>WOXC01001240.1:0-41573 GCA_011680675.1 Gymnobelideus leadbeateri
CCTCTGGAATATCATATTCCATGCCCTTCTATCCCTCAATGTAGAAGCTGCCAGGTCCTGTGCCATTCTGACTGTGTCTCCACAATATTGAAATTGTTTCTTCCTGGCTGCTTGGAGTATTTTCTCCTTGATCTGGGGATTCTGGAACCTGGCTATAATATTCCTGGGAGTTTTCTTTTGGGGATATTTTTCAGGAGGTGATCAGTGGATTCTTTCAACCTCTATTTTGCCCTCTGGATCTAAAACATCAGGCAGTTTTCCTTGAGAATTTCTTGAAGGGTGATTTCTAGGTTCTTTCCTTGATCATGGCTTTCAGGTAGTCCAATAATTTTTAAATTGTCTCTCCTGGATCTATTTTCCAGGTCAGTGGTTTTTCCCATGAGATATTTCAGATTGCCTTCTATTCTTTCATTTGTTTGGATCTGTTTAATAGTATCTTGATTTCTCATAATGTCACCAGCTTCCATTTGCTCCAGTCTAACTCTGAAGGAATGAATCTCCTCAGTGAGCTTTTGAGATTCTTTTTCCATCTGGCAAGTTCGACTTTTTTTTTTTTATATTTGAAACATTTAATGTTACGATCTTGAATTTCAGATCCATTTCCTTCCTCCCTTGTCACCCATTCCTTCTTGGTATATAAGTAATTCAGTATATGTTGTACATGTCTAGCTATGCAAAACATTATCATAGTAGATATATTGTACAAGGCTGCTTATAATTCCCTCCCACTCATCCCACCCCCACCTGGTCCATTCCCAACATGATCCTGTCCCTCTTCTATAGTGGGTACTTCCAACCTCCCCTCACCCCCAAGCGGATGCCCTCCCATCCATCATCTCTCCTCTCATCCCCCTTTCCCCCTTATCCTGCTGCAGGTTGAGATATCCCATTTAGTATGTATGTCATTTTCTCCCTGAACCAAATTCAATGTGAATGTGGTTTTGCCTTTTAGCCTTCCTTATTCTCCCTCCTTGCACCCACTTCCCTACATGAGATAGTTTACCCTACCCTGTCTCTCCCCATCTCCTCTTGCCACTTTCCTCTCTCACCTCATAATTTCATCCCTTGAGTATTCTCCCTTCCCAACAAATTCAACCTATGCCCTCTATCCATATATAACTGTAACCATATACACACACATTCACATATGTATTCATATGACCACACCCCCTTCTTCCATTATTTTCATAGTGGGAAAGATATCATCAGTCACAGATATTGCTTTTCCATATAGGAATGTAAATAGTTCAACTTTGATAAGTTCCTTTTGATTTCTTTTCCCTGATTACCTTCTCAGGCATCTCTTACTTCTTGTGTCTGGATGTCAAATTTTCTATTCAACTCTGGTTTTTTCCTCAAGAATGCTTGAAAGTCCTCTATTCCACTGAATGACCATATTTTCCCCTGAAACAAGATACTCAGTTTTTCTGGGTAGGTGATTCTTGGTTTTATTCTCAGTTCTTTTGCCCTCTGGAATATCATATTCCATGCCCTTCAATCCCTCAGTGTAGAAGCTGCCAGGTCCTGGGCTATTCTGATTGTGTTTCCACAATATTGAAATTGTTTCTTCCTGGCTGCTTGTAGTATTTTCTCCTTGATCTGGGGATTCTGGAACCTGGCTATAATATTTCTGGGAGTTTTCTTTTTGGGATCTTTTTCAGGAGGTGATCTGTGGATTCTTTCAACCTCTATTTTGCCCTCTGGATCTAAAACATCAGGGCAGTTTTCCTTGAGAATTTCTTGAAGGGTGATTTCTAGGTTCTTTCCTTGATCATGGCTTTCAGGTAGTCCAATAATTTTTAAATTGTCTCTCCTGGATCTATTTTCCAGGTCAGTGGTTTTTCCTATGAGATATTTCACATTGCCTTCTAATCTTTCATTTGTTTGGATCTGCTTAACAGCATCTTGATTTCTCATAAAGTCATTAGCTTCCATTTGCTCCAGTCTAACTCTGAAGGAATGAATCTCCTCAGTGAACTTTTGAGATTCTTTTTCCATCTGGCAAATTCGACTTTAAGGCATTCTTCTCCTCATTGCCCTTTTGGGCCTCCTTTGCCATTTGAGTTAGTCTATTTTTTAAGGTGTTGTTTTCCTCAGTCAGGCTGTTGACCCTCATTTCATACTTTCCTGCATCCTTCTCATTTCTCTTTCCAATTTTTCCTCCACTTCTCTTATTTGATTTTTAAAGTCCTTCTTAAGGTCCTCTATGGCCTGCAACCCGCTCATGTTTTCCCCTGGGTCTTTTGGAGCAGGACTTCTGACCTCACAGTCCTTTTCCTGCTCTATGCCCCCAAAATAGGAGTCTAGGGTTGCATTTTCTGTTTCCTTTGCCTTGGCATGTTGCCACTTAATTGCTTGACTTTTGGGCTTGTTGCCACACTATGGCTTTAAGGCCAGCTAGAGGAATTTTCGTCCCGAACGTGTGGGGGGCAACTTCCGTTTCTGGCAAGCTGTAAACCCACCCACGACTTCCACCCTAGATCACAATCCAGATCCAGGGAGGTTAAAGCAAGAGCGATTACCCCCAAGACTGATCGCTGGATCTCCCTACAATTATTGCAGGCCAGGAGCTGGAGCTGCCTCTGAAAACTACAAAATGGCGTGTCTCCTCAGCAGCTTCTAGCCCCCAGGGGAGGGAGCTGACGCATTCCCCAAATACAGGTCCCAAAGTCCATAGGACACTAACCTCTTACTTTGTCCTAGGCAAGTCTATGTTGATAATTCTGGCGTCTCCACAGTTCCTGGTGTTCTGGGGTTCCTCCAGCCGGCTGCTGGCCCTGCCGTCCTGGGGCTAAAACCTCGGCTCACGTGGACCTGGGCTCGGCTCCTGCGCTCTGCGCTGCCGGCTCCCAGACCACTGCGCTGGTCCTTCCTGCAGGGTGCTGGGCTGTCCTCAGCGGGAGGTTAGCTTCTCTGTGTCGTTCTGTGGGTGGTGGGGCTCCAGAAGATTTTCAGAGTCCTTTTTTACATAGTTTGTGGAGAATCTGGCGGCAGAGAGGCTTGGATGAGCTGTTTCTACTCCGCCATCTTGGCTCCGCCCCCCAAGTTCGACTTTTTAAGGCATTTTTCTCCTCATTGCCTTTCTGAGCCTCTTTTGCCATTTGAGTTAGTTTATTTTTTAAGGTGTTATTTTCCTCAGTCAGGCAGTTGACTGTCATTTCATACTTTTCTTGCATCTTTTTCATTTCTCTTCCCAAATTTTCCCCCACTTTTCTTATCTGCTTCTTAAGATCCTCTATGGCCTGTAGCCAGCTTGTATTTTCATTTGGGGCTTTTGGTGCAGGAGTTCTGACCTCACAGTCCTCCTCCATGCTTTGAGCCTCTTTGCCCCTGAAATAGGAGTCCAATGTTGAACTTTTCTGTTTATTTTGTTTCATTTGCCTAGGCATATTGCCACTTAATTACTTGATTTTTGGGCTTGTTGCCACAGTAGGACTCTGCCACCAGACAGGGGAGCTTCCGCCCAAACGTGGGGTCTTCACAACTTCCACCAGTTGGGTGGCCTCTGTAAAGCCTCCACCCACTCTGGCAAGTTGGATACCCACCCCAAACTTCCCCCCCAGACCACAATCCAGATCCAGGCAGTTTAAAGCAAAAGCAATTAACCCCCAGACTGATTGCTGGATCTTCCTACAGTTCGCAGACCAGGAGCTAGAGCCACTGCTGATGCTGCAAAATGGCTTCTGTGCAGCTGTTTCTTCAGCAGCTTTTTGCCCCCAGGGGAGGAAGCCACGTGTTCCCCAAATACTGGTCCCAAAGTCCATAGGGCACTAACCTCTCACTTTGTCCTTGGCATATCTGTGCTGATAATTCTGGGATCGCTACAATTGCTGGTGTTCTGGGGTCCCTCCAGCTGGCTGAAGGCCCAGCCACCCTGGGGCTAAAACCCAGGACCTGGGCTCGGCTCTGTGCCCTGCGCTGTTGGTTCCCAGCGCGCTGTGCTGCCTGCTCTCCCTGCAGGGCTGCTGGGCTGTCCTCAGCAGGAGGTTAGCTTCTCTGTGCCGTTCTGTGGGTGCTGTGGCTCCAGAAGTTGTTTGGAGCTCCCTTTCACATTGTTTGAAATTTTTGTGGGGCAGAGCACATTGGAAATGCTGTTTCTACTCCGCCATCTTGGCTCCGCCCCCCATTTATATCAAGAATGACCACTTCTTAATGGGAGATAGGAATGAAGGAGGAGATAGTGGCAGGAGGCATCTGAATGAAGTGAGATGAAGAGGAAAGAAGAGAGCTCTCTGCAAATGACTTCAGGTTTGTTTGTTCTGTTTTTCTTTCTGTGAAATATGAGGCAATATAATCTGATGACAGGGTGAGAGGAAGGGGAACCATGGTAGGTATGGAGAAGGATGAAAAGGTTCAGACAAGGTGATGTAGCTATTGGGATAGTGAAGCAATTAAATAAACATTTAAAGATTCCCATACCACAGTGAGGGCCTAATTGAGATTAAAGTAGCATTATTTATATTTTCCTCAAATTTCATTTTGAGAGTCTGTGGGCACTTTTTGATTTTAGTATACCAGGATATGGTGAACCCATCTTGTTTAACCTATCCATTTCATTCAGGATTTTCAAATTTTTCATCTCATCTCTGTTTTTATCTCTTCATATTTTATATTCTTAATTGAAAAAACATTCTGATTGTAGTAATCTACCCTCTTGATCATTTTAGTTACCCATACATTGACTTCTCTAGCTTTTATATTTCTCTTGAGATTAGCAATGAAGCTACCTATAAAAGATTTTCAGGGTAAATGCTAAAATTTTGCAATTTATTTTGCTTGTGGTGAACTCCATCTTATATCCTCAGCTATCCCACAGAACTTCCTAAGGGGGGGAAGGAGAGAGAGAGAGACAGAGACAGAGAGAGAGACAAAGAGAGAGAGACAGAGAGAGAGACAGAGACAGAGAGAGAGAGAGAGAGAGAGAGACAGAGAGAGAGAGAGACAGAGACAGAGACAGAGACAGAGACAGAGACAGAGAGAGAGAGAGAGAGAGAGAGAGAGAGAGAGAGAGAGAGAGAGTACTGAAACCTAGCACTTTCAGACTAGCTCTTTATCTCATCAGGCAGATAATTTATTTAAAAATATTTGATATAACAAAGCAAAATAACACTAATTACTAGGTGATTTCACTACTGCATCTCTTCACAGAGAAAAGTAAAAGATTATCCCTCACAATTTATTTAAAGTTCAATACAATAGACATTCATTAAGTACAAATCATTGTGTCGATTAGAGTTACAGATATAAATATTAAAATTCTCATGCTCTGAAGGAGCTCACATTTCACTCTGCAAATATAAGGAAAGAAGAAGATACGCTACACAAACATAAGTAAATATCAGATAATTTGAGAATTCTGAGAGTACTAATATCCTGGGGGTATCAGGAAAGACTTTTGGAATTCTGTGGCATCACAAGTTAGCCTTGAATAGTAAGGTGAGCATGCTTAGAAGGAAGACGAGGAGAGAATATGTGCACTGGTGCTATGAGCCCACAGAGAAGGCACTCACTATTATAACCTCATCCCATCTTCCTTCTATGTGAAGTTTGCCAGTGTCCTTCCACTCATCCTTTTTAGAGCATTTGCCCATTACCCTAGAGACCTTTCATTAGGTCTTCATTTATGCTAGGCTTCCAGACTAGTGCTTTCTTTATTCATCTTCTATATTCATCCTGACCCCACCCTACCTAATTACAGGGGTGACCCATGTCCCTTGTAGTTGTACATGATCTTGATGAAATCTTTTACGCTATGCCTTATAGGAAATAATCATTGCTAAAGGAGAATCTCTTTTGATGACTAAACAATACCCTATTCACCCCTAGCTCGCAGTTGGCATGGTGGCAACTTTAAAAAAATGGTACAAAACTTTCTCAAACAGTTTTCAAAATGCATGGGCAAGGTATTCCATACAAAAATTGCAAATAAAGGTGCTTGGTGGGTTGCATAACTAGGCTGAGAGAAAACAGACTTGGCATTTTATTCAACAGTTCCTCATGACAACCAAACTGTGATGGAATCAGTGGTTGGTCATTCTCTTTGCATGAAGATGAAAATAACAAATATAAGAATATCATTCTACTGTTAATTGGATCTGTACTTTATAGAGTTAAATAACACATGGATATGAAAAATAGAATAATGATTTCCTTGTTTCCCCTATATAATTTATGCTTCCCTGGCTACCTCCACAGAAATTATTAAAAGACCAACATTTACTCCTACAATACTAATAGTGTTAATTCCATAAGAATTAATAATTTAATCAATGATTTATTTATTAATCACCTACAATTCACCAGGACTAGACACTGGGGACACAAGTAAAAAAAAAGCAATATTCTTTACACACAAGGAATATGCATCCTGATGGGGGAGAAAACAATTATGATATGTTTACTTCAGTGTTCAGACTGCCAGAATAGAAGTGAGACCGACTAGACTGTATTTTTTCTTTTCCTTTTTAAAATTTTTTGGAATAAAATAAGCATTTATGTAAAATAGTACAATAAAAAGATGATTGCACATTAAACTGCAAACCTATTATGTATAACTTGCTATTCCTTTTAAGTATATAATAAAATTATGTAAATTTCTTTTTTCTTCCCTCTCCTTCCCTAGAGAAGGCTGCCATTAGACACAAATAAGCATATATTATATATACACATACATATATACATACACATATATACATATATGTACATACATACACACATATACATATATGTACATATATACACATATATACCCAGATGTGTATATAATTACAGATTTCTATTATTCAGTTCTTTCTCTGCATGAAATAGTGTGTTTCTTCACATGTTCTTTATAGTTAATTTGGGTATGTATAATATTCAAAATGACTTATTCACTCAAAAGTCTTCCTTAAAACATTATTGCTATTAGCATATACAATGTTCTCTTGATTCTGCTCATTTCTCTCTTCATTATTTCTTGCAAATCTTTCCTTGTTATTCTATGATCATCGAGATCATCATTTCTTTCTTTCTTTCTTTCTTTCTTTCTTTCTTTCTTTCTTTCTTTCTTTCTTTCTTTTTTTTTTTTTGCTTTTTGGAGGGCAATTGGGATTAAGTAACTTGCCCAAGGTCACATGGCTAGGTTTTTGTTTGTGTGTGTGTTAAGTGTCTAAGGCCGGTTCCAAACTCAGGTCCTTCTGACTCCAGGGCGAACACTCTACTCACTGTGCCACCTCGCTGCCCCGAGATCATCATTTCTTATAGCAAAATAGTGTTCTATCAAAACGTTATACCAGAAATTGTTCCCAATAAAAAATGGGCATCACTGCAATTTACAGTTCTTTACTACCATGAAGAGAGCTTCTACAATATTTTAGAACATTGAAGTTCTTTTCCTTTTCCCCAATCATCTTTGGAACTAGACCTAGTTGTCTTATTGGTACTGGTCCAGATTGTTCTCCAAAATGGTTGAATTATATCACAGATCCACCAACAGTGAATTAGTGTTTCCATTTTCCCACATCCCTTCTAACATCTGTTGCTTTCCACTACGATAATTTTTTTTTTTTTTTTTGCGTTTTTTGGAGGGCAATTGGGGTTAAGTAACTTACCCAAGGTCACACGGCTAGGTTTTTGTTTGTGTGTGTGTTAAGTGTCTGAGGCCGGATCCAAACTCAGGTCCTTCTGACTCCAGGGCCAACACTCTACTCACTGTGTCACCTAGCCACCCCTCACTACGATAATTTAAATCAATCTGATAGGTGTAAAATGATTTCTCAAGGTTATTTAATTTACATTTCTCTAATCAATAGTGATTTAGACTGTATTTTTTTTTCTTTTTGGAGGGGCAATTGGGCATAAGTGACTTGCCCAAGGTCACATGGCTAGTTTTTTTGTGTTAAGTGTCTGAGGTCAGATTTGAACTCAGGTCCTCCTGACTCCAGGACCGGTGCTCTATTCACTGCACCACCTAGCCGCCCCTAGACTATAATTCTTAACACTCCTCTCTTTCCCCAGGCTCTGTGGTATAGTGGATAGAGCTGGATTTAATATCTTATCAGTATGACTAACCAAGTCACAACCTCCTTGTACTTTGGGTTCTTCTTCTGAAAAATGGGGCCATTGTCTTCAATACTTACTTCATGAGGTTTCCATGAATATCAGTAAGATTAAAGTATTAAAATGTGCTTTGAAGAATTAGATGTGCTATATAAATGTCAAACTTTATACTCTTACTTCTGATGGAAGCCACATATTATTTAATAGAAACCAAGGCAAATGATTTATTTAGTTCTTGTTATTACTCAGTGTGCCTTTTTGGATGCTTTATCATTAATAAGCATGGAGATAACACAATACAGAAATAAGCTATCTCTAGCATTTATAGGTTACTCTATTTTTTTTTCTGTTGTTAGAGATATGTGTGCCTGAGTTAAGATAGACTATTTTAAATTCCCATGATAAAATCAAAATGACTACCAACAGATTAAATTTGCACAACTCTTCTACCATTTGTAATGTGCTTACTAAGTTGTTTCCTTTGATCCTTAACATACTCCTGTGAGGCAAGCAGGTCAGTCATTATAATTTTCCTTTAACAGATAATAAATGATAGGTTTAGAGCAGGGAGGGACCTTAGGGGTAATCTAGTGCAATTACCTCACTTTACAGATGAACAAACTGAGACCTGGTAAGGTGAAGTGACATGATCAAAGTTACATAGCTAGTAAGTAGCTAGGATTAAACCCAATGCCTTCTAATTTAAGGTTGATTTTTTTCCTTTTCTCTACATGCACTTTATTGTATTCCCTAAGAACTTGTGAACTGTGTAGGTCACAGGTTTTTCTGTTCAGTATTTTAAAAATCACCCACACATACAAATACATATGTATCTATACCTATATGCATATGTATAAGTATATTATGTGTGTGTACATAAACACAAACCTATATATGTATGTATAAATGTATGTGACTTGCCATTTGCTTCTCACTGTATTTTTGGCTTTCTTGAAATGCCTTGGAGTCAGCACAGTGTAATTATGGCTCCATACCAGAGGCTACAAATTGATTCCAAACGAGGGATGTGGTGGGCATATTTGGCAAGGTAGGACCCGCCTCTGTTCCTTTTCATGATGTCAATTTTCTTTGTCCAGGATCTGCTTGATTTCAAGAGGCAAGGCTATATTAACTCAGCAGTATGTCTGCATTCTCGGGTATTTGAGTCTGGCTTGGTTGGATTAGTGGTCTGGAATTGCCTGCACAGAAGAGCAAAAAATCCAATGAGTAATGCGATTTCTCAGTGAGTGTGAAATTCAACCTGGGGATCCCCTTGGTCTCTGACTCTAGTAATTCTGGAGCTGTAATGGGAATTCTTTTTCTCAGAACTCTATGGAAAAACCTAGAAAATCCATTGAGCTTTTCTGGGATAAAGATGGAAGGGATCCCCCAATTTCTTAATGACTTTGCTTTGTTCTTGGGCTTCCTATTCTGGATTGACATGTGAGTCTGACTAACTTCTATACAAAAATTTAAATACATATATTTTTGTTAATTTCACATAGAATATTCCCATATATAGATAGATGGAGAGACCAGAAAGCCTACAACTCCTGTCAAAAGAGCAGGATTATACTTCTAGAAGTACCAGCTATAGATAGCTTTAGGAAAATTACGCAGGTGCCTCCTCTTAAAAACAGGAGTGAATATATGCTCTTCTTCACAGGGTTATTATGGCAGAATATGAACTAATAAACACAAAATGACTCTTTAAAATTATTTGCAAATGAAAGAGGAGTTGCTAAAATAATTAGAATTGTTATTCACTAATGTAGTACTACAATTGTGATATTAAAGATATGAGCATGGAGATATTTTTTTCAAATGCTGTCAAATAAATAAGACAGTAAATGTGATTTTGGCTCTGTATCCTTTAACATAGAGAACTTTTAAAATCACCCAAATGTTTTATTTGTAATGGAGAATTTGGAGGAATAATTAAACAAAACTAAAATAGTTGCCTCTAAATTGCTTAGACAAGCTCAGGCACTTGTCTCTGATGACTAAATAGGAATTATGAATGTTGTTTTTCTCTCTACTTCCAAAAGAAAAACTTACTTTCATTTAATTCATTTTAAATATGTCCACATCCCATATACAAAGCAAAGACAATGATAAGACATTAAAGAGTATATTTTCTAAGTCACTTTCCTGAATTCAGATGCCTTTTATAACAACATAACAAATAACAAAATTACTTCTAATTTTTTAAAAATTAAAATGCATTTTTAATTTTTTATATACAGGTACCCTGCCTCTTTACTACACGATATCTAATTCTCTAACTAGTATTATCATAATCTAGCCTGTGGATCAAAATAAATTTCATGGGATTAGAATAATGAAGACAATCCATGTACTCCATATGGATAAAAAGCTTCCTGGAAAATAGGGTTAACTACATACTGAATTATTCTCATTTTGAATAAAAGTACCATTTTCCATGAATAATGTGATTAACACAACCCAAAACAGGTAAATATCTGTTCCATTGTTTTATAAATTATCATGTGGGAAATGTGATAAGTGGCTGAAATGTGAAATTAAACTTCATTCTTCAAATGTTTAACAGAAGAGGCTAAATTTCTTCAATATTTTAATGTATTTAGCTGAGGAGGAGAAAAATAGGGGGGCTGCCCATCCTTCCATCCAATATCCCCTCCAAAAAAAGTAACATTTTTCCCTATTATTTGCACAATCATTTTCATGGTTAGAACTAAAAATTTCTTCCTTTTTCTATAGTATACTTTTTTTCTAGGAAAATGAGTGAAACAAGAATCATAATATTGAAATAGAAAAAGCTAGCACATGCACACTGAGAACTTTACCTCTCTCAGATGTAATCACCCTCTCATTTGTGGTATTTAGTTTCTGCTTTTCTGTCTTCAATTGCCACCATATCTTTATATCTCTCACAGTCCTAAGGGCACTGTGGGTGCTCAGGCAATGATGAATAGCAGTAATAACAAAAAATAATAATATAGCACAGCTTTTTCTCTAGGGTTAGCAGTGAAAAGGAATATTGAGATTAATCAGAAATCAAATGAATCAGAATTATAAAGCCTGCACTTGGAGAATGAGGGGGAAATCCCAGAAAACTACAGTACTTGAGTTATCTCATTTAACACCATTGTACTGGGAGGCATAGAACAGACAGTCTAAAGCGGCTTATAGAAAGCTGGTTGAAGCTTAAACCTTTTATGCTGCCTATGCTCAAGTAAAGGCCAGGGTATTGTGTCCTTTGTGAGTAGACCAGGTGCTGAGGGGAAATCTTGAAGTATCTCTAGCATGTTGCAAAGGAGAAAGGGTTTATAATATTAAACATAAATCCTAATGGAACACTACTGTGCTTGGTGGGTCCATTCCTTTCTGATTTTTCAAGTTTACAGTTTCAAGCATACCAAAAGAAACAGATGTCAATATATTTATATTTGCTTCTATTACAATTAAATGAATACGTCCCATAGCTAATGTATGAGCCTACTGAAAGAGCTCAGTTAAGCAGTACTTTTCAAATCAAATTAATTTTCAAATTGAATGAAATTAAGCACACTCTCCACATCAGTGTTCAGCAAATTCTTTATCCCTGAGTAGTGCTGCATGGGTTTGTGAAGTCCATAACAACAACTAACTAACATAAAGAGATTTTTAGACTAGGAAATGAAAAAGGGGGAAATTAAGGGAGGAAAAAAAAGTACATAAAAGTAGTAGTGGAGAAAAGGAGAAGTAAGAGGACAAAAGAAAAGAAAGAGTTTATCTGATGTAGAGCTATATTATGCCCTCAAGCTTTCCTCCACTGAAACTCATGGGTACTAATCAGCACTGGTTTGCCTGCCTTTCTTTAATACATTGTCAAAAAGTGATTATATATAATCTAAAGCATAATAATGGGTTTTTTTTTTTGGACATCTTTTTTTTTTTTTTTGTCCAGGTACAGATAGAATCAGGATTGCAAATGAAACCATCCCTAGTTAATACAACTCACCTTCATTATTGAAGTTTTGGTAGTTTGATGCCAGACTCATACACAATTAGTAGACCTTCCTCAAGATTTCTTAATTAGCCATCATGGTCAATTAACTAATTCCTTGTAGCGCAAATGTGACTGTGGCCTGACCCAAAATTTACATTTAGTATTCCTTTTATCCTATTCAAGTGCAAATTGGGTATATTATTACTTAAATTTTCTTAGGTTTGTTGCATCCTAAACTTGTTTCAACCATTAATTCAAGTTACTTTTTCCTAAAGAAAACAAGAAGAGCAACAAACATTTAAGCGCAAAGAGTCAGAATGTCATAGTAAACAGATAGCTGCTGACTTTGAATCTAAGAAGACCGGAGTTGAAGGCCCCACTTTTGACCCATACTAGCTGTGGGACCCTAGACAAGCCACTTAATGTCTTGTTTCTCAATCTTGCTAAAACTAAGTTTCATAAAAAGTTATTACCTGCATCATTGGAGGGAATTTTTTTTTTACCTTGGAGTTCCTTATATCAGTCTAATTACCATTATCCCCAAGTGCATCTTAACTAAAAAGAATAAAGTCTTTCTTTAACTATTTAGTATTTATAAAATGTTTGAATACTTTAAAATATGAAACCATATTTCTGGGGATTTATGTATATATGTATATATATGTATATATGTATATATATATATATATGTATATGAGAATGATAAGGCTCTTATCCTTACAGAATAGCAGAAATAATTTTTAAAATTAAAATATTTGACTTACTACATTTTATTCAAGGATAATCAATCACTTCTAATCATTATTTGGTTATTTTTTTCTAATGGTAATTCTTAGAAAATAGTATTATTTAATGCCAAGATGGGGGCCAAAACCAAAGTATTGGATCACTGGGCACTACTCTGTCTGATGTGCAACCCTTCCATATGCTAAACTTTAGGAATCCATTCTAGGACCATCTGACTGGTTACAGGAGCTGCTCATAGGCATTTGAATTGGCTAAAAGCGGAGGAGTTATTTATATGGAACCTAAAACTACCAAAAGTAAACAATCAAAATTCCAAGGCTGTGTTTAAGCCTTCAAAAGTAAGTGATAAAATGTTTCACTACTCAGTTCCACTTATGATGTGAGAAAATTGAACTTTAGAGAACTAAAAGTATTCTACAATGGACAAGAGAATTAGGAAACAAGTGATTTCCTTTCTTCAGTGATGGTGCTTTTCCTGCCATATGGTTAAGTCTATACGTTAGTCTTGAAGGATAACTGATTTTAAGATAAGCAGTTTCAAGTTCAGGAAAGGTCATAGTTATGATTAATTGGTATTTTATTCCCAAATTATAAAAGTGAATCAAGATGCTGATGCTCATGGCTGGCATAACAGGAGGAGCTATAGTTCATTAGTGTTTATGAAAGAGTATTTTAAGAGTGGAGGGCAGTGGATAGAGTGACTTGCCTGGAGTCAGGAAGTCTCCTCTTTCAGTAGGCTCATACATTAGCTATGTATGAGCCTACAAAAGAAGCAATATTCTCTACACACAAGGAATATGCATCCTGATGGGAGAGAAAACAATTATGATACGTTTTTCAGTATTCATACTGCCAGAATAGAAGTGAGACCCACTAGACGGTATATTTTTCTTTTTCTTTTTTAAATTTTTGGAATAAAATAAGCATTTATGTAAAATAGTACAATAAAAAGATGATTGCATATTAAACTGCAAACCCATTATGTATAACTTGCTATTCCTTTTAAGTATATAATAAAATTATGTAAATTTCTCTTTTCTTCCCTCTCCTTCCCTAGAGAAGGCTGCCATTAGACACAAATAAGCATATATGTATATACACATACATATATACATACACATATATACACATACATGTGTATATATAATATATATATACCCATATGTGTATATAATTACAGATTTCTATTATTCAGTTCTTTCTCTGCATGAGATAGTGTGTTTCTTCACATGCCCTTTATAGTTTTTGTACCATATTATAATTTTGATTCAAGTGAACTTAAAAAATTTGGAGTAGGAATTATGATGTCTGACCAGCACAATAAAAGTAGATGTGGCTAAAATAGTTAACCAAAAAAAAGAAAGAAAGAAAACAATAATACTTTGAGTCATGACAGGCAATGAATCAATATCTATATCTATCTATCTATCCATCCACACAAATACACACACACACACACACACACACACACACACACATTTCAGCTGTCCATAGGGTCTTACCAAAATTGACCATGCACTGACAGAGAGAGACAAGTCTCCTGCTGAAAGCAGCCTGGCAGGTGGACTGGATGGGACTATTGTACCATGCTGGGAGCTGAGCACACACAGTCCTTCGTGGGGCTCACAGTTCTGGCCCCAGAGCAACCCTGACCAGTGGTGACCAGAACAGATTTCAGTAGAGTAAATCACTAGCAGCTGTGGAGGTTTCCAGACTTCTCAACCCATAAAGGCCAAAGACAAAGTTAAAGGTCAGTGTGGAGCTCTGTTGGAACAGAGGGGTACAGAAGACCATGGTCTAGCCCCTGCCACCAGGGTGAGAAGTGGTAGAGGCAGGGCAGCTGTGCAGCCACCACAGCGTGGCTGCCTCAGGAGGTCCTGGCCAACAGATCACAGGGGGACAAAGCAATAATTCAGAGGGCAATCACTCTTGCTTTAACCTGCTTGGATATGGATTGTTGTCTTGGGTGGTAGCACTGAGGTATGTGACCAGTGAGCCAGACCTGTAGAGATAATGCCCTCCTAATAGCTCCAGCAAAACTCTCTCCATTCTGGAAGCAGAATTCTACCATGGCAAAGAGCTCAAGTAATTAGCTGGCAATAGGAGGGAGCACAAACAGACAAAAGAATCATTTTGGGGGACAAAAAGAATCAAGGCATAGAGCAATAGGAATACAGTAAAGTCAGAATTCCTGAATCAAAAGCTTCCAAGAAGAATATAAATTGGTTACAGACTATGGAGGAGCTCAAGAAGGATTTTGAAAATCAAGTAAGAGATATGGAGGAAAAATGGGGAAGAGAAATGAGAATGATGCAAGAAAATCATGAAAAGCACGTCAATATTCTGCTAAAGGAGACCCAAAAATACGCTGAAGAAAATAACCCTTTAAAAAATAGACTATCTCAAATGGCAAAAGAGGCCCAAAAAGCCAGTGAGAAGAATGCCTTAAAAAGCTGATTTGACAGATGAAAAGGAATTTCAAAAACTCATTAAAGCGAATAACTCCTTCAAATTTAGATTGGACCAATTGGAAGCTAATGACTTTATGAGAAATCAAGATACTATAAAACAGATACAAACAAATGAAAAAATAGGAAGCAATGTGAAGTATCTCATTGGAAAAACCACTGACCTGGAAAATAGATCTAGGAGAGATCGTTTTAAAATTATTGGACTATCTGAAAGCCATGATCAAAAAAGAGCCTAGACACCATCTTTTAAGAAATTCTCAAATAAAATTGTCTTGATATTCTAGAACCAGAGGGCAAAACAGAAATGAAAAGAATTCACCAATTGCCTCGAAAAAGATCCCAAAAAGAAAACTCCTTTGAATATTGTACCCAAATTCCAGAGTTCCCAGGTCAAGGAGAAATTACTGCAAACAATCGGGAAAAAAACAATTTTAATACTGTGGAAACACAATAAGGATAACACAAGACTTAGCAGCTTCTATGTTAAAAGATCAAAGGGCTTGGAATATGACATTCTGGAGGTAAAAGGTTCTGGGATTAAAACCAAGGATCACCTACCCTGCAAAACTGAGTATAATGCTACAAGGAAAAAATATGGTCATTCAATGAAATAGAGAATTTTCAAGCATTCTTAAGAAAACCAGAGCTGAACAGAAAATGTGACTTTCAAATACAAGAAGCAAGAGAAGCATGAGCAGGTAAACAGGGAAAAGACATCATAAGGAACTTATTAAAATTGAACTATTTACATTCTTCCATGGAAAATGATAATTGTAACTCATAAGACTTTTCTCAGTATTAGGACAATATATGGGAATATATATATATATATATATATATATATATATATGTAAACATACATATATATGTATGTATAGGAGGGTGTATGTGTATCTAAGTATATGTGTGAGTGAGGGCATATGCATGTTCATGTATACATAGAGGGCACAGGATTAGTTGAATGTGAAGGGATGATATCTAAAAAATAAAATTAATAAGTGAGAGAGGAATTTATTGGGAGAAAGATTAAGGGAGAAATAGATTAGTGTAAATTATCTCATAAAGGAGGCAAGAGAAAACTGTTACAATGGAGGGGAAGAGCATGAAGGTGAAAGGGAATGGGACAACCTTATTCTCATTGAATTTGGCTGAAGGAGGAAATAATATGCACACTCAACTGAGTATATTATCCTACAGGAAAATAGGGAGGGTAGGGGATAAAAGGGGGGATGATAGAAGGGGAGGCAGATTGGGGGAGAGGATAACTAGAAGCAAATTTGTGAAAAGCGATAAGGTTAAAGGAGAAAATAGAATAAGTAGGGGGTTGGGAGAGGATGGAGGGAAATACAGTCTTTCACAATATAACTACTATGGAAATGACTTGGGTAACTACATGTACAACCTATATTGAATTGCTTATCTTTCCAGTGGGCATGGGTAAGGGGGGAAGAAGGGAAAAAAATCTGGAAACCAAAGTTTTAAAAACAAATGTCTAATAAGAATGTTTTGCTTTGTTTTTTTACATGCAACTGGGAAATAAGATATACAGGCACTGTGGTATAGAAATCCATCTTACCCTACTAGGAAGTTAGGGGAGTGATGGGGGAGGGTATAAGAGATAACAGATTGGGGGAAGTGATATTCAGTAGGCTTGCTATTCTGGGGTGGGGGAGGGGGAAAAACAGAAAGAAAAAAATGTAACTCAAAATATTGTGGAAACGAATGTTGAAAACTAAAAATAAACAAATAAATAAATAAATAAATGAATAAATAAATAAATAAATAAATATTTAAAAAATAAAATCTTTTTGAGCTCTTCCTAGAATGCTTTCTGTGCTTGAGACCAGTTCATATTCCCTGTTGAGGTTTCAGAGTTGGGTATAGAGCCAATGGTGACCTCCTATGATTTGGTTCTCCATTGTCACTATAAAGGGATCCTATTGCTTTTGCTCTTAGAAATTGCTTCTTTCCTATTGTGATTGCCTATTTCCTGGCCTTTAAAGTGGATTTCTGCTTCTGGGTATAGAGGGCTCTGATCCATGCTTCTTAGGCTGGGAGCTAGAGGTCTGGTTATTGGCTTTGTGTGCTATGTCCTCTGGGTGTCTAGACTGAGGTCAAGTCCAGGGCTTTCTGATTTACCTCAAGGTTACACTGAAAGTTAATCTGAAGTGTAAGGTATGGTAGAGGGATGGTCTGTTTGCTTCAGAATTACACCTCCCAACCTCTGGGCTGAAACACTGGCAGGCTCAGCTGCTGGTGCCTGGCAGCACCAGTGTCTGCCTGTTTCCCTTGTTGAGTCAAAGAACATATGGGGTTCTGGTGTTAGCGCTTTCTGGCTCCACTCCCCCTGGGGTTCAGGATCTCTTGCTGGTCAGTTGAGATGGGGCTTGTTGGGACAGCTCTCACCCTGTACCTTAGTCTTGGCACAGCCACACCCATGCCCTTCCTCTAGGACCCCCAAGCTTGCCTAGAGTTTGGCTTTTTATGGATTTCACCCTGAGGCAATATTCTCTGGGTGTTCAGGGTCTTAGGAAGATAGTAGAGCAGCTAGGATTTATTCCACCATCTTGGCTCCCAGGAGCTCAGGTAGTTGATTTTTAAACATACAGGCCATGGGTTGGTATCCCCAGAATTAGCTGCTGCTGCCACACACCCTGCTCTTTCTCTTACCCACCTCTGATACATCCCCGGTCCTGTGGTGAGAGGTCTGAGAATGGCCCCTGCAGTGGATGAGTCAGCTTGCCCTGGATCACTCTGGCTCTGCTCTTGTTGGGTCTCAGGTCTTTGCTGGTGCAGCCCCTACTTCACACTCCCCCTGCTCAGTCCCATGTGCATACCTTCCTGGAGTGAAAATCTTCCATGCTCCATCTCCCAATGAATTCTGCCACTCTAAAATCCATTCAGATTCAATTTTTAGAGGTTACTGAAGGAGTTCACTGAGGAGTTCAGGTGAGATTTTCTTTTCACTTCCACTGCACATTCTTAATTGAACACAAAAACACACATATCTGTATATGGATGCACTGATGTAGAGTTTTTCTACTTCAAAGAATTCAATCCAATTAAGATAAATTATTGAGTACTTATTACATGTAAGGCACTGCTCTAGGTGCTGCTAAGGGAAAACCAAATGGGACACAGACCTAAGATAAATATATAAACATTATGGAGAAGATATTTTTACATATAGAAATATTTTTACGTATAGAAATATTTTTACGTATAGAAATATTTCACAATAATAGAAGTTACTCCAAAGGAAAATTAACTGCTCCAAGATTTAGTGAATTCCATACTACACCAGGACACTGAGAACAGCATGGATTTCCTAGAAAGAAAATCATTGTCAGTTAATAAGTCAGGCAGGCAGCTATGATTTATTAAGTACTTGCTATGTGTCACAATCATTGGGACAGAGCAGGAATCCTCTTGGGACAATTGGAGAAGATATGAAGAAAGATCCCAGGGTGAGGTTTCATCCCTATGAAGAGTAAATACCTTGAAACTAGGCCCTAGGCTGGCTTAAATAACAATCGACAAGCTCTGGGGTTAACTGGGTAGGGAAGCTGCCTTAGCCCCAGTCAAAGGAACTTTAACTCAAGGACACTGAAGGATGTTCGGCATCTGAGATAGGGTATATCCAAGGAATCTCTGCTGACAAATGCCAGACCCACCTGTGCTGCAGAGCTGCTGTAGGGTGCAGAAGCATTGGGGCAGGACACAGTTGGCTGAGTGTACTTACAGGATGTTGGAGGTCTTACTTCCTTTCCTAGTCCAGAGGGGAGAATTGAAGGAGCATCTAAGGCCAGAGGTACTATCCTCTATAGCCCAATACCAGAAGTTATTAGAAAACAACTAAGCTACTACAAATAAAAAAATGCACAGGAAAAGGAAACAAATACAACCATGAAGAGGTACTATGGGAATAGAGATCAGGAAACTTATTTAGAGGAGGATATTGAAGCAAAGAAACAATCCTCTATCGCAAAGAGTAACATCAAATGATCACCTGCTCAAAAAGAATTCATAGAAGAATTAAAAAAAAAGACTTTAAAAACAAATGAGAGAGACTGAGGAAAAACTAAAATAAAAGTACAGTCTAAGAAAAAGAAGATATGAAAAGAAAGTCAAACAATTAGAAAAGGAGGTCCAGAATCTTAAGGAAGAAAATTATGCCTTGAAAATTAGAAGTGGGCAAGGGGAAGCAAGAGTAGTCATAAGAGATAAAAAACTAATACAACAAAATATAAAGAATGAAAAAAATAAAAGATAATGTGAAATATCTCATAAGAAAGATAACTGATCTGGAAAATAGATCAAGAAAAGAAAATATAAGAATAATAGGATTACCTGAAGCTATGATCAAAAAAAGAATTTTGATACACTAATACAAGAGATCACTAAAGAAAATTGTCCTGGAACATTAGAACAAGAGAGGAAAATAGAAATAGAAAAACTTCACCAGTCACCACCTGAAAGAGATCCTATTATGAAAACCCATAGAAATATTATAGTCAACTTCTATATGTATGTGTCTGTGAATTCATATAGACACTGATAAAGGTATATGTGTATACATATATGTGCGCATGTGTATCTATATATAAATGTATCCATGCTTAATTATAGCCTTGTGGGCAAGGGAAGAAAGGGGGAAAAAGAACAAAGTAAAAAGTGTACAACAGAAAAAAAAAAGAAAACTATTAAAGAAGCAAAGATAAATCTCAATGCAAGGCATACTATTTATTTATTTCTATAGTTTTATTTATTTTTTATTTTTAGTTTACATCATCCATTTCCACAAGATTTTGAGTTACAAATTTTCTCTTTCTCCTATGAACCACCCCAAAAGAGTGATCCCACTGTACACCCCCTCCCCCAATCTGCTCTCTACTATATCCTTCCCCATCCGCCCTCCAACTTTCAGGTAGGGCAAGATGTATCTCCATAAACCAGTGCCTGTATATCTTATTTTTCAGTTTCATGTAAAAAACAATAATATATTTTTTAAACATTTGATTTTACAACTTTGAATTCCATATTCTGTCCCTTCCTCCCTCATCACCTACCCTTGCTGGGAAGATAAGCAATTCAATATAGGTTGTGCATGTGTAGTTACACAAAACATTTCCATAGTGGATATATTGTGAAAGATTGACTATATTTCCCTCCATCCTATCCCACTCCCTAACTTGTTCTGTTCTCTACTTTGACCCTGTCCCTTTTCAAAAGTGTATGTACCCTCCCCCAACCTGCCCTCCCCTCCATCAATGCCCTCTCATCCCCTTCCCCCCTACTCTCCTGTAGGGCAATATACCCAATTTAGTGTGTATGTTATTCCCTCCCTAAGTCAAATTCAATGAGAGTAAGGTGGTGCCATTTATTCCCTTTTGCCTTCCTGTTCTTCTGCTCCATTGTAACAGTTATCCTTTGCCTCTTGTATATGAGATAATTTACCCCATTCTGTCTCTCCCTGTTTCCTCTCATTATATTCCTCTCTCATCTCTCAATTTCACCTTTTAAATATCATCCCTTCCTATTCAATTGATCTTGTACACAAATACACACACATATAAATTCATACGCACATATACCATCATATATAGACATATGTATGTCTACATACATGTCTACACCTATATGTATGGATATATACATACATACATACATACATACATACATACATACACACATTTATATTCCCTTCAACTATCTTCATACTGAGAAAAGTTTCATAAATTACAATTACCATTTTTCCAAGTAGGCATATAAATAGTTCAAATTTTATTAAGTTCCTTATGATTTTTTCCCTGTTTACCTTCTCATGCTTCTCTTGCTTCTTGTATTTGAATGTCAAATTTTCTATTCAACTCTGGTTTTTTCATCAAGAATGCTTGAAAGTCCCCTATTTCATTGAATGACTATATTTTCCCCTGAAATATTATACTCTGTTTTGTTGGGTAGGTGATTCTTGGTTTTAATCCTAGCTCCTTTGAACCTAGAGTATCATATTCCAAGCCCTTTGATCCCTTAATGTAGAAGCTGCTAGGTCTTCTGTTATACTGATTGTGTTTCCACAATACTCAAATTGTTTCTTCTTGGCTGCTTGTAATATTTTCTCTTGATCTGGGAACTCCAATACCTGCCTATAATATTCCTAGGAGTTTTCTCTTTGGGATCTTTTTCAAGAGGTGATCTGTGGATTCTTTCAACCTCTATTTTGCCCTCTGGGTCTAAAACATTAGGGCACTTTTCCTTGAGAATTACTTGAATGGTGATTTCTAGGTTCTTTCTTTGATCAAAGTTTTCAGGTAGTCCAATAATTTTTAAATGATCTCTCATGGATCTATTTTCCAGCTCAGGGTTTTTCCAATGAGATATTTCACATTGCCTTCTATTTCTTCATTTGTTTCTATCTGTTTAATGGTATCTTGATTTCTCAAAAAGTCATTATCTTCCATTTGCTCTAATTGAATTCTGAAGGAATTATTCTCTTCAGTGAGCTTTTGAAATACTTTTTCCATCTGGCAAATTCAGCTTTTTAAGGCATTCTTCTCCTCATTGGTTTTTTGAAACACTTTTGCCTTTTGAATTAATCTATTTTTAAGGTGTTATTTTCTTTAGTCACGTTTTTGACTCTCTTTTCATAATTTTTTTTGCTTCGTTATCATTTTTCTTCCCAATTTTTCCTCCACTTCTCTTATTTAATTTTCAAAATCCTTCTTGAGCTTTATCATGGCCTGTAACCAATTCATATTTTTCCTGGAATCTTTGTTGTGTTCCTCCCATTCCATGCTTTGATCCTTTTAGTCCCCAAAAAGGAATCTAAAGTTGGTTTGCTGTGCTTTCTTTCCTTCCTTTTCTTACTCATGTTACCACTCAATTACTCGACTTTTAAGCTCTTTGCCACAGTAGAAATCTGCTTCTAGAGCGGAGAGCTTTGTCCCAAATTGCTGGAGTTTTTGCAGCCTTTGGAGCTATTAGCAGGGTGCCATCTCTGCAGCACCCAGAAACTCTGGCTCACTGGTAACACACCTTAGAGCCACCACCCAAGACCATGATCCAGATCCAGGAAGGTTAAAGCAAGATTGATTACCCTCTGAATGTTTGCTTCCCCTGCTCCCCTATGATCTACAGGTCAAGAGGCCTGAAGCAGTTATATGGAGGTGGCTGCAGGGTTGCTACATGTCTGCCACTCCTCTCTCTGGGGGCAGGGGCTGGACCATCTCCTCTGCCCCTGCCTCCCAGTTCCAACAGAGTTCTACATTGATCTTTCACTTTTTCTTTGGCATTTATGGGTTGGATAATTCTGGCAACCACCACTCCTGCTGGTGATCCACTCTCCTAAAGTCTTCTGCAGTCGCTACTATTTGGTATTGCCCTGGGGCTAAAACCACAGGCTCAAGTATATTGTGATGGACCCTTCCTTTCTGCCTGCCAGGCTGCCTTCAGTAGAAGATTTGTTTCTCCCTGTTTCTTTCTGGGCTCTTTAGCTATAAAATTTGTTTAGAGTCATATTTTATAGGTATTTGAGGTGGTTATAGGGGGTAGGTCACAGAGTTTTCCTGCTTCTACACTGCCGTCCACCCCAAATCATTGAAAAGAGTTAAATCCAAAGGTAATGTCTTTGTTTCTGGTTATGCATAGTTGCTTGTGTTACATGAGTAAGCATATTTTATTGTGACATGAGCATGTGATATGTCCTACATATAATGTAGACCTGTAATCACTGAAGAAACTTATCAAGTGATGCCTTGCATTGTGCTATGTCTATTCTTTGCATGGGTGATGGTACCTCAACGTGATTATATGAGATCATAAGTCCTTATTCTCTTTTTTTTTTTTAAAACAAATGCTTTACTAACTCCTGTTTTACATCATCCATTCCCGCCAGATTTTGAGTTACAATTTTTTCCCCATTTTTCCCTTGCCCACCCTCCCAGAATAGCAGTCACACAAGATATCGCTTACTCCATCTTGCTCTCTCCCATATTTTCTCCCTTACCCGCTTCAACTTTTCCATTAGAGCAAGGTGAATCTCTGTGCCCCGATGCCTGTACGTGTTATCTCGCAATTACATGCAAAAGAGTATTAATAATAGTATATATATATATATTTGAAACATGTAATTTTAAGACCTCAAATTTCAGGTCCATTCCCTTCCTCCCTTGTCACCCATTCCCTCTGATCAGTAATTCAGTATGAGTTGTACATGTATAGCTATGCAAAATATTACCATATTAGATATATTGTACAAGGCTGCTTATAATTCCCTCCCACCCATCCCACCCCCACACCTGGTCCATTCCCTACTTGATCCTGTCCCTCCTCTATAGTGGGTACTTCCAACCTTCCCTCCCCCCAAGAATGCCCTCCCATCCATCATCCCTGCTCTCATCCCCCTTCCCCCTATTCTGCTGCAGGTTGAGATATCTCATTTAGTATGTATGTAATTCTCTCCCTGAACCAAATTCAATGAGAATGTGGTTTTGCCTTTTGCCTTCCTATTCTTCCCCTCCTCTGTAGCCACTTCCCCTTGCTTCTTCTAAATGAGATACTTTACCCTACTCTGTCTCTCCCTGTCTCCTCTTGCCACTTTCCTCTCTCACCTCGTAATTTCACCCCTTAGGTATCATCCCTTCCCAACAAATTCAACCTATGCCCTCTATGCATGTATACCCATGAACATATATGCACACATTCACATATGTATTCATATGACCATACACCCTTCTTCCATTATTTTCATACTGAGAAAGGTTTCATCAGTCACAATTATTGTTTTTCCATATAGGAATGTAAATAGGTCAACTGTGATAAGTTCCTTTTGATTTCTTTTCCCTGATTACCTTCTCAGGCATCTCTTGCTTCTTGTGACTGGATGTCAAATTTTCTATTCAACTCTGGTTTTTCCTCAAGAATGCTTGAAAGTCCTCTATTCCACTGAATGACCATATTTTCCCCTGAAACAAAATACTCAGTTTTGCTGGGTAGGTGACCCTTGGGTTCATTCCCAGCTCTTTTGCCCTCTGGAATATCATATTCCATGCCCTTCGATCCCTCAGTGTAGAAGCTGCCAGGTCCTGGGCTATTCTGATTGTGTTTCCACAATATTGAAATTGTTTCTTCCTGGCTGCTTGTAGTATTTTCTCCTTGATCTGGGGATTCTGGAACCTGGCTATAATATTCCTGGGAGTTTTCTTTTTGGGATCTTTTTCAGGAGGTGATCGGTGGATTCTTTCAACCTCTATTTTGCCCTCTGGATCTAAAACATCAGGGCAGTTTTCCTTGAGAATTTCTTGAAGGGTGATTTCTAGGTTCTTTCTTTGATCATGGCTTTCAGGTAGTCCAATAATTTTTAAATTGTCTCTCCTGGATCTATTTTCCAGGTCAGTGGTTTTTCCCATGAGATATTTCACATTGCCTTCTAATCTTTCATTTGTTTGGATCTGCTTAACAGCATCTTGATTTCTCATAAAGTCATTAGCTTCCATTTGCTCCAGTCTAACTCTGAAGGAATGAATCTCCTCAGTGAATTTTTGAGATTCTTTTTCCATCTGGCAAATTCGACTTTTGAAGGCATTCTTCTCCTCATTGCCCTTTTGGGCCTCCTTTGCCATTTGAGTTAGTCTATTTTTTAAGGTGTTGTTTTCCTCAGTCAGGCTGTTGACCCTCATTTCATACTTTTCCTGCATCCTTCTCATTTCTCTTCCCAGTTTTTCCTCCACTTCTCTCATTTGATTTTTAAAGTGCTTCTTAAGGTCCTCTATGGCCTGTAACCTGCTCACATTTTCCTTTGGGGCTTTTGGAGCAGGATTTCTGACCTCACAGTCCTCTGACTGTTCCATGCTTCGATCCTCTTTGCCCCCAAAATAGGAGTCTAATGTTGCATTTTTCTGTTTATTTTGTTTCCTTTGCTTTGGCATGTTGCCACTTAATTACTTGACTTTGGGGCTTTTTGCCACAGTAGAACTTTGCCACCAGACAGGGGAGCTTCATCCCGAACGTGTGGGGGGACAACTTCTGTTTCTGGCAAGCTGGAAACCCGCCCCACAACCTTCCCCCCAGACCAAAATCCAGATCCAGGCAGGTTAAAGCAAGAGCAATTACCCTCCGAGACTGATCACTGGATCTCCCTACAGTTCGCAGGCCAGGAGCAGGAGCCGCCACTGAAAACTGCAAAATGCTGTGTCTCCTCAGCGGCTTCTAGCCCCCAGGGGAGGAAGCCCACATGTTCCCCAAATACTGGTCCCAAAGTCCATAGGGCACTAACCTCTCACTTTGTCCTAGGCATGTCTGTGTTGATAATTCTGGAATCGCCACAGGATCTGGTGATCTGGGGTCCCTCCAGCTGGCTGCTGGTCCGGCCGCCCTGGTGCTAAAACCTTGGCTCACGCGGACCTGGGCTCAGCTCTCTGCATACTGCATGCTATGCTGCCAGCTCCCAGGGCGCTGCGCTGGTCCTTCCTGCAGGGCTGCTGGGCTGTCTGAGGTTAGCTTCTCTGTGTCATTCTTTGGCTGCTGGGGCTCCAGAAGTTGTTCAGAGTCCCCTTTTATATAATTTGGAGGTAATCTGGGGGGAGAGAGCCTTGGACTTGGTGTTTCTACTCTGCTATCTTGGCTCCGCCCCCAGTCCTTATTCTCTTAAGTGCTGCTGTGTATTTTTATGCTGTATTTTATAATATCAGATGCCAAGTTCACCACAGCTGATTTTTCAAGGGAATGCAAAATTACAAACACTGGGATGGCGTTAGGAATGTAGCAATCATTCTGACAAGATTTGGGCTAGTTGCTTTAAAAGAGGAAGTGAAGAGGGTACATTGGTTCAGAAAGACATGTTCCTAAATTTCCTGGGAGTTTCCCCTTTTCAAGAAGGGTTGTAGATCAAGATGTGAGGGTGGTTTTTTTGCACTGCAGGAGCTGTGTTTGAGTGTTTGAGAGACTGAGAGGTAGAGGCAGCAGCAAACAGCAGTAATGCAGCAGCAGCAGCAGCAACATTTAGAGAATTCTTTCCAGGAGACTTGCTCTAAGCCTCGTGCCAGCTGAATACATTCCATTTTCCTGGTTTATCTTCTGGTTTATTAAGAGAATCCAGTTGGGAATGATTGGATTGTTCCTACTTGGAGAAACAGCTGAAAAATGGTGAATTTATTCTACTATCTGTTTCTCCCCTTCTGTTTTCTTGCCACATTATAACACCAATGTGATAATCAGAGTGTAGAGTGGCTATGGATATGTTGGTCTAGTTCTGAATCACAAAATGTAATAGGCTCTCCATATGGAGGACAGAAACAAACCCTTTATTCAAATACCAGAAAACCAAATTCATTTCAGTAACCAGAATTTTAGTACACATAACTAATGCAGTACAATATCAGCATTCCCAAGCCTTACCATACTTCCCTTCCATCAGACTTTCAAAACAAGACAGACTTCCTTAAGCAAGAATGTCCCTCTCTCACTCACACTAGCTGCTCAGCCTCCATGCTGCTTGCTCCCAGCAGTTCTGGCTCTCTCAGCTTGTGCTAATCTTTTTATTTTTGTCATTAGGTCCTCTCTGTTCCACCCCTTCCTGTTGCATCAGCAAGTTCCTCCCACTGTGGGACTCACAAGTTCTGTTTCTTAACAAAGCCTTGATATAATCAAGGGCAAGGGTCAATTTGAAAGAAGGAGCTAAGTAATTGTTTGCTTGCCATTACAAGGGGCAGTGAAGATGTTCAAATTGCCATTACCATTACACACATATAATAAAATGGATGGTATGACTTTTTATTTCATTGCAATTTTAAATTTGGCACACGGGTGGGTTTGGTTTTAGTGATGATTGTCTAGATAAAGACATGATCATTTAAACTATGTTCTGAACTCAGGGTTTTGCTATTAAAATGTTACTTGTTTGAAGAAAAGGGAGAGAAAACTTAGCAGTAATTAATTGCACAAAATTCAACTGGCTGGACTATTTCTTCTTCAGCCTGACAAGTCAAAGAAAAGCCTGGAGGTTCAGTTCATTATGCATCCTATTAGTAATCTGCATTTTAAGCTTCCTAAATTTTCAGAGAAGAGAAGTAGGATGGAGATATTACCTTCACCCTCATGAAATAATTAGTTAATTTATCTCCAAACAAGCAGATCATTCTGCATATAGACAACTACTACTACATTCATGTAGCTTTAATATTTGCAAAGTACTTCACAAAAATTCAATTAACTCATTTTATCCTCACAACAACCCCAGGAGGCATATATTATTATTATCCCCATTTAACAGATAGAGAAACAGAAATAAGAGATTGAGTGATTTGCTAAGGTGAAAGAGTTAGTAAGTCTATGAGGCTGAATTTTTAAAGATAGTAAATTCTAGAGCCAAAATTTTGGCTTTTGACAGAGATTCTCTACCTCCAAATCCAAAACTATTTAAACTTTACCATATCACAATTGTTTTTTTTTTGTTTTTGCTACATGGAAATATTTGTCTATCATATCTATATTTATCTATTTCTCTGTGTTTGTGCATACCTATACAAATACATGCATGTTTCAAAATGAAATTCAGATTTATGAATTTTGGGTGCTTATTATTTCTGAGAACTAGGGATATAGAAAAGTGAACATAAACTTCCTGCTAATAAGGTCACTAATAGTAAGGGTTTAATTTTCCTGTGTTGAGGAGTTCAAGGCTCCCTGACACATTCTGGGATGAAGGACAACCAGCACTTGACACTATGGGTAAAGAGTGTATGATGAACAACAGGTTATAAATCCCAGGGCCTGAAATAACAATCTCGAATATTGTATACTACCTGCAACTATTTTACAAGCTGCTCCTCATTTATCAAATTAACTGCTTTTGACAAGAATCGCCACAGTGTGCACCAGAAGCAATACTGTATTTAAAAAAAAATATCATTTACATATATAACCTACTCAATATATTCACATAGGTAAATAGGAGGGGAAGACAAAAGGATGGAGACAGAAGAGAGACACAGATAGATAGATGAAACATAATTAGAGAGAACATCGTATTAAATTTATGCTGTGTGGATGAATACCATTACCCAATCCTCCATTAGCTCCATTTTAAGAATCAAGGAAGCAAACAAAACGAATGCAAGCAAGCATGGAAGGAAAGTAGGAAGATGGGAAATATTCTTTATAGCAAGTATATTTAATAAAGCCCTAATTTCTCAAATATATAAAGAACTGAGTCAAATTTATGAGAATACAAGCCATTCCCCAATTGATAAATGGTCAAAGAATATGAACAGTTTTTAGATGAAGAAATCAAAGATAGGCATATGAAGAATTACTCTAAATTTATTTTAGCTTGAGAAATGCAAATTAACACAATTCTGAAATACCACTTCACACCAATCAGATTGGCTAATCTGACAAAAATTGAAAATGATAGATGTTGGAGAGGATGTGGGAAAATTGGGACACTGACATACTGTTGGTGGAACTGTGAATTTAACCAACCATTCTGGAGAGCTAAATTTGGAAACTGAGGGGATGTTCATCAATAGGGGAATGGCTGAATAAGCTGTGGTAAATGGATATAGTGGAATTCTATTGTGCAATAAGAACTGATAAACAGGCAGATTTCAGAAAAACTGGGAAAGACTTGCACAACTGATGCAAAGTGATATGAGCAGAAACAGGAAATGATTGTGCACAGTATCAGCAATGTCATGGGATGGTCAATTATGAATGACTTGGCTCTTCTCAACAACAGGGTGATCTAAGACAAGTACAAAGGACTCAGGAAGAAAAATGCTATCGATAACTAGATAAAGAACTGATGGACTCTGAATGCAGAGTGAAACATATTTTTTCATTTGCTTTATTCTTGTATTTTTTCCTCTTTCACCTGTTTCTTCTTCCACAAGTGTAATGAGTATGGAAATATATTTTACATGACAGAATATGCATAACCTATATCAAATTGCCTACTATTTTCAAAAGAGGGGATGGGAAGGAGGGAGAAAAATTTGAAACTCAAAATCTTGTAAGAATGAATGCTAAAATTTTTCTTTATGTGTAATTGGTGGAAAACTAAAATATTATTTAAACCAAAAAAATAAAGAATCAAGGAAGCAGATTTTTAAAGTCACATATACATAATATACATACACACATGCACACTCATACACACACATACTTTTATTATTCTAACCTAGCAGAAATGGGGGCTAATAGGTAAATAATGTTTCTGCAATTTCAAGTCATCCAGGGAGGAAAAATTTCAAAGCTATTCAACATAACAATGGCATATCAGCTTATCTGCACTTAAACTGACAAGGAGCTTATTAGGTCTAGGTCTATAGTTCCTACTGAGAGAAGAGAAAATTTAGGAAATTTTTTTTTGTGGTATAAGACAGGAAATAGTTCAAGGAAGAATAAAATAATTACTTTGCAGGGAGGTCCCAATTGAAGCCATGTGACACATATTTACAATATATCAACAAACTATTTTTTTGTAAGTGTCCGGCTAAGTTTGACAATTCATGAGTAAGAGCAAAAGAGGCAGATGTTCAGAGTAATCCAGGGCAAGGGGTGGACATCAATAGAACAAAGGGACAAGGAATATAAGAATAGTGCAAGTGCAGAGTTGAATTGACTGAATATATGCTCAAAA
Source organism: Gymnobelideus leadbeateri (assembly GCA_011680675.1). NCBI lineage: Eukaryota > Metazoa > Chordata > Mammalia > Diprotodontia > Petauridae > Gymnobelideus > Gymnobelideus leadbeateri. Next base: position 29,867 of record WOXC01001240.1, read on the forward strand.
TAGGAAAGGGATGGAAATGAAGTCAGAGCCATGATAATGGTCATTGAAAGTGCTGGGAAGTTGAGCTATTATATGTCTTAATGAGAGCAAAGAGTTTATTTAGAGGTGACAGGTTTAGATAGAAATGGAACAAGAGGAGATAATGGCATATTGAAGAAATTCAATTTTTAATTAAAGGAGTAAAATAATTGTAGGTAGTAATGTGGTCAAGTGCATGACTATTTGAATGTGTTGCTGAGGGGGAGAGAATAAATAAGTGGTGGGGTTTCAGAAGACTGAGGAATTGGGGAATTAAAAGGTTTGAGGGAATAGATTCTAAATTCCCTTAGTATAAGGGCAGGAATCAGGTTGAAAAAGAAGACAGTAAACCAGGTCTTAGAACTTCTTTGAGAAGGAAAAGAGGATTACTAAGGTGGCAGGAATGCGACCAAGATTGAGTGCTGAATATTGATCAGGTAACCTTAAACAATTAGAAGCTTGTGGCATTTACAGTTCTAACATTGCTAAAATATGCTGTGAGTTATCATTAGAAGTCTACAACACTATTTCATCTTTGATAATTATGAGGAAAAGTTATAATAGGTTGGCCAAGTGTCCTATTGTCCTATTTATATATTCCTCAAACTCAACTGGGCGTAAGTGCAGACCTACTATTAGAAACAAATGCATGTGTCTAAATGTCTGCTAACAATAATTGGCAGAATTAGTAATAACAAAGTTCTGATAGCTGGAAAATTATTTGCTTTGAAACTGGTTTAACTTTAAACCTTTTGCAGAATAATAAACCAAATAATCTCAGTGATTTTCCTCCTGAAATAGTCCTACAAAATAAAAATGAATTATTGACCAACTTCTTGAAGAAATGTAGGTGTGCTGGATAATTACGCCAAATAGCTTAATGTTTACTATGCTCTTTTTCATCTTTTCAATATCAGAAACAAATCCAACTTTTAGTCATTATTTTTATTGTGAATAGTTCCTCTGTATGATACTTGTAGCCAAGATGAAAATGGTGACTGGCTTCAAAAATAACAACCCAATCTCTCCATTAAAAAACAACAACAACAAGAACACTTTTAGTGAAAGAAAGCTTAGTGAGTGGCCTCAGTTCTTTAGACAATTTATTTCTTAATTGTGTAGATCAACATGTTGTCATCATGACAGGTCAAATGATTGGATATTTCTATTGACATAAGAAAGGGTAGAGATTTTTGTTTAGGGACATCATCCAACAAAGGTCTGCGGTTCTTATAATTTAGGAAAGTATTATCATTTCTATAAAGTTTTCCTTAAATAAGCAATAAACAATTGAGACCTTACTACCATTATAGGCTTTATTTTGGACATTTTGTTGTAAGCATAACTTCAACAGGAAAACATATGTCAAAACCAGCAATTTTGGGCTATAGAACTTGTATGGAAAAACTGTTGAAGTTATTGGATTTTACCAATGTTTCTCCTATGTTTGGGACCATTGATTTTATAGATAAGATAGTATCCTTCTGGACATGCTTCTGTATTCATAAATGACGTTATGAATGTGACATAACTTCTGCAATTTTAGGGTCACGTGAATAGTCAAATTCTGGTTGATTCTGGTTGACATCAATTGTTATGACAGTTTCTGGGCTTCATTCTGAAGGATATTGACTGACAGATTCCATCAAGATGGCAATTCTTCTTACAGAATTTGTTCTCTGTATACATATTCAAATAAATTCAAGAAACATGTATTAAGCAATGACTAGGGTTAAAAATCTGCAAGCTGAGCTTTTCTGAGCTAAGCCAGTATGCCTGATTGGTGCCACAGATCTTGTGGAGCATGCATTTTCCTGCATTATACTGTTAGAAAAAGCATTTATATAAGTTACTTCTTAAATTTTTTGAGATGTGAAATACAGTCTCACTGTCTAGGGCCCTGTCTTAACCCATTATAAATGATAACTTTGTTTTATTCAAGAGATGACACTGTAGAGTTTCATCATGATCTCTTTGCTTAAAGCAATTTCCATTGAAAAATCATCTAAAGAAAAGGACCAAGTTGCAAAATGGGGAATGATGGCATGAATCTTCAATATATGTAAAAATATCCTTACATGCTGTTATGAAATTTAATTTTAGTCTTACCCTCTCTTAATTTTAGATAAAACATCTGACAAATAGGAACTTATTGTTTTAATTTGGATCCTACAAATGGTCATGAACATAACACACAAGTCCAGAGATATCTAGTTTGTTTGATTCAAGATAATGATAACAAATAAATAGCATTCTATATAGAAATGTAAAGCCTATAAATCATTTTACATATATTATCTCAGTTGGTTCTCACACCAACATTATGAGTTATCTCACCCACTTTATAGGTGAGAAAACAGACTGATGGCCATTCAGAGATTTGCCCAAGGCCATTGAGCTAGGGAATGTTTGAGAGTGGATTTGAACTCAGACCATCCTAATGTCAGGTTCAACATTGAATCAAGTATCCTCCTTATACATAGGATGAAAGTGTCAAAGTGTTAAGTATCCCAAGAAACTGCCTTTATTAACTTCAAACTTTTCAATATGACCTCAAGCACAGGATCTCCTCTGGTTCCATGGTAGAGTCCTGAATAGTAAGTTCCTTACTCATCATACTTGGCAATGTGTTTAGACTGGTAAATTAGTTTACTTGTATTTTTCATCAGAAAAAGTTTTGTATAAAAATTAGTAACACTGGAACCATAAGGCTTTCAATATGAACATTTTTAAAGCCAAAAGGACTTTACCCTAACATTGTAAAAAATACATATACATATACATATGCATATCTACACTTAAAGCAACCCCAAAGTAACAAAATATTAACAGGAAACAAACTGAGTATATTACATCACAGCATACACTGTCATATATAATAATTAACATGCTATAATCCTTACAATATAATTATTGTATTTCCCCATTTTGTGGGCATCATTTTCAAAAAGGAAATTTTTTGGAAATTTCTTATATGAAATGGTCAATTTTCATCATTCTAGATGCAATTTAAAGAATGAACTTCCTTTGAAAACACAATGAACCTGCACTAATTTGAGATAAAACCTGTTTACATAACTGACTCCTTTAGGAAAACACATATATCTCTTTATATATATATATTTACGTGAAGATGTGTATGTAGTTGCTTTCATTAATCAGCATTGAGGGGATAAAGAATAAATAATTTTCTGGTTGAGCTATCTAAGGTAGACGTGGTACTTGTATTTTGATATGAAACAATTCTCCTCAAATCCCAGTTGAAAGACTGTTTAGGTTTTACAAGAAAAGAACCGGCTCATCCCAACCTTAGCCTGACCGATGGCACCCATTTTTCTGCTTTTGCTAGGAAGATCATTGCAGGTGGCCTCAAGTTTGGACTCTGCTTGGGGCTTGTTTATTCCTCGCTGACAGCTCTCTCATCCTTCTTTCAATGCCCAACGCATGGACTTTGTCAAGTTAAGCTGCTGACATGATCCCATTGGCCAGAAATCTGTCACTAAAGACTGAGAAATATTCTCACAGACAACAAGTGCCTGATGAAACTCAGGAAAAGTGGTGACCTTTTTATTGCTTTGAGAAAATAAAGTTTTTAATCATTAAAACCACCACTTTGTCCTTGTTACAGCTTGATCTCTACACTATGATACTGCAAACCTTACATAATACAGTTAATATATGCTACCATATTTAAATATATACATTTAAATAAATAAATACATACAAAATTTTAAAATTTTAAATTATTATCTTTGTAAGAAAGTTTCCAAAAGAAATAGTATTAGCATGATTCATTAAAGAAAAAAATGAACATGAAGAAGTATCATTTTGATTGTGTTGAGCTTCATTTCATTTAAAGGTTAATGGAATCTTCTAAGGGAAAAAAAGTGCTTTATTCTTAATCCCATTTTAATGTAATTGCCCCAAGTGTGCAGTTTTGAATTTTGGTATCTGGATATAGCTCACCCCAAATACTGTTGTTGTTTTTTTCTTTTGGTGTCCCAGAGCTTCAGAACATCTTAAGTTATAATAGTATGAGAATTCAAAATCCTGTCCATCTTTCATTTAATGGACATCTATGTCACAGCTAAGTAGACACTATTAGGATTTATATGTGTAATTTTTGTACCCCAATCAACTTTTCAATAAGTAGTAATGACTTAACCACATGGGCTATGAGGTTTAGTTTAACTTGTATAAAGAATGTTTTTTTTTTAGATTTTTGTCTCAAACCCATTCAAGCTAATTTAGCAAATCAGTCACTCTGCATCCCCACTGCCAGAAAACTGCTTTTACACATCACTCACAACTATTAAGAATGTAAGCATCGGGGCGGCTAGGTGGCACAGTGAATAGAGCGCAGGCCCTGGAGTCAGAAGGAAACATAAAGGTGATATTACCTTAGAGTAAGAAACCTCTACAGAGATCACCTTACTGAATCCCCTGTCATTGCTAACAGAGGTCCACAGAAAAGGGACTTGCCTAATGGTAATACATCTAATTTATGGCAAAGTCAAAACTAGAACTTGGGTTCCTAAAATTCAGGCCAATGTTCCCTGATTTGCAAGTAAAATGAAGATCTCTGTCTGCCTCTTCCCAACATCATGGGAAATTTCTAGTTGAATTCTAGACAAATAATCTCTAAGATGCTTTTCTTTCCTTTCATCTCCCTGGATGCAAAAAGCTAACCTTTACATCCTGAAGCTAGTATATAAAGTACAGAGAAAGACTGTACAAAAAAACCTAGCCATGTGACCTTGGGCAAGTAACTTAACCCCAATTGCCCTCCAAAAAACAAGCAAAAAAGCAAAAAAGAATGTAAGCATGGCAAAGAAAGAAACAGCAATTTCTTTTTACTCTTCTCTTGGTGTTCTGCCCCTTAGCAGACTGGGGAGAACCTCAAGAATTTATATACCACTGGGACTTGGTAATAATCTCCTCATTTATTTTGTTTGTAGGGCATCTAGAGATATCTCTACTTGTTCTATCATGTCAGGCAAAAGGGACTTTTCTTTCTTCCCCTTTTGGTTTCTCAAAAAAGTTTATAAACATCTATCTATATAGAGATATTCTACTACTTCTCTAACTTTTTGACTCCACCTTCTTTCTTGGAATCCTCACACCTGTCATTCAACTTTTGAGAATAACTTGGCTAGTTTTCACTCTGGCAACAAAACAAGTGCATTCAACCAAATTTAACCTTTTTTGAGAGTTATATTGATGGCTTTTATTCTTACATCACCATCATTTCCAGATATTAACCCTAACACACACACACACACACACACACACACACATACATACACAAACACACACATGCATGCACACACTCTTTTTTAGTGCCCCTTTCCCTCTTCCCTTCCCAGTTAGTTTTCAATTTTAAAAAGAAAAAAAAGTGGAATTAACTGGCACAGTTACTTCATCTGATAGTATATGCATCATTACAATTCTAGAGTCTATACCCTTTGAAATAAAGGAGGAAGGTATATTTCCTCATCTATTTTGGGCTGTCAAGACCCTTCATTATAATTCTGCTTTGTTCAGTTGTGTTTAATCTTCTTTGCTAACCATAGAAATCCCCCCCCCATTTCTAAAGCAAGTAAATAATGACTACAGAGCAAATAAAAGATTGATTGAGGCAAAGGAATAATTCCTTTCATAAATGTAGCTACTAAGATGTAGTTGAAAATATGTGAGAAGAATTTATTATATGGAATTTGAACATTATCTACATTTCTTCTAGAATTCACCCACTTTCTAATTGTAATATTCTTTTTGAATATTTTGAGTTCCACGTTTTCTACATCCCTCATGTCCCTTCATTAACCATTGAGAAGGCAAGCAGCATAATTCCCATTATACATGTGAAATCATGCAAAATATATTTCTACATTAGACACATTGCAAAAAAGACCAAGAAAATTAAAATGAAAAACAATATGCTTTAATCTACACTCAGAGATCACTAGTTCTCTCTCTAGAGGCAAATAACATTTTTTTTATCTCAAGTCCTTTAGGATTATCTTGGATCATTGTCTTTCACAGTTAATCTTCTTTATAATGTTGATGATACTGTTTACGATATTCCCTGGGATCTTCTCACTTTGTTTTGCATCAAATAATATAGGTCTTGCTGGGTTTTCTTTTTTCCCCTGAAACCACCTCCTCCTTGTCATGCCTTTTTTTGCAAAATAGTACTCCATCACAATCATATGCTACAACGTGTTTAGCCATTCCACAATTGATGAACTTCCCCTCCACTCTAAACCTTTGCCACCAGAAAAAGACCTGATATGAATATTTTCATAATATAGGTCATTTTCCTTTGATCTCTTTAGGGTACAGACCTAGTAGTGGCATTATTGAAATGCAGCATACACATAGTTTTATAGCCCATCAGGCATAATTCCTGATTGTTTTCCGGATTGGTTGGGCCAATTCACTACTCTACCAATCATTCATTGATGTACCTATTTTCCCCCATCCCCTCTAGCATATGTCATTTTTGATTGGCGTGAGCTAGTGACTTAGGTATGTTTTAATTTGTCTTTTTATACAAAATCAATAGTGACAGAGAACATATTTTTTCATAGGACTATAGAGAGTTTTGATTTCTTCTGAAAATTATGTATTCATATTCTTGACCACTTTTCAATTGGGGGATGGCTTTTATTGATTATATATTTGAGTTCCCTATATATTTGAAAAATTAGGCCTTTATTAGAGAAATTGGTAAAAAAAAATGTTATTATTTCATTGTCTATGGTACTTTATAGCAAAACAAAATTTCCCTGATTATTTCTTTCAATTAGGTCTATTTTTCCTTTTGCTTGATCTGAGATGATGATTGCCACTCCTTCCCTCTTTATTTCAGCTGAACCATAATGGACTCTGTTCCAGCCTTTCATTTCTACTCTTTGTGTGTCTCTCTCTCCTATATGTCTCATGTACACAACATATTTTTGGATTTTGGTTTCCTGTACATTTTGCTAGCCACTTTCACTTATGGCTTAACTCTTCCCATTCCCAGTTATGATCACTAACTGTGTATTTCCCTCCATTTCTTCTTCTCCTCCTTCTTTTTCTTCTTCTTTTTCCTCTTCTTCTCCTTCTTCTTCTTGTCTTCTTTTCTTCTCCTTTTCTCCCTCCCTCTCTTTCTCTGTCTCTGTCTCTCTGCCTCTCTCTCTGTCTCTCTCTTTCTGTCTCTGTCTCTCTCTCATTTTTATACTGTCCCTCTTCCAAAATCTGTCTTGCTTCCAACCACTGCCTCTGCCAATCTTCACCTTCTCAGTGTCCTTTCACATATTTCATCCTTTTCTCCCTCGTGTCTTCCTATTGGGTAAGATATATTTCTGTACACACTTGAGCATTTATATAAATTGTTCCTTTTTTGAATAATTATGAGTGAGGTTCAAGCATTGCTCACAAGCCATTTCTCCCTCCATTATAAAAGTTTTTCTTCATGTATCTCCTTCATATGAAAAAATATACTCATTTTACCTCTCCCTTTTTCCCTCTCTGAGTGCATCTCTTTTTCTCACCCCTATATTCTATTTTTTGGAGACCATCCCAATCTAATTGATTCACACCTATGCCCTCTGTCTATTCAGGCTCCTTCTAAATAATCTGATAGTTATAAAGTTCTTAGGATTTATATGTGTAATCTTCCTATATGGGGATGTAAACAATTTAATCCCATTGATTTACTTCTGATTATTCTTTCATGTTTGCATTTTCTATGTTTCTCTTTAGAAATCTATTTGAATGTCACATTTTCTATTCACCTTTGGTCTTCTCATTGGGAATGCTTGAAAATTCTCCATTTTGTTAAATATCCATTTTTCCCCTTGAAATATTATGCTCGCTTCTATTGGGCTAGGTTATTCTTGGTTAGAACCTTAGTTCCTTTCCCTTCCACAATAGCATATACCAAGCTTCCAGTTTTTTTAACATGGAAGCTGTTAAATCTTGCGTGAGTCTGACCGAGGCCACCAAAAATATTTGTATTGTTTCTGGTTGCTTGTAATATTTTCTCATTGACCTGGGCCCTCTGAAAATTGGCTATTATGTTCTTGGGAGCTTTCATTTTGGGACCTCTTTCCAGAGCAAATAAGTGATTTTTTTCCCAATTTCTATTTTACCCTCTGAATCTAAGATATTGGGCCAATTTTTTTGTAATTTTAAAAATATGATATCTAGGCTCTTTGATTGATAATTCTTAAATTGTGCCTCAACCTCTTTTTCAGGTCAGTTTTTGTTTGTTTGTTTTTTTCCCAATGAGATATTTCACATTTCTTTTTTTTTATTCTTTGGACTTTATTTTACTGTTTCCCGGTGTTTCATGAAATTGTGATCTTCCACTTGACCAATCCTATTTTTTAAGGAATCATTTTCATTAGTGAGCTTTTCTCTCTCTCACTTTTTTCCATTTAGGCTATTCTACTTTTTTTAAGAATTCTTTTCTTCAGTGAATGTTTAACCTCTCTTTTCAGCCTACTCTACTTTCAAAAGAGTTATTTTCTTCAGTGCCTTCTTCTGCCTTTTTTTAACCATTTGGCCAATTTTCTTCATTTAAGATTATATTTTCTTCAACATTTTTGTGCCACTTTTACTAAGCTGTTAATTTGCTGTTCACAATTTCCTTGCATCACTCTCATTGCTTTTTGCAAATTTTCCTCTACCACTCTTGTATCTTTCTTGAACTCTTCCAGGAATTACAGTTGTTTTTCAGTTCAATTGCCACTTTTCTTTGAGGCTGTTCCTTATAGCAAAGCTTTAGCTTTGATCTTGCCTCCTATCATATTAGCTTTGTATTGTCACATTCTTGTTGTTGTTTGTTCATTTTCCCAACCTATTTTTTCACTTTGAACTTCATGTTAAAGTTGGACTGTACTCACCTGGGTATGGGGAGGTACTGTTCTAAGTTTCAGACTTCATGACTCTGCTATTTTCAGATATAGTTTTCAGGTCTGACAATTTTAAGTGCTTCCAAGGTAGAGGATCCTGGTACAGGATGTGCCACTCTTTCTTGGTCTGTGCTACGGTCTTCACCAAGGAAGGCATGTTACTCCCTTTTCAGCCACAAGTTTCAGCACCCTTTTTTGCCCTGGACTCCAACCAAGTACCTGATCCCTTTTGACCAATCATAGACACTCCTCTCCCCCTTTGGAACTGCAACCCACAGCTGCTTATGGACAATAATTACCAACCAGTGCCTGTATTCAGTGCCAGCAAAGGGTCCTCAGTTATCTCTTTCTGACCAGTTGTCTGACTCCCTTACTGTCTATGTGACAAGAACTCCAGAAGCTGCTGGTGCTGCTCTTTCAGTTGCCTCTAAAGTCTGGCTGGTGCTACTGTTTTTCTATAGGCCTGCAATCATCTCCATGTTATAGACCTCTTCCCTGTGCCACTTAAGTTGTCTTAGTCTAAAAAAGTCTCATTTGACCTTTTGTTAGCTCTGTCACTGCAAAATTTGATTTGAAGGGTTATTTTAAGGTTATTTGGAGTGGAATGTCAGGAGACTTCAATTGGGTCCCAGCCTATGTTCTGCTATCTTGGCTCCTACCTCTGAAATGAGTGGCATATTTCATCTCATTCTTGTGAAATCATGGTTTATCATTGCTTTGATGAAATTCTAAAGAGTTTCAAAGTTATTTTTTAATGTTGTAATCACTGTGTTAATTGTTCAGGTTGTTCTGTTTGCTTTGGTCTGCATCAGTTCATAAAGCTCTTCCCAGTTTCTTATGAAATTGTTCTTATCATCTTATGAGACTACTATTCCATTGAATTAATATATCACAATTTGCTTACTCATTACAACTTGTCCAGAATTTTTGTCAACCACAAAAAGCTAAAGTATAATTTTTTATTAAATTATATTTTAAATGTCACATTTTTGGCATCTCATTTTCAAGTATTAGTCAGATCAAGTGTTCTCTCTCAATTTTTCTACTGAGTTTAGTTTTTTTAATAGAAATATTTATGTTAATACTAAATGAAAATAAACAGTTTGTTTAGAGGAATCATTGTGCAATGGATGTAGTACCAGAATTGATGTTACAAGGATCTGGATTTGAATTCTCTCTCAAACACTTTTTAGATCCATGACCTTAAATAAGGCATTTAACTTCTCTGGGGCTCAGCTTCCTCATCTGCCAAAGGAGGAAGTTGGACTTGTTGGCCACTAAGGTCCCTTTCAGCTCTAAATCTGTGATCCTATGATCAACTAAACTATGACCTAAATAAATTATATCTGCAATGATATATTTCAATAAGCATTCTTTTCTCTCATCTGCAAAAGGAAGGTAAAGAACTGAATGAGGTGATGCATGCCTGTGTTCCATGATACCAAGTAGCCTGAGGCTGGTGGGATACTTGGGTGAAGGAGTTCTGAGCTACTGTGGACTAGGTTGATCAAATGTCTGCAAAAGTCTGATCACTGATATGGTGAACCCCTAGGAAAGGCTTTGGGGAAGGAGAGATGATCAGATTTCCTAAGATGTGGAACTGGTCCTAATTTGGACCATTGAAGTTCTAGACTACACAAGATAGAGAGCACCAGTATCCCCTGTCATTTCTCCCCATAAGAAAAGAAAGTTAGAGTGGAGAATAAACAAGTCTATTGGTTTCATAGAGGTGTTTCCAACATTATAGGAATTTTCAACTATTTGAATTCTCAGTATCCAAAATTATGGAATTTAAAGGATATTTTATAAAGAATTAGCATGACCTGGAAACATTAACATGGCAAAAAGGTTTTCTGCATTCTTTTTTTTTAAACAAATGCTTTATTAACTTCTGTTTTACATCATTCATTTCCACCAGATTTTGAGGTACAATCATTTTCCCCCCATTATTCCCCTACCCAACCTCCCAGAATAGCAGTCCCACAAGATATCACTTCCTCCAATCTGCTCTCTCCCATACCTTCTCCCATACCCGCTTAGACTTTTCCATTAGAGGAAGGTGAGTCTTTTGTGTCCCAATGCCTGCACATCTTATCTCCCTATTACAAGCAAAAGAGTATTAACAATAGTATATATATATATATATATATATATATATATATATATATATATATATATATATATATATCTGAAACATTTAATGTTAAGACCTCGACTTTCAGATCCCTTTCCTTCCTCCCTTGTCACCCATTCCCTCTTGGGAGATAAGTAATTCAGTATATGTTGTACATGTCTAGCTATGCAAAACATTATCATAGTAGATATATTGTACAAGGCTGCTTATAATTTCCTCCCACTCATCCCACCCCCCACCTGGTCCATTCCCTACATGATCCTGTCCCTCTTCTATAGTGGGTACTTCCAACCTCCCCTCACCCCAAGGATGCCCTCCCATCCATCATCCCTCCTCTCATCCCCCTTCCCCCTATCCTGCTGCAGGTTGAGATATCCCATTAGTATGTATGTCATTTTCTCCCTGAACCAAATTCAATGTGAATGTGGTTTTGCCTTTTTAGCCTTCCTTATTCTCCCCCTCCTTTGTAACCACTTCCCCTACATGAGATAGTTTACCCTACCATGTCTCTCCCCATCTCCTCTTGCCACTTTCCTCTCTCACCTCATAATTTCATCCCTTGAGTATTCTCCCTTCCCAACAAATTCAACCTATGCCCTCTATCCATATATAACTGTAACCATATACACACACATTCAAATATGTATTC
>WOXC01001242.1:0-187130 GCA_011680675.1 Gymnobelideus leadbeateri
TCATTGCCCTTTGGGCCTCCTTTGCCATTTGAGTTAGTCTATTTTTTAAGGTGTTGTTTTCCTCAGTCAGGCTGTTGACCCTCATTTCATACTTTTCCTGCATCCTTCTCATTTCTCTTTCCAATTTTTCCTCCACTTCTCTTATTTGATTTTTAAAGTCCTTCTTAAGGTCCTCTATGGCCTGCAACCCGCTCATGTTTTCCCCTGGGGCTTTTGGAGCAGGACTTCTGACCTCACAGTCCTTTTCCCGCTCTATGCCCCCAAAATAGGAGTCTAGGGTTGCATTTTTCTGTTTCCTTTGCCTTGGCATGTTGCCACTTAATTGCTTGACTTTTGGGCTTGTTGCCACACTATGGCTTTAAGGCCAGCTAGAGGAATTTTCGTCCCGAACGTGTGGGGGGCAACTTCCGTTTCTGGCAAGCTGTAAACCCACCCACAACTTCCACCCTAGATCACAATCCAGATCCAGGGAGGTTAAAGCAAGAGCGATTACCCCCCAAGACTGATCGCTGGATCTCCCCACGATTTGTAGGCTGGGAGCCAGACATGCCTCTGAAAACTACAAAGTGGCGTGTCTCCTCAGCAGCTTCTAGCCCCCAGGGGAGGGAGCTGACGCATTCCCCAAATACAGGTCCCAAAGTCCATAGGACACTAACCTCTTACTTTGTCCTAGGCAAGTCTATGTTGATAATTCTGGAGTCTCCACAGTTCCTGGTGTTCTGGGGTTCCTCCAGCCGGCTGCTGGCCCTGCCGCCCTGGGGCTAAAACCTCGGCTCACGTGGACCTGGGCTCGGCTCGGCTCCTGCGCTCTGTGCGCTGCCGGCTCCCAGACCACTGCGCTGGTCCTTCCTGCAGGGTGCTGGGCTGTCCTCAGCGGGAGGTTAGCTTCTCTGTGTCGTTCTGTGGGTGCTGGGGCTACAGAAGTTTTTCAGAGTCCTTTTTTACATAGTTTGTGGGGAATCTGGGGGCAGAGAGGCTTGGAAGAGCTGTTTCTACTCCGCCATCTTGGCTCCGCCCCCCGGGGCCAAAACCTTTTGCTCATATGGACCTGGGCTTGGCTCCCAGAGTGCTGTGCTGGCCACTCCCTGCTGGGCTGCCAGGCTGTACGCAGTGGGAAGTTAACTTCTCTGTGTCATTTTGTGTGTTCTGTAGCTCCAAAGTTTGTTTAGATTCTCCATTTACATGAATTAGGGAAAGTGGAAGCTGGAGCTATGCAGAAGTCCTGTTTCTACTCTGCCTGACTTTCAAATATTCTTTATGAAAAAACAAGATTTGAGCAGAAAATTTGACTTTCAAATACAAGAAGCAATAGAAGCATAAGAAGATAAACATGAAAAAGAAATCCTAAGAAACTTATTAAAGTTGAACTATTTACATTCCTACATGGCAAAATGATAATTATAACTCATGAGACTTTTCTCAGTATGAGGATAGTTGCAGGAAATTATATATATATATATTTCACACACACATATATATACACACACACATATATATATACACACACATATATGTATGTATGTATTTATATATATATATGTTTGTATTTATTTATGTATGCACACATACATATATATGTTTATATAGGAGTGTGTATGTGCATATAAATACATATGTGAGTGTGTATATGAGTACATGTATACATAGACAGGGCACAGGATCAGTTGAATAGGAAGGGATGATATCTAAAAAAATAGAATTAAGAGGTGATAGAGGACTATAATGAGAGGAGATAGGGAGAGATAGAATAGGGTATTATGCACATGAAGTCATGCAAAACATATTTCCACATTAGTCATATTACCAAAAAAAGGAGACAAGAATAAAAAAAAGGCACGCATGTTCTTTTGCATCACCCACCTTCACAGTCTTTAGGTTATGTTTTCCTGTATTTGTGCTATAGTAAAAATAGTACATCACCTAGAGTTATGAAAGAATTAGGGGTCAAATTTGTCTTAAACACTGACTATATGGTTGTGAGCAAGTCATTTATGCTCTCTGAGACACTTATCTGATATGCCAAATGGGGTAACAATGATGGGAGTACTTACTTTGCAGCACTATTGTGATGCACAAATGAGATAATAAATCGAAATCATTTTGTTAATTTTTAATGTATAACATTAAATGTGAACTATGATTATATCCAGATGAGCATTTTCTGGAGATATGAAGATATACTTTTGCATATGCTCTTTTGATCCTCCTTTTCCTCTTGTCTTTTCTATATATTTCACCAAAGTCATAATTCAGTATGAATATTGTGATGTGGTTAAGATCTCCTGTGATCCCTCTAACTTCCTGGATGAAATAAAATTTTTGTTCATGGGTATCAGAGTTCTTTAACAGCTATCACAATTTTATCTCCTAATGGTGATGCTATGATGATGGTGTTTGAGGACTGGTATTGGACCCAGAAAGACCTAGGTTCAATTCCTACTTTTGACACAAACTGCCTATTGGACCTTGGGCAAGTCATTTAAGCAGAGTCAATTAATACGAGTGCAAAAGTATCTGCATTGTGAGTTCCCAGTGAATGAAACCAGAGATCATTCCTTACTCCTATAATCCTGCCAAAATAAAAATTACCTAGATAGGCTCTCTCAAATAGCCAGGTAAAAAAGCATTTCACAGTCTTTATGCACTATCTTCACTTCTTTCACTTTCAAACTTCATTTGTTCATTCAAGCCTCACATTTAAGTGAACTCCTATAATTGATATTTCTTGAAATCCAAGGATTCATATGTTTTAATTTCTTTCAGTAATGCTTTCACACTTGGGGGCCAAGATGGCAGAGAAGAGGCAGAGACTTACCTGAGCTCTCCCAAATTTCCCTCTAAGTACCTCTAAATTAATATCTCAAAGATAATTCTGGAGTGGTAGAACACAACAAAATGACAGAGTGAAGGAATTTTCCAGCCCACAATAACTTAGAAGGTTAGAAAGAAGGTCTGTTGTATCAGGGTGAGAGTGGAATGCAGTCCAGTGCAGGCCAGCTTAGCAAGACTGAGCCCTAGCAAACCTGTAGCAGGGATTGGGAGCACTAAAGTCAAGAGCAGTAACAGCTTCTGCTAGACTCTAAGCCCATAAACAATGAATCAGAAGGAGATTGCAGGGGTCCCTTTGCTGACGCTGGGGGGGCAGGACTCTATTGCATTGCTCATACTTGGATCTAGGTCACAGTCTTGGGTGGCAGGCCCAGGGTTAAGAGGAGCACTAGCACAGCACAACTTGAGACTTCAGGGGAGTGGGGACCCTGGTCACACTTTCAGGGCAAAAGAGTGCTTGTGGTTACTTACAGACCAGAGTACAGGCCAGGAGAGTAGTAAACACACCTTACTTTAGATCATAACATCCTGGAAGAACTGATAGAATAGAGAACTGCAGAGCTACTGCAAAAAACCTGAACTTTGGTAAAGTGCACTTTCCACCCTGGAAGCAGAGCCCAACTTTGGCATAGAGTTAAAAGTAAAGAAATTGCCTGGAAAAAATGAGAAAACAGAAAAAACAATTTTGACTATAGAAAGTTACTGTGGTGACAGGGAAGATCAAAACACAAACTCAGAAGACAACAAAGTCATAACTACATCCAAAGCCTCGAAGAATAATATAAATTAGCTCCAGGCCATGGAAGAGCTCATAAAAAATTTAAAAATAAAGCAAGAGAGGTAGAGGTAAAACTGACAAGAGAAATGAGTGTGATACAGGGAAATGATGAAAAAGGGGTGAATAATCTGGTAAAGGAGACACAAAACAAAATACTGAAGAAAAACACGTCTAAAGAAACAGAGTAGGCCAAATGGTAAAAAAAGTAGAAAAATCCAAGGAGTAGAAGAATACCTTGAAAAGCAGAATTGGTCAAATGGAAAAAGATTTACAAAAATCCAATGAAGTTCTTTCATTTAAAAGTAGAATTGACCAAATGGAAAAGTTAGTACAAATGTTCACTGAAGAAAATTATTACTTAAAACTTAGAATTGGGAAAGTCGAAGCTAATGACTTTATGTGGCATCAAGAAATGATAAAAATATCAAAAGAATTAAAAAATAAATTAAAATGTGAACTATCTCATTGGAAAATCAACTGACCAGGAAAATAGATCTAGGAAAGATAATTTAAAAACTATTATACTCCTTGGAAGCCATGAGTAAAAAAAGAATGTAGAAATCATCTTTTAAGAAATTATAAGCTAGTATTACCACAGTAGATATATTGTAAAAGACTGCTTATATTTCCCTTCCACCCATCCCACCCCCCACCTGGTCCATTCCCTCCTTTGATCCTGTCTCTCTTCAAAAGTGGGTACTTCCAATCTCCCCTCTCCCCAGAACCCTCCTCTCCATCATCCCCCCTCTCATCCACCTTCTCCCTATTCTCCAGCAGGGTGAGATATCCCGTTTAGTATATACTATTTTGCATGTAATTGAGAGATAAGACGTGTAGGCATTGGGGCACAAGATTCACCTTTCCCTAATGGTAAAGTCTAAGAGGGTATGGGAGAAGATATGGGAGAGAGCAGATTGGATGAGGGGATATCTTGTGGGACTGCTATTCTGGGGTTGTGGGTAGGGGAAAAATGGGGATAAAATTGTAACTCAAAATCTGGCAGAAATGAATGATGTAAACCAAAAGTTAATAAAGCATTTGTTTAAAAAAAAAAGAAATTATAAACTAAAACCTCTTTGAGTTTCTAGAACCAGAATGTAAAATAGACACTGAAAGAATGAATCATGTCTTGAAAGAGATCCTAAATGAAAGCTCCCAAGAATATTACAGCAAAATTCCAGAGCTCTCAGGTCAAGGAGAAAGTGTTGCAAAGTAACAGTTTAAATATCATCGAGCCAGGAAGTAACAATAGCATAATATTTAGCAGTTTATATAGTAAAGGATCTGAGTATTTGGAATATGATATTGCAGAAGGCAAGACAACTAGGATTATGATCAAGAATCACCTACCCAGCTGAACTGAGTATAATCCTTCAGGTAAAAAAATGGAAGTTCAATGAAATGGAAGAATTTCAAACATTCCTGATGAAAAGATTAGTGCTAAATAGAAAATCTGACTTTCAAATACAAGACACAAATGAAGAATAAAAAGGTAAAAAGGAGAGAGAAATCATAAGGGTTTAAATAAGGTTAAAGAATTTATGATTTTATAATTTTACAATTCCTGTGTAGGGAAAATGTTGCTTATTAACTCCTAACAACTTTCTCAGTATTAGGACATTTAAAAGGATTTTATATAGACAGAAGGTAGGCTTGTGAGTTGAATATAGTGGCCTGTACTGGATGGATTCAAATAACTAATTTGTCAAGCACAATGAAGTCATCAAAAAGCAAGTAGTCCAGTTTGACTGGATTGTAGAATGTGAAGAGAAGTCATATGACTCCTACTATTTTCAGTCATTTCAGACCAGAAATATAAAGTAAAATGAAATTACAAAAAGATTAAATTTTAAACTAAGGAATGTGTATTTTATCCTCAAAGCAATAGGAAAACACAGAAGTTTCTTGAAGAGAGTGACAAGCTTTGTGCTTTAGGATGGTTATTTTGGTAACTCTATGGAGGATTATTAGAAATGGCAAGACAGCAAACACAAATCCAATTAAGAGTCTTTTGTCAAATTCATACTAGAAGTTAAAGGGGGGCAGAACTAGGATGGTAGTCATGTTGATGAAGAGAAAGGGACAGATCTGAGAGATGCTGCAGAGAATTGAACTAACGAGACTTTGCAACTGAATGGATATGGAATGTAACATGTAGAGGGAGGAGCTGTCAATGATACAAAACTTGTGACTTGGTGACTAAAAAGGTACTCTTAACAGAAAGAGAGATGTAGAAGAGTAGGTTGAGGGAGAGAGGGAGATGATAGTAGAGGAGATGATCAGTATGATCAGTATGTGCATATACATACACATATGTGTGTATATGTATATATCCAGAGAGAGAGAGAGAGAGAGAGAGAGAGAGAGAGAGAGAGAGAGAGAGAGAAAGAGAGAGAGAAAGAGAGAGAGAGGGATATACTAGGCTGAATCTTAGGAAAGGAACTAACACTGGATCTATAGATCTCTATAGAGGTGATAATTGAACCCAGAGGAAATAATGAGATCTCTGTGAGTACAATTATAGAGAGATGAGAGGACCTTGGAGAGCACCCACAGAGAGGGGCAGAAAATTAATACTGACATTGCTAAAGGAGAAGGAATGGTCGAACAGGTTGGTGAAGAACAAGAAGAAAGCTGCTTCAGAACAGGGAGGAAAAATTATCCAGGAGAAGGTGATAGTCAATGCAGAAAATTTAAGAAAGATGAGGAGGTAAAAAATGGTTATTGTGTTTTATCAGGAAGTAGTTGTTAGTAACTCTGTAGAGAGCAATTTCAGTTGAATGGTGAAGTCCAAAGCCAGAACAGAATGTTTAAAAGCAGTGACTATATTATTTATGTCATTATATCCCCAATGCCTATTATAGTATTTTGAACATAGGAAACACAATGTACTTGTTGAATTTAATTGAATTTTTAACATAAACATGCAGAGTTGTGCTTTGCACTAAACATTTATTGAATTAATGAATGATGACTTATACAATTCACTATGGTGTTAATATATGAACATATAACTTTATTTCTTCTTTTAGACTGTAATTTAAAGTAGGTATCATAATGCATTAGTAATAAATTTTATAAGCATAAATTTCTTATTAAAATTTTTATTTAAATAGTCACAATTAAAAATAGTCATCTCTGCCTATTACACATAAGGAGAGTTGGGTGGTACAGTGGAAAAAAGCATCGGGCTAGGAGTCAAGAAGTCTTGAGTTCAAATTCAGCCTGGGAAACTTCCTACCTATGTGACCATGTGCAAGTCATTTACTTCTATTTACCATTGGAGAAGGAGATGGCAAGCCATTCAATATCTTTGCCACAAAGACCTCATGGACCTCTGTCCATGGGGTCACAAAGAGTCAGACAAGACTGAAAAAAATAACTACATATGCCAAAAGACGTGGTTTTTCAAGTATAAAACAATAGAAAAGAATAAGTGCTGCCCAGCACAAGAAGTTGGGAGCTGGTAGTGATCCTTTTATTTTAAGATATACGCTAGTTTATTTTATAAATTTGTGTGCGTGTGTGTGTGTGTGTGTGTGTGTGTGTGTGTGTGTGTGTTAGTTATTGTTGTCTTTTGTCTGGTTGGGTTGTAGATAGAGAGATAATGATATAAATATAGATATAGACAGATGGATAGAAATACACAAACACCAAAGGACAATAATAGGAACACCCTCCACCATTTATAGAATAAGAATGGGAATTAAATAATAAATACACATGCATACACACATGCACACACATATATAGAGAATATATGTATATGCAATATATAAAATTACATATAGAAAGAGAATTAAATGATATAACGCACATATGTATGTATATATATATGCATATTCTTTAATTCTCATTATTGATAATGGTTGTTATCAATGTTCCACATAGTATTACCTTGAACTAGGAAGAGCAAAGCAGATCCATCAATGTTCTGATACATATTTTCCAATTTATCATCTTTCTTCTAGTTCAGAATTTCACATTATCCTTCATGCATTTTTTCTACTTGAAGAGAAATGTGGAAATTTTATTGAAGATTATTAATAAAACACTAAAGATTATATATGTTTTCCTGGATATTATACCAAAGACAGTATTTCATTGATGAAAGCAGAAGATTTTACTGTGTTTAAGTGGATCTATTGGGATACCATATGACCCTGACTTTGCCTCTTCATTAATTAAATAATATTAAAGAACTGTCTATACATAAACTATCATGTATGTCACATATATTAATATAAATGTATGTAAACAAATATGTATGTGTTGTGTGTACTACACACATAACACATGTGAGGCTGAATTTATTGGGAATTTTCTAAATAATTATTAGGAAGATTCTTTTCAGATGATAGTGGATTTATTCTATTGAATTTTCCAATTTTCATATATTTATATATAATTATCAAGAAGAAGCTATGATGAACAATGTAAATTTTAGTTACAAATTAAAAAAACAATGTTTCATCATTAGTTAAAATGTTTCAATGACCCTATAAAATGAAATTATGGGTATGATCATCTATTTCTTGAATGTCTTGGGTCTAGTGTTGATTTTTTAAAATTTTGTGTAGCTCAGTACTGTTCCTTAAAAATTGAAGTTTGTGTAAGGGGCAACTAGGTGACACAGTGAATAGAGCACTGGCCCTAGAGTCAGGAGAATCTGAGTTCAAATTCGCCCTCAGTCACTTGACATATTTACTATCTGTGTGACCTTAGGGAAGTCACTTAACCCCAATTGCCTTGCCTTTCCCCCTTCCTCCCTGAAAATTGAGGTTTGTGTACATGAAAAAGGAACAGTCAGCTTGAAGGAATAATTAATATTGTTAGAAATGTAAACTGTTTAATTCTGTTGGGCTGTGTATTTAATTGTTAAGACTGATGTAAAATTAAAGAAATTAATCAGTTCCAGAGTAGTAACTGGGTTAGAGTGTCAGTATTTTAAGATTTCAAGATCTAGCTCCATGCTTAGGTTAAAGTGCAGCAATTTTACTCCAATTAAGAAGTAGAAATTGCAAAAGAAAAAAAAATTAGAAGACATTTTTAAACCAGTTTTAATCTGAGAGTAAGGTTAGATTATCATCTGGTTAATTATATTCATCCACCTTTCAGGATAAATCTGTAGGAAGGCCTTATTAAATATATCACTACATAAATGTTGCATATAACAAAATATAAGTTATTGTGATTTATAATTATTGTGTAAAATCTTAAATCCTACTTTTTACTGTCAATTATTTAATTATTATTTAATTTAACACTGTGAATTAATCTGTAAAAGCTCTTGAAAGTTTCTGCCTGGGGAATTTCCTCTTCAAAATATCCCAACTTTATGTCTGGCTTAATGCAATTGGCTATCTATATAACTTTTACCTGGAATTGACATGAAGTTAAGGAAGTATTATCCGCTTTTGGTATAGTTATGTCCCTATTCTTTTATGGGAGATTTTTATAATCATTTCAGATGATCAATTTGAGCACAATATTAATTCTCTCTTATAGATTAATAAGGGAGCAACATCTTAATTACTACAATAAGATTAAGGCTTGGGGAGGAGCCAAGATGGCGGAGTAGAAACAGCACCTCCAAGGCCCTCTCCCCACAGATTACCACCAAACTATGTAAAAGGGGACTCTGAACAACTTCTGGAGCCCCAGCACCCAAAGAACGACACAGAGAAGCTAACCTCCCACTGAGGACAGCCCAGTAGCTCTGCAGGAAGGTCCAGTGCAGTGCTCTGGGAGCTGGCAGCACAGCGCTTGGAGAGCTGAGCCCAGGTCCCGAGGTTTTAGCTCCAAGGCAGCCAGGCCAACAGCTGGCTGGAGGGACCCCAGAACACCAGCAGCTGTGGTGATTCCAGAATGGTCAACACAGACATGCCTAGGATAAAGTGAGACGTTAGTGCCCTATGGACTTTGGGACCAGTATTTGGGGAACGCATTGGCTTCCTCCCCCGGGGGCTAGAAGCCGCTGAGGAGACACTCCATTTTGCAGTTTTCAGTGGTGGCTCCAGCTCCTGGCCTGCGAACTGTAGGGAGATCCAGCGATCAGTCTTGGGGGATAATCGCTCTTGCTTTAACCTCCCTGGATCTGGATTGTGATCTGGGGTGGAGGTTGTGGGTGGGTTTCCAGCTTGCCAGAAACAGAAGTTGCCACCCCACACATTCGGGACAAAGCTCCCCTGTCTGGTGGCAGAGTTCTACTGTGGCAAAAGCCCAAAAGTCAAGTAATTAAGTGGCATCATGCCAAGGCAAAGGAAACAAAATAAACAGAAAAATGAAACATTAGACTCCTATTTTGGGGGCAAAGAGGATCGAAGCATAGAACAGTCAGAGGACTGTGAATTCAGAAATCCTGTTCCAAAAGCCCCAAAGGAAAATATGAGCAGGTTAGAGGCCATAGAGGACCTTAAGAAGGACTTTAAAAACCAAATAAGAGAAGTGGAGGAAAAATTGGGAAGAGAAATGAGAAGAATGCAGGAAAAGGATGAAATGAGGGTCAACACCTTGACTGAGGAAAACAACACCTTAAAAAATAGACTGACTCAAATGGCAAAGGAAGCCCAAAAGGGCAATGAGGAGAAGAATGCTTTAAAAAGTCAAATTTGCCAGATGGAAAAAGAATCTCAAAAGCTCTCTGAGGAGTCAGACTGGAGCAAATGGAAGCTAGTGAATTTATGAGAAATGAAGATGCTGTTAAATAGATCCAAACAAATGAAAGAATAGAAGGCAATGTTTCTCATGGGAAAAACCACTGACCTGGAAAATAGATCCAGGAGAGATAACTTAAAAATTATTGGACTACCTGAAAGCCATGATCAAAGAAAGAACCTAGAAATCACCCTTCAAGAAATTCTCAAGGAAAATTGCCCTGATGTTTTAGAACCAGAGGGCAAAATAGAGGTTGAAAGAATCCATGGATTGCTTCCTGAAAAAGATCCCAAAAAGAAAACTCCGAGGAATATCATAGCCAGGTTCCAGAATCCCCAGGTCAAGGAGAAAATACTACAAGCAGCCAGGAAGAAACAATTTCAATATTGTGGAAACACAATCAGAATAGCCCAGGACCTGGCAGCTTCTACACTGAGGGATTGAAGGGCATGGAATATGATATTCCAGAGGGCAAAAGAGCTGGGAATGAACCCAAGGGTCACCTACCCAGCAAAACTGAGTATTTTGTTTCAGGGGAAAATATGGTCATTCAGTGGAATAGAGGACTTTCAAGCATTCTTGAGGAAAAAATCAGAGTTGAATAGAAATTTCGACATCCAGACACAAGAAGCAAGAGATGCCTGAGAAGGTAATCAGGGCAAAGAAATCAAAAGGAACTTATCAAAGTTGAACTATTTACATTCTCATATGGAAAAACAATAACTGTGACTGATGATATTGTTCTCACGATGAAAATAATGGAAGAAGGGTGTGTGGTCATGTGAATGTGTGTGTATATGGTTATAGTTATATATGGATAGAGGGCATAGGTTGAATTTGTTGGGAAGGGATGATACCTAAGGGATGAAATTATGAGGTGAGAGAGGAAAGTGGCAAGAGGAGATGGGGAGAAACAGGGTAGGGTAAACTATCTCATGTAGAAGAAGCAAGGGGAAGTGGCTGCAGAGGAGGGGAAGAATAGGAAGGCAAAAAGGCAAAAGCACATTCTCATTGAATTTGGTTCAGGGAGAGAATGACATACATACTAAATGGGATATCTCAACCTACAGCAGAATAAGGGGAAGGGGAATGAGAGGAGTGATGTTGGATGGGAGGGCATTCTTGGGGGGAGGGGAGGCTGGAAGTACCCACTGTAGAAGAGGGACCGGATCAAGTAGGGAATGGACCAGGTGGGGGGGTGGGATGGGTGGGAGGGAATTATAAGCAGCCTTGTACAATATATCTACTATGTTAATATTTTGCATAGCTATACATGTACAACATATACTGAATTACTTATCTTCCCAGAGGGAATGGGTGACAAGGGAGGAAGGAAATGGATCTGAAATTCAAGGTCTCAAAATTAAATGTTTCAAATGTATATAAACATTATTATGAATAATAAAAAAAGATTAAGGCTTAAGATTTGAGCTATTCAGTCTAGAAATTTAGTCCTTTATATATTCCAAACAACTAAGTCAATTAATACCTAACCTTGTTATCTGTTGTTACTAGGTATATATTCCTGCATGTTTAAAGGTCCTTTAATTTCTCATAGTGATATAGGGATAATTAAGCAAATGATGCAAAGACTTGTGAAAACAGGATAGAATTCTGTTATTTAGCAAAGTTAATATCATAACTGTCTCCTTCTGGTGTCTAGTAAAATTAGTTCTCTTAGAAGAATGGCTTGTGTTCTATCTTTTAAATGACTTAAAAAGAGACCCGCTTTTATTAGGGGTTATTCATTTGAACTGGTTAGAAGTTGAAAATGTTTTTATAATACATAACTTTATATGTGATTACTCAACCTATTTATGTATCCCATCCCAGAAACTTTTGTTATAATTGAAGTTATCTGATGACTTTTAAATTAATCATTTTTTTGTATTAGAGTCTTATCTAAAATATTCCATTATTAACTCCTTTGTTGAATCTCATCCTCTTAAAGGGGAAATGAGTAATGCTCAGTATAAAAATTGAGCTCAATTTTCTGTTTATATTTGAGTTTCTTGTATATAGTAACATGAAAACTGGTCAACCTAAAATGTAAATTCCCTGGTCTTCAAGGTTCAAATTTGATTTTCTAATAATAGAGACATAAGATTCAAGCTAACTTTCATTAACTGACCTGGTTATTGGAAAATTAAATTTGAAATTGTGTTGAGACCAATGTTGTGGGAAATCTAAAATTAGTTTAGCAATGAGGAAAATTTCTGCAGTTGACCTGAGCTTGAACACTGCTGTGAGACCACACTCAAACCACAAGGACTGCATCAGATAGTGTTCCAAGAACCAGAGAGCTGTATGAGATGAGACTTCTGATTCTTCAGTGAACAACTTAATTGCTGTTTACTTTTTGCCTTTGAGCCTTTTATCTGTAAAGCCGACTCTCCAAAGGGGATCACTGTCTTTGATTTTGGATTGCCCGCTTTGACTTTGTCAAAGTGCCATCCATCTTTCTCTTTTTCCCCTTACACTGACTCCCCTCTTAAGTTCCATAATTAGAAAACATATCAGTTAGTGATTCATTGAATCAAACTGAATCAAATTGAATTGAATTGAATCAAATGATAGAATGTGAAAAATGATTATTAGTAAATAGTAATCTGGGAAGATTCAGGGTTCTCCCTTTTTTTTTTCTATATTCAGGACCTTAGTCTCTGAAGGCTGAGTTAAACTTCTCCTCTATCTGGCCCAACTCAATTCTAAGAGGAATATCTAATCTCAGATGAATACCATTCAATCAAGCTTGAGGAGAGACATCCTTTTGTCCAGATAGCCCAAGGCTAGGAGTGGTCTGAGTAGAGAGAGTTTCTTTTTCCAAGAGTGAAATGTTATTAATCTCAACCCTTCATTTTGATATAGCTCACTTGTATTAACCAATCAGAGTTGATTGCCACCTCTCAAGAACACCTATTCTTCGAACAGTATATTTACTATGAGTCTGCCGTCATGATTGTCTTTGACCTAAGAAAGGCAGCCAAATGACACCGTTTTATTAATGATGTGCTGGCTTTATTAGTGAAATGATTAAATTACCCAGAAGCTGTTTCTCAAAATTACTTTAATCATCACACCCTTAAGACTGTAACCATTTATTTCTGTCTGGAACTGTGACCTGGAACGAATACAGAGTTACTAAATGACACTTAATTCTCTTCCCAGTGTTAGGGCAGAGTCCTTTGGCATCTCTTTTTGTCCAAGACTTTAGTCACCTTACCATCCTTGGGTACTGGTGCTGCCCCCCACAACTGCTTCTGTCCCACAGTCAACTGCTACCTATTTCTGGATTTCTTAGCAGTCTAAGTGTCTCATTGTGATGCTTTCCAGACTTTTTGTGCCCAGAATTTTGTTTTTCTTTTTCTGTGGTATTTTTGTAGAAGAGGTTTTTTGCAGGGGTCATTTAGTGGTTGTGAACTTCCACTCTGTCTTGAGTTTGCTCCTCTCAAGCATCACCTTCTATACAATGAATTTTCACCTATGATTCAATGGACATTATACACATTATTCATGGATGTATACATTTAATGTCCATGGATAGATTCCAGGATACCCATGAACTTGAAGGGGGTGGTTATTACATTTTTGTTTTCACAATTTGGAATATGTGGCACATAGTAAATGTTTAATAAATGCTTGTTTCCTCTTTTTTCTTTTAGTAGAATTTAAGAGAAATTGAATATTTTTTTTTCCTTTTTTAAAATATTCTAAGAATTCCATCAGCTTCATCCAGGCTGTTAAAGGCCTTCATGACATTAAAATGGTTAAGAATCCTTGTTCTACATGAAAACTTTCCAGTCCTTTTCCCCTCCCCAAAGATTAGTAGCATCCTTTCCCAATTACCTTGCATTTTGAAATTTTATATTGCTTATCCTTTTTTTCCTGTAAATGTTTATACATGTACATGTGATTTCTCTCAATAAAGCATTGAGAGCACACACTTTTTCAATCTTTGCCTTTACATCCCCAGCACCTAGCATAGTACATGTTTATTAGCAAAGAGAATAATTGTTTGAAAGAATAGCTATTTAACATCAAGAAAATGATATCAAAAGAATAGGAAATTATTAAGACATAAAAGATCATCTCAAATCACTAATAAGATAAATATGAATCAAAATAACTCATATTTTACTTCATATTCAGCATATTGGAAAATATGACAAAATATTAAAAGATTCAATGTTTTGACAGGGTGTAGAAAAACTGATATGATATATTCTTGTTGCAGTTGTCCATTCATCCAAACATTCTGGAAAGCAATTTGGAGTTATTTTTTTAAAATGATAGTTTTCATAATGATGCAGCTAAGGGGCGGAGCCAAGATGGTGGAGTAGAAACAGCACCTCCAAGGCCCTCTCCCCACAGATTCCCCCCAAACTATGTAAAAGGGGACTCTGAACAACTTCTGGAGCCCCAGAACCCACAGACCAACACAGAGAAGCTAACCTCCTGCTGAGGACAGCCCAGCAGCCCTGCAGGAAGGACGAGCACAGCATGCTGGGAGCCAGCAGCACGCAGCAAACAGAGCGTGGGGAGCCAAGCCGAGCGGAGCCCAGGTTTTCGTGAACCAAGGTTTTAGCCCCAGGGCAGCAGGGCCAGCTGGAGAGACCCCAGAACACCACCAGCTGTGGTGACTCCAGAATTATCAACATAGACATGCCTAGGACAAAGTAAGAGGTTAGTGTCCTATGGACTTTGGGACCAGTATTTGGGGAATGCATCGGCTCCCTCCCTTGGGGGCTAGAAGCCGCTGAGGAGACACACCATTTTGTAGTTTTCAGAGGTAGCTCCAGCTCCTGGCCTGCAAATTGTAGGGAGATCCAGCGATCAGTCTTGGGGAGTAATCACTCTTGCTTTAACCTCCCTGGATCTGGATTGTGATCTAGGGTGGAAGTCGTGGGTGGGTTTACAGCTTGCCAGAAACAGAAGTTGCCCCCCACATGTTCAGGACGAAAATTCCTCTATCTGGCCTTAAAGCCATCGTGTGGCAACAAGCCCAGAAGTCAAGTAATTAAGTGGCAACATGCCAAGGCAAAGGAAACAGAAAAATGCAACCCTAGACTCCTATTTTGGGGGCATAGAGCGGGAAAAGGACTGTGAGGTCAGAAGTCCTGCTCCAAAAGCCCCAGGGGAAAACATGAGCGGGTTGCAGGCCATAGAGGACCTTAAGAAGGACTTTAAAAATCAAATAAGAGAAGTGGAGGAAAAATTGGAAAGAGAAATGAGAAGGATGCAGGAAAAGTATGAAATGAGGGTCAACAGCCTGACTGAGGAAAACAACACCTTAAAAAATAGACTAACTCAAATGGCAAAGGAGGCCCAAAAGGGCAATGAGGAGAAGAATGCCTTAAAAAGTCGAATTTGCCAGATGGAAAAAGAATCTCAAAAGTTCACTGAGGAGATTCATTCCTTCAGAGTTAGACTGGAGTAAATGGAAGCTAATGACTTCATGAGAAATGAAGATGCTGTTAAGCAGATCCAAACAAATGAAAGAGTAGAAGGCAATGTGAAATATCTCATGGGAAAAACCACTGACCTGGAAAATAGATCCAGGAGAGACAATTTAAAAATTATTGGACTACCCAAAAGCCATGATCAAAGAAAGAACCTAGAAATCACCCTTCAAGAAATTCTCAAGGAGAATTGCTCTGATGTTTTAGATCCAGAGGGCAAAATAGAGGTTGAAAGAATCCACCAATCACCTCCTGAAAAAGATCCCCAAAAGAAAACTCCCAGGAATATTATAGCCAGGTTCCAGAATCCCCAGATCAAGGAGAAAATACTACAAGCAGCCAGGAAGAAACAATTTCAATATTGTGGAAACATAATGATGCAAATATTCTACTGCTAGGTCAAGGAAGTCAAAGATAGCAGAAAGGTCCTATATATTTTCAGATATTTAGAGCAGCACTTTATATGGTAGCAAAGAATTAGAAATGTGGTAGTTTTGGCGATGGCTAACCCAATTGTGTTACATAACTGAATGGAATATTATTATATGCCCTAAGTGATGAGGAATATAAAGAGTTCAGAGAAGCATGGGAAGACTTACATGAACTAATGCAGACTGAAATGATTAAAACAACATACATAATAACAACAGCTATTTATTCTTTCTCATTACGGTAAGACCAACTGTTTCTTGACTTTTGGCATTAAAAAACTGGTTTGGAGGGAGGAGATGGAGAGGTAAAAATGAATACAGAAAGAATAAAAAACCAAAATGAATAATTAATTATAATGACTAAGCAGAGGCATGGAGAACAGATAAGAAAGTAATGTGGAAATTTACATATAATATTACATTGTTGATGTGTTGAAGAGATTCACTGAATAGCACTTTTTCTTATGAAGGATGGCTTATTGGAAAAAGGAAAAATATATATATAAAGGAAGAAGGAAAACAAATGAAACGTGCAAAGACATACATATATAAAACATACACTCACATATATGCACACACATATACAAA
This sequence comes from Gymnobelideus leadbeateri, assembly GCA_011680675.1. NCBI lineage: Eukaryota > Metazoa > Chordata > Mammalia > Diprotodontia > Petauridae > Gymnobelideus > Gymnobelideus leadbeateri. The sequence goes on from WOXC01001242.1 coordinate 16,743, forward strand.
GACACAAATACATATGTGTGTAATGTGTATATATATATATATTTGTAGTCAATAAACTTTTATTAAGCATGTGCTATGTGCTATCATGCTAAGTGCTGGGGAAACAAATACAATAAAAGGTAGTCCCTGCCCTCAAAGTTCATACAACCTGGCAATACAATACAGTTACAATGATCTAAACTATATTGTATTTTAAAGTTATGTAGTTCTCCAACTTCTTTATTCCAAGCTAAATAATATACATGTGTGTGTTATCTACATAAATGGACATTTTTTAAAGAAAAAAAATATTGTTGAAAAATAAGTAAAATTTACCACCGTAGAAAGAAGTATAATAAAGAGTCCATGTCATTAAAAATCATTTCAGATCAACTTCATATCCTGTGGTTTTGTTTTTGATTTGTTTTTATATTTGGGCAATACTATAAATATGATCTACCTAGATTTTAGCACAGTGTTTTAAAAATTCCTCATTTTATTGTTATGGGAAAGATGGAGAAATGTTTACTAGACAATAGTATAGGTAGGTCATTTCAGACTGGTTGAATACTCAGACCTAAAACACTGTCATTTATGAAAAATATTAAATTAGAAAAAAATCTCAATTACAAAATTTCTAGTTATAAAGCTAGAGAAGGTTGTCTTTAAATAGTGGCCCATAATTTGAGAGAGATGTGAACTAGGGAGGATTAATTAAATAGAAAATAATCTGGATGAGAATGAATTTAAGGAAATAAGTTTATTTGACTTTGAACAAAGAAGTTGGGGCTAGAACCACATCATAACTATGAAGTACAATATGGGTTACTCAGTTAGTGGAGGACAAAATGAACATACATTTCTTCCCTTACCTCCTACCTTCTCAAATACCTTCCCAGGAATAGAAAGCAATTTTAGAAAAAAAAAAAAAACTAATAAAAAGACTAATTGAAAGTGGGGTGTGCCTGACTTCTCTTGACGCTCTACAGTTTAATATTTGTATCAAAGACTTTTAGGTAATTATATGTTAAAAAAAGGCAAAATGGCATACTTATCAGATATATAGACAACATTAATGGGAGTGATAGCTAAAACACTGCATGACAACCCTCTTTAACTTTATAACTGAGAATTTTTGCATTTACAAATACAACAAACCAAAACTATGGCAAGTAGCACCAATGGCCTTAAGTTTAGGAGAAAGTATAGATGCCAATCCCTGAAGACAGATCTCAAGATATAATGAGGTCACTGCTGAGAATATATAATTATCTCCTCTAATATTTCAATCATGTCATTTGGTCAGTTCCTATTTAAACACATTTTCTTTGATAATTGTCTGTCAAAGTCGATCACTTCTTCATATTTGGCATGCAGAAAGACTGATTATTAGGAAGCTTTATGCTAAAAGATAATGCTTTGTCGAAAGATATGCTTTTGGGGAAGAGGATGAAAGAAGACTTGAAGATAGCTCCCTATCCTTCCTACATCACCAAAACTAAATTACTTAGTAAACTCAAAGTATTCTCTTAAATTTAGAAGGGATCTCAGGGTTGAGCTAATCAGTCTAATTAATTGATTTTACCAAAGAAGATATGAGAACATCAGAGACTAGAAGTGACTTTTCTAAAGTCACTGAGGATGGTTCATTTAACTCAAAAGCTGAAGTAGGTTGTAGTCAAATGGAAACTAGATCTCATAGACTCATTAATTGTTAGGCTAGAAAGAATTTTAAAAATCAACTTGTTCAACTTGTACATTTTATAGAAGGAAGAGACTTGGAGTTAATATCAGAAGAAACTCAATTTGCCTCCCAATTCAGCCTTATTTTCAGTAAGGTTGTTGAAATTTGTCAACCTAGGAGGGTACAGAAATCATTATCCTAATCTAGAGCAACTGTCCTTTGTTCATTACTCAGCTAAGAAGGGGGAGTTGAGGGGATTAGGGAAGTTAGTATCATAAAGATATACTCAGATCCCATGCTAATTACTCTTTCCTCTTTAACAGAATGTTTATGTACCTCGAGAAGACAAAGTTTCAAAGGAACAAAATCTCCTGGGGTCAAGATACTCAAATTTTGGCTGTCTACCCTATCTTTTCCTTCCTTAAGTTGCCCCTCATTCCTCTTTTCCTAAGACTGACCATTTCAGATGTTTCCCCCATTCTGGGATGGCTCATTCCCATCCCTTAAAAGACTGGGAGTTCCTCAAGTATCCTTACTTTTTCTTCTCAAAAGACATGCAACCACTCCCCAACTGCTAAGCTATGTGCCTCTCAATTCCTGTTTGAAAGTGTCTCCTCCTTGTGATCAGTAGTATGTAAAGGAGCTGGTAATCCTTCCAAGACCATTGTTTTTATTCTCTCTCTCTCTATGTGATAAGACATTCTGCAAGGGGAGAAGACTGAGCAACTGGTGTCTGTCCATTCAACTGGTGTCAGACAATGGGAGATGGGGAGCTTCCCTGGAAGTGGGAGGGGACTTTATTACCATTCCTAGATCCAATAAGAGCATAGATCTAATCAGTGCCAACCTCAGGCTATAGTGAGAGAAAAATCACTGCTCTCTCAACCAAGTACTTGTTGACATCTTTGCTCTCATTACCTTATCATATACTCTCTCCTGGTCCACTGTCAGTCTGTTATAATGCTATATATACTATTACATCTACTTTAGAGGAGCACAATTGTCAATTGCTCTTTTGCTCTTTCATTCTGGGGCAAATTGTCCATCCCTGGGAAAATTATCTGTTCCACATTAGTTAGTTATACCCTAGGTTCTGAACACCATTAGAGACTGTAATCTTATTTTACTTGATTTTAGTTATTTTTAATGGCAATACTCTATTATATAAATTGAGAAAAATTTGCCTACCTAAATGCACATTAATAAAATATCCCTAGCTTTGATTCTTTGCTCCAATAGAAATAAAGCTTAAAACCAAAGTAAGGCTTATGGGACCCTGTATGTATTATGAAAGAACAATGAGCACAGAACCATGAAAACCATGAGCACAGAACAATGCTTATGTTCCTGCTTAGGTTGTTTCATACCAGTCTGATTCGTTTTTGAAAACTTAATCAGGTAGTCAAGAGTTACATACTATTAAAATAAGTACTAGTAACTATCTGGATTTATTTCCAAGCATTATAACTGGAAGCAGAACATTTGAGATCATTTTAAATTAAATTGATTAATAATACATCATGTTAAAATGAATTTTTCATGGTTTGGCAGCTAATGTTCTTAATTATTTAGCAATGCAAAATGTAGAAAGTTCACATACAAACAGCAGGAGCTGATCTATGAAACTTTCTTTTAAAAAAAGATGATAAATGACTTTTTTATCCATCATACTAAAAGAATGCATTTTTTCTTCCTATAAGCATTTTCTCTCCATAAAACTAAATCTAGACATGCACAGGTGAAGGACTTCTGCATTTCTATTGTTGTTATTCAGTTGTTTTCAACCCTGTCTGACTCTTCATGATCCCATTTGAGACTTTCATTGCAAAGATAGTTGAATGTGTCATCATTTCCTTCTCCAGCTCATTTTACAGGTGAGGAAACTGAGGCAAACAGTTAAATGACTGGCCACGGTCACAAAGCTAGTAAATAAGATTTGAACTCATGAAGATGAGTCTTCCTGACTTCAGGCCTGGGACTCTATCAACTGGTTCACTTAGTTGCACCCTGCATATTTATAAATTAATTAATTCTTCTGACTGGCCATTATTCTTTAACATTTTTTGTAAAATTTTTCTAGTCATTTTAATCTAATAACCCTTTCAAATAGGACCTTGGAATTTTTCAGTTTTGAAGAAGTTTTCTATTGTGAAAAACAATTCTTTTCTATCTTAGAGACTCAGAGCACCATACCCTAGCCTTTTGCTCCAAAGTTCTTGAAATGACTTTACTGATAGTGAGATTGCCATTGAATCTTCTTATCTTGGTGAAATCTGACCCAACCTCAATTGATTTTATCCTACTCAGGCTTGGGTGCAGACAGATTCTTCTGCCTATATAGCCCAAGATTGGGAATTTTCTGGTATGATGGGGAGGTGGTTTGATAGAACAAGTATTTCCTTTATCTGGAGGTAGAATGATAGCTGATGGCAGGTGATATTAGCCCCTGTTGAAAAGGTATTGTACCAGGATTAAATGACCTAAGTCACCTACTCAAGACCCTCATTTTAATATAATACACTTTTCAATATATTGAGCAATCAGAATTGATTGGCACCCTTTGGGAATACCTACTCTTCAAAGGGCAAATGACTCTGTACATTCAAATCCCAAATCAAGCCAGTTCTGGACTGGCCCCCTTATGTGGCCCAGTTCTGTACTGTAACTCCCATGTCAAGCCAGTTTGTGAGAGAAATTAAAACTTGGATACACACCCTAATTTCATTTATCTCTTTCTTAGAATGGACTCTGGTTTTTCTGGGGAGACAACACTATACATCATAACTTTAGCTTTAGAAATTCACTCAATCTCCCTACCTAACTTCCCAGGAAATTTAAGCATTATATGTTTGTTTAGACAATGCATTAGGATGTAATGTAAACAAAAACATATCATTTGAGGGGAGTTTTAATCTTTGTTGATTCAAAATTTTCTTGACAAAATGTTGCATCACTTTCATTTCTTTTCCCAACTTTTCTTCTCCCTCTCTTATATGATTTTAAAGCTTTTTTTCTGAGCTCTTCCATGATTTTTTCTGGACTTCAGATGATTTCCTTGTTTTTGTCCTTAACTGGCAAGAAAAGTAGTACTATGTTACTTGTTTCAGTTATTCAAGTACTTTTGAGACTCACCTTTGATTGTATCAAGTCTTTGTTGGAAACATTATACATTGTATTTTCCTTAAGGGAAATTTCCCTAAGGGAGTTTGGAGACCTTCCCTACCTGTAATAAGCCTAATATCATCATCACACAGAGCCCACAGTGGGAGGAACTTACTGAAAGAACAGAACAGAACAGGAAGGGTAGAACAAGAAGGGTGGAACAGAAAGGAGCAGAGCAGAAGAAAGCTTGAGCATGAACTAGGACCAAGTAGAACTGAGATGGGAGAATGGTTGTGATGTCTGACACTCTGTCCTGTCTGTGTTGATGTTACTTTGTCAGAACAAAGCATTCTGTCTGTTGAAAGAAGACTTTACCAGAAGCCCTGAAAGAAGACTTTACTGCTGATATAGAAGCCCCGAGAGAGAACTTTACTGTTGTTTACAGAAGCCCTGAAAAAGGGTTTTACTGCTGTTTAGAGAAGTCTTGGGACATTACTGTTAATTTGTGTTTGATTTTTCAGACAGAAGCTTTGTCTGTTGGTTTGTGTTACTTTGTCAGACAGAGGGTGAATTGAGATGATAGTGCTGGCAATATGTGTAAATGTTTTTGCACCTCTGTTAAGCTTAATGAGCATAAATATTGCTGTAGCTCTGTTAAGCTTTGTCTTCCTAGAAACAAAAACTTCGAAGACCTTGGAGTGGAGCAATAAACTGAGGCAGCAAACAGCAGCAGAGAGCTGCCTACCTGTGAATCCAGGCAAGAATCAGGTGAATCTAGGCAAGAGCTAGGAGCAGTCAACTCATAGAAGAGGAGCTGTGGGGTTTGGAAGTCAGCCTCCAGTTAAGATGAAAGAAGAATTTACTTGGGTACTCTATATTGACTGATGAGATTGTGACTTACTGTGACTTGGGGGGATGGTTTTTGTACTTTCTGCTACCCCTTAAGGATGATTGGAAGCCAGCCTGGAGTCAAGATGAAAGAAGATTTTACTTGGGCATTCTATATTTATTAAGGGGATTGTGACTTACTGAATGATATGTTTTGTATAAGACTACGTGGCCACCTTTGTAATAAATTGTTACGTTATATTGTTATGAATGTTGTGCTTTAGTTTATTGAATATTTTGCTGTAGTTTATTGTTGAATGAACTCAAAATCTTACAAAAATGAATATTGAAAACTTTCTTTACATGTGATTAGAAAAAATAAAATACTATTAAATGTCAAAAAAATGTATATTTGTTGTTTTTCAGTCAAATCCTACTCTTCATGACCCCATTTGGAGTATTTTTGGCTTTCTTTTCAAAGATACTGGAATGTTTTGCCATCAAAAAATTCATCAGCTATTTAAGAGATGAGGAACTGAGGCAAACATGGTTAAGTGAGTTGTCCATGGTCACATAGCTAGGGGTCACAATACAACTCAGATCTATGTCTTCCTGATTTCAGGTTTCCTACTCTATCCACTGTACCACCTAGGTGCCACCCCCCCCCACACACATGTGCACACACACACACATAGACATATATGCCTATACACATGTGTCATATAGCATTTTGTAATGGGGATAGGGGTATGTTTCATAATCTTTTCTCTGGAGCCTTTTTGATTTTCAAATTAACACATGTAGTTACAAACACGTGTAAAATTATTCTATATATACTTCTATTTATTGGTTCTTTCTCTGGATGCAGATAGCAACTTTCTTCATATGTCCTTTATAGTTAATTTGGGTACATATAACTGTCAAAATAACTTACTTAAATAAAGTCATTCCTAAAACAATATTTCTGTTACTATATATGATATTCTCTTGGTTCTGCTCATTTTGCTCTTCATTATTTTGTGTCTTTCCATGTTTTTCTAAAATCATTATGATCATGTCTTATAGCACAGGAGTATACCATCACAATCATTTACTACAGCTTGTTGAACCATTCCCCAACTGATGGGCATCCCTAAAATTTCTACTTCTTTGTCACCACAAAGAGAGTCTAATGGCATTCTTTTTCAGTTGGCAGTTTGGCTAGAGAGGGCTTAATTTCTACCTTAGGAAGCTGCCTAATAAACTTGGGATTTATTGGCTAGATTTCTTTCTCAAAGACCAACCTTATACCCAGATCACTCTGGATCTCCTGGATTGGACAACAATAGGTCCCTGCCAAAGCACCACTTAATGGTTATTTTGGGGGCCCTTCCAGCTCAGAGTGAATGTAAATAGCAACTCTTTCTCTTTTGGCTAGTAACCCTACCCTCCCAATTTTATTTTTTCATTAAATTTGATTTTTTTATTAAATGCCTATAGATAGCTTTGATGTCTTCATCTGAAAATTGCCTATTTCCATGACTGTGTGTCCTTTAATGTTGCAGTAGTCAAGTCCTGTGTGATCCTGATTGTTACTACCCAATATTTAAATTGTTTCTTTCTGGCCACTTGTATTTTTTCCTTGATCTGATAGTTCTTAAATTTGGCTATAATGTTCCTTGGGGTTTTTATTTTGGAATCTCTCCTGAGGTGATCAATGGATTCTTTCTATGTCTATTTTGCCCTCTGGTTCCAGGACATCATGGCAGTTTTCCTTTATAATTATAACTTTCAGGTAGTCCAGTGATTCTTATATTGTCTCTCCTGGATCTATTTTCCAGATTAGTTGTCTTTTTCCATGAGGTATTTATATTTTCTCCCATTTTTTCATTCTTTTGAGTTTGTTTGATTCATGATGTCTGATAGAATAATTAGCTTCCACTTGCCCAATTTTAACTGTTAAGGTATTTTCCTCAATTAGCTTTTGTACTTTTTGTCAATTGAATTCTTCAAGGAGTGGTGTTCTTAAGTGGAATTTTGTATCTCCTTTTCCATTTGGCCAATTCTACTTTTTAAACAGTTTTCCAACCTGTTGATTCTTTTTCATAATTCTCCTGCATCATATTCTTTTCTTTTCCCAATTTTTCTTCTACCTCTCTTATATGATTTTCAAAAACCTTTTTGAGCTCTTACATGAGTTCTTTCTGTTTTTATTTGGGATTTTGCACGTAGATGTTTTGATATTGTCTTTTTCTGAGTTTGTGTCTTGGCTTTCCCTATCACCTAATAACTTTCTAAGGAATCTATTTTTGGTGTTTTTTGATAATCTTTTTTTTCCTTTTTTTAAAATTTGGACTCTGCTCTCAAGTGGAAAAGTGCTGTCTTGGGCTTCCTGTGGCAGTGGCTTCAGGCACTGACTGTTTACTTGGTGCTGTGCTGATATTGCTTAAAACTCATGGTGGATCCTAGTGTCTGGCATTGTGTTGAGGGGATGGGGTAGGGGTGGCTGGTACTGTTGGAGGTTGTGGGGGTCTAGGAACTTACCTAGTGTTGAGCTGGGGTCCTGGTATGGTGGTGTTTTATGTCTGCTAAGGTTAGGTATGACTTTTCTGCATTTCCCTAGGGCTACACTGAAGCAAGTGGAGGTCTGGCCCATGGAGGATGCCTGGAGGATGTTTAGGGGTGAATATGGGAGAGCTACCACAATTTACTGCTTCCTCTGCCATTTTGTGTCCCAGAAATCCTCCAGGATATTTCTTGATAATGGACTCTACATTAGAGTTGGGCCCTGCTCACCTCTGGGAGGTGGGGATAGAGATAGTCAATTTGAGATTCTGTAGCTTGATCTTCAGATCTATAGCTTCTAAGGTGGTGTGATCCCATGAGCAGTCTCATCCCTGCCCTCCTTTCCTATGCTCTAAGTTAGCCTTTACCCAGTTAGGAATGTTCTTTCCTTGTACCTGTGACTCCTTTCCACCCTAGAATTGTGATCTAGAACTGGGTAACAGGTTAGCAAAGGGGTCCCCTGGAATCTCTTTCTGACTAAGCATTCAGTTACATTCCTGTCTGTCTACTTGCATTGGGCATACCTGATATTCCTGCTACTGTTGCTGCTACTACTATAGGTGGCCTCCAAGGTCCACATTTGGTCCACATACTTCCACCATAACACAATATGCTATGCTCTTGACCAGCCATGCCCCAGTTGCAGACATCTCTAACCTATCCTGGGCTAGAATAACTACTCACACTCATTTTTGTTGACTTTTCTGTTCAGAATTCAATTTTGCAAATTCTGTGGTTGTTTAGTTGGAGAGATTTTGGGTAAAGATTTTTAAATTTTTTGGTCTTTATTAATTCATTTGTTTACTTTTCATTTACAAGATTAAGTTCCACAATTCCTTGAGTTTCAAATTTTCTCTCTCTCCCTCCCCGACCCACTCCCTACCCCCTTGGTGGCATACAATCAAGTAGAGAATCTGCAAATACTTTCACATTAGACTTTAGTCAGGTCATAAAGAAGGATTGTATCAGATGGAATGGATAATGGGAAAGAGGAAACAAAACCAAGCAAGAAAAAGATAAAGAGAAGGTAGCTTGCTTCAATCTGGATTCAAACTCAGGTCTTTCTCTGGATATAGACATCTCTCTACATCATGAGTCTTTACAGACACACATACATTGTGTCTGTAATTATGTACAAATTTCTCCTGGTTCTACTTTTCTCACTCAACATCAGTTCATATAAGCCTCTCCAGGTAAATATAAAGTCTATCTGCTCCTTGTTTCTTATAGCACAATAGTATTTCATTACATGCATATACCACAACTTGTTCAGCCATTCCCCAATTGATGGATACCCCCTTAATTTCCAATTCTTTGCCATTAAAAAGAGCTGCTATAAATATTTTTGTACATATGGGTCTTCCTCCCACTTCTATGATCTCTTTGGGATACAACCCTAGAAGTGGTATTGCTGCATCAAAAGGTATGAAATTATTTATAGCCCTTTGGGCATAATTTGGATAAAATTTTGTAAGTGTAACCCTTTGCCCTGCCAGCTATACCCCACCCTGTCACAAAATGTTGACTAAAATTTTGCCATGTTCTTTTAAGAAATCATTATATGCCTTATGTTTTTAGGATTATTAGTAAGAATTCAATTCTTATCATGCAGTAATAATTTTGAAAAATTGTGTTTGTAAAGATCTGGTACAACATAGTGCCAGATAATTTTTCCTAATTTACTTGATGTTTTATATCAAAGGTATCAGAATCAGCTTCCCAAGAGAGATCAAACCAGATTAAAATGAAATTGAGAAATATTTAACAAAATAAATAAAGCTATAAAACAACATATATAATGCTAAACTGTGGTTTTCTAAGTCAATATGGAGTCCATAGGATCCACTTCTATTTGAGTTTGATATCACTGATCTACAAGAAATGTCTCTCTGAAGCAATATGATCTTTGCCAGAATCTTTGTTAGCAGGGGTCTATAGAATACTTGTAGAGATGAATTTCACTGAAAAGAAGGAAGGGCTTATCTCCACAAGTGTTCCATAGGCTCCCACTGACAAAGATTCCTGAGTGAAAAGAGTATTAATCCACAATGTAGTAGCCTCCATAACAATTTTTGGTGGGAGAATCTGTGACCAAACAGCAACATGTTCTACCTTATCACTAATGCTGCCATAACTATGTTATATAACACAATTGACTCAGGTTTTGAACCTGCTTCTTGTCTTTTTCTTTTGTATCTATAAATTCAAAAAATATGGAAGGTTAACATGGTATAGATTTCTGATTCTAAATTCTTGTACTATTCTCAACTTAATTTGTAGTATTTGATATTATAGAATAAATAAACCCTTGAAATAAAAAAAAATCTTTGTAATTGTGAGTTTTTACATGGTGTGCCCTCTTCAGAGAAGGTGCTGTGCTCTATGAGCAAAGCAGATGTGAAGTAGTTCAAAAGAAACATAAGATGCACAAATTTAGAGAATCCACCCCAAATGTTCACATGGATTATTTGTGCCTGTAAAGCCAAGCACCAGAAGCTTTCTAGAGGACTGTTGCTGTGAACAGCTTCAAGGTCCTGATTACACAGTCTAGTGAACTCTCTATTTATTCAGTAACAAACTAAGACAAAGCATTCACAGAAATCAAAGAATAGCATTCACAATATTATAGTATAAGAAGTTATCACTAAAGTGGCCACATAGTTTTCACCAAAGTGGGCCACATACTTTTAAGCAAAAAATAATCATTTAGTAAGAACTTAACTCAATCACCCTTAAGGAGGTAAGCCTCCTTATGGGACACAAAGTACAATCATTCAGTAAGTCCTTAACTCAATCATCCTTAAGGAGAAAAGCCTCATTAATGGACACAAAGTACAAAGGTCAGAGTTATCCACCCCTAGGTCACATTGTCTTAATCTCTCAGTCAAAAAGTCTTCTTTCTTCTAAACTGTAGATTAGTTTCCAATAATCCTTAATTCAATCATCCTGAAGAGTACAGGAAACAGAGTACAAAGTCCTCCCACCCCTAGACCTCAGTAAATCATGATCTTCTCAGTTTGCATTAAATACCCAATGAGAGGTCTTTTCAACTTGAGTTGAGGTTAGCTCTCATATTCCATGGTTCCTCTTCCATGGTCCCAGTTCCTGCCTGAATCTTCCCAACTGTCACCTGAGTTCAAAGGCAGGCAGCTCCAAACTCCTTGTACAGCTCCTTGTCCAGTTTCTGTTCCATACTGAAACTCAGTGTCTAGTCCACCTCAAGTCCTTCATAGTTCCTGTTCCTGAGAAGACAAAGCTTAACCAAGCCACAATAATATTCATGCACATTGCCGGCACCATCATCAATTGACTATCTGGTCTAAAAAGGTCTGATAAATCAACACAAATCATCAGTATAGTCCCAGGACCTCTGAAAACATCAGTAAGACCCTCCTCCAGGACTTCTGTAAACATACAATAAGAAAATCTTCTTTCAGGGCTTCTGAACCAGCAGTAAGGTCCCAGGGCTTCTGTAACAACAGCAATGTTCTCTATCAGCAGATAAATCTGACAAAGTAACATCAAAACAGACAAAGTAACAGTGCCACAGCCATGCTTCCTTCCAGTTTCTTTTCTTATTTCTTAATTCTTCTCAATCCTCTTTTCAGTTCTTCTCAATTCTCAGTTTTCAGTTCTGCCACCACAAGTTCTGTTCTCAATTCTTCTCTCTCCAGCTTCAGCTTCTCCTTATGTATATGATTATTAGCTCCTGCCTGCCCCACCCTTCCTTTTGCATCAGCAAGTTCCTCCCACTCTGGGATTCACGAGTTCTATTTTTTTTTTTTAAACAAAGGCTTGATATATTCAAACAGAAAAAACAAGGTGCTAAGTACTTGTTTGCTTGCCATTACTAGGGACAGGGAAGATCATCAAATCCCTATTACCATTACAATGCCCAACTGTGGTAGAGCATTCTGAGCTTGTATTAATCTGATCAGCCAAAGTTGGACACATTGTAACTTGACTCTAACACAGTGATGTCATTTTGATCCTCTTAGAGAGTAAAAGACAGCAACCATAAGCATGTAGACATGACTCTCTCCTGGTACAATTAAAATCTAGTAATCCCTGAACCAGAAAACCGTATTTTAGGGTCAGTTTAGCAAAAAAAAGTTGATATTATTTCAATAATTTTAGACAGTAAATATGACTGCAAATTAATTTGCATATTTTTCAGTGCTGTTTTTAGGCTATTTGTTAATGTGGCATCTTGCTTCTTTGAAAAGCTCAGTTTTGGGGCAGCTAGGTGAATAGAGCACTGGTCCTGGATTCAGGAGGACCTGAGTTCAAACCCAGCCTCAGACACTTAACACTCAAGACACTTAACACAGAAAGTAGCCATATGACCTTGGCCAAGTCACTTCACCCAAATTGCCCTCCAAAAAGAAAACTAAAAAGAAAAAGAGAAAAGAAAAGCTCAGTTTTTATAGAATATAGGTTTTTATAGAATACAGAACATATATTTACAATATATACTGTAGATTTCTATGGACCTTATGAAGAAATGAATTGTTGATATCCTCTTGCTTCAGGAAAATGTTATTTTATGTGGCATTGTTAATTGAAAATACACACATTGCTATAAAAATGTAATTCCTTTATTGGCTTGAACATAATTTCTTTCTTCTTTTTTCTCAGTGTTCCCTTACTTCAGGATTTTATTTTCTTAATTACATTATAAGTCTGCATGTTTACAGGAAAGATTTTTAAAAGATTTTTTAACCAAAGGCTAGGATGTTAGTATTTATTTCTTTAGCTTTTGTTAAACTCTAAGTTGCCAAATGTATATGCAAAACTTTGTGTGACTTAAAAAACTTTCTGAATAATAAAAATTGTGCATATTTACACAAGAACATTATTTTCAATGTTTGAGTAAGTTACAATCTTATCCAATAGCTCCTCCCACTACAAGAATCTGCTCACATGACCAAATTCCATCCTCGACACCTCATAACAAAGTAGTCACGTTCTCTTTCTTTCTTTGGCTTATTTCCACCATCTATATATCAAGTCTCCAAGGGAAAATTTTGTTGCAGTTCATGTCTAGGATGTCCACCACAGAGAAGATGCTTAAGACACAACAAACTCAAAGGTATGAACAAATATATAGGAATAATTTCAAATAGCAGGTTACACAAATCAACCAGCAAATAAAGATAACTTTCTGGGACAGATATACAGAAATTTTCCATTCACCTAAGATTTGTATTGTTAAAAGCAAATCACGAGGTTCCTTTTCCCCCCTGCCTCTTAGAATATGTTTCTTTCCTTGGGTGCTACTTTTTATAAGATTTTTCTGGATACCTAACTTTAGAAATTAATGCTCTCTATTTCTCCTCAATTTATCTCATATTTACTGATATTTGTACATGTTACATTAAGAAGAAGAATTTAAGTTTTTATTTTTCATTCTGCCTTTGAATCCCCTAAATCTATCACAAAACCTTAAACAGAGCTGCCTTCAGACTTTGTAAATTAAATTACTCCAAAGGTAACACAGGCAGTAAAATGGCTGATTCTGAATTTGAACACAGTTCCTCTGACAAAAAATAGTGCTTTTTCTATTGGACATCTGCTGCTTTGAAAGGTATAATATTTCCTTTCATTGCAGGTCTTCAAGTGGAAGCTGAATTCTCTCTTGTTCAAACATGTTATAGTGGTGATTCTTATTGGATATGAATTGGTCTAGATCACCCCTCAGTTCCCTTTTAGTCTAAAATTCTGTGATTATTTTTACTGGACATGTGAGGTAAAGCAAAGACTTGCAGAGACTGGTGGTAAGAAGACCAGTTAAGGGGATAAGACAAAAATGTGAGAGCTTATGAGGTATTAGACTCTGGTGGGGTGGGTGTATGCATGAAGATAAATGAAAAATCTCTTAAAGACAGAATTTTGAAGACAACCATTAACTGTGGCAATCAAGGGAGACAATGAGTCAAAAGATAACTGATGTTTCGGGCCTGAGTGAGTTGGAAAATAAGGGTGGGTGGGACAAGAAGACCCCTGCCCAAAATAAAATAAGCAGAGATATCTCCAAGTAAAGACAGGGAGGATTTATTTAATTATTTCTTCTTGCAAGAAGGGCAGTCTCACTACTAGAGGCAGTCTATTAGGAGAGGCAAAATGCAAAATTCAAAACTTGGTTATATACCCAAGAGACCAGCCCTTCTCCCCCCACTTTATCCTGTCCTGTTCCCATTAATCAGGAACTGAGGTGCACAATCTAACCACAAAAGAATATGCTGGCATTTTCAAATGAAAATGTTGGTAATATCAAAAAGTGGAAGGTCCATATCTAGCAGACAGGAAAACAGACAAAATATGTCATCAGTATTATTAACTACCTTAATATAATCAAAACATGGATATGAAAGCAGACAATATCCCATAAATGATGGGGGTATTACAAACTTTTGGGTCATGGTGACCCTCCTACTGGCAACAGGAAGATAGGAAATATCCTATGGGGGGGCGGAGCCAAGATGGCGGAGTAGAAACAGCTCGTCCAAGCCTCTCTCCCCCCAGATTCCCCCCAAACTATGTAAAAGGGGACTCTGAACAACTTCTGGAGCCCCAGCACCCACAGAACGACACAGAGAAGCTAACCTCCCTCTGAGGACAGCCCAGCAGCCCTGCAGGAAGGACCAGCGCAGAGGTCTGGGACCTGGCAGCCCGCAGAGCGCAGGAGCCAAGCCGAGCCCAGGTCCGCATGAGCCGAGGTTTTAGCCCCAGGGTGGCAGGGCCAGCAGCTGGCTGGAGGAACCCCAGAACACCAGGATCTGTGGCGACTCCAGAATTATCAACATAGACATGCCTAGGACAAGTAAGAGGTTAGTGTCCTATGGACTTTGGGACCTGTATTTGGGGAATGCGTCAGCTCCCTCACCTGGCGGCTAGAAGCCACTGAGGAGACACGCCATTTTGTAGTTTTCAGAGGCAGCTCTGGCTCCCAGCCTACAAATCGTGGGGAGATCCAACGATCAGTCTTGGGGGATAATCGCTCTTGCTTTAACCTCCCTGGATCTGGATTGTGATCTAGGGTGGAAGTCGTGGGTGGGTTTACAGCTTGCCAGAAACGGAAGTTGCCCCCCACACGTTCGGGACGAAAATTCCTCTATCTGGCCTTAAAGCCATAGTGTGGCAACAAGCCCAAAAGTCAAGTAATTAAGTGGCAACATGCCAAGGCAAAGGAAACAGAAAAATGCAAACCTAGACTCCTATTTTGGGGGCATAGAGCAGGAAAAGGACTGTGAGGTCAGAAGTCCTGCTCCAAAAGCCCCAGGGGAAAACATGAGCGGGTTGCAGGCCATAGAGGACCTTAAGAAGGACTTTAAAAATCAAATAAGAGAAGTGGAGGAAAAATTGGAAAGAGAAATGAGAAGGATGCAGGAAAAGTATGAAATGAGGGTCAACAGCCTGACTGAGGAAAACAACACCTTAAAAAATAGACTAGCTCAAATGGCAAAGGAGGCCCAAAAGGGCAATGAGGAGAAGAATGCCTTAAAAAGTCGAATTTGCCAGATGGAAAAAGAATCTCAAAAGTTCACTGAGGAGATTCATTCCTTCAGAGTTAGACTGGAGCAAATGGAAGCTAATGACTTTATGAGAAATCAAGATGCTGTTAAGCAGATCCAAACAAATGAAAGATTAGAAGGCAATGTGAAATATCTCATGGGAAAAACCACTGACCTGGAAAATAGATCCAGGAGAGACAATTTAAAAATTATTGGACTACCTGAAAGCTATGATCAAGGAAAGAACCTAGAAATCACCCTTCAAGAAATTCTCAAGGAAAACTGCCCTGATGTTTTAGATCCAGAGGGCAAAATAGAGGTTGAAAGAATCCACCGATCACCTCCTGAAAAAGATCCCAAAAAGAAAACTCCCAGGAATATTATAGCCAGGTTCCAGAATCCCCAGATCAAGGAGAAAATACTCCAAGCAGCCAGGAAGAAACAATTTCAATATTGTGGAAACACAATCAGAATAGCCCGGGACCTGGCAGCTTCTACACTGAGGGATCGAAGGGCATGGAATATGATATTCCAGAGGGCAAAAGAACTGGGAATGAACCCAAGGGTCACCTACCCAGCAAAACTGAGTATTTTGTTTCAGGGGAAAATGTGGTCATTCAGTGGAATAGAGGACTTTCAAGCATTCTTGAGGAAAATACCAGAATTGAATAGAAAATTTGACATCCAGACATAGGAAGGAAGAGATGCCTGAGAAGGTAATCGGGGAAGAGAGATCAAGGGGAACTTATCAAAGTTGAACTATTTACATCCCTATATGGAAAAGCAATAACTGTGACTGATGATATCTTTCTCACTATGAAAATAATGGAAGAAGGGGGTGTGGTCATATGAATACATATGCAAATGTGTGTGTACATGGTTACAGTTATATATGGATAGAGGGTATAGGTTGAATTTGTTGGGAAGGGAGAATACTCAAGAGATGAAATTATGAGGTGAGAGAGGAAAGTGGCAAGAGGAGATGGGGAGAGACAGGGTAGGGTAAACTATCCCATGCAGAAGAAGCAAGGGGAAGTGGTTGCAAAGGAGGGGGAGAATAAGGAAGGCTAAAAAGGCACAGCCACATTCCCATTGAATTTGGTTCAGGGAGAAAATGACATACATACTAAATGGGATATTTCAACCTGCAGCAGGATAGGGGGAAGGGGGATGAGAGGAGGGATGATGGATGGGAGGGCATCCTTGGGGTGAGGGGAGGTTGGAAGTACCCACTATAGAAGAGGGACAGGATCATGTAGGGAATGGACCAGGTGGGGGGTGGGATGAGTGGGAGGGAATTATAAGCAGCCTTGTACAATATATCTAGTATGATAATGTTTTGCATAGCTAGACATGTACAACATATACTGAATTACTTATCTCCCAAGAGGGAATGGGTGACAAGGGAGGAAGAAAATGGATCTGAAATTCGAGGTCTTAACATTAAATGTTTCAAATATATATAAATACTATTATTAATACTCTTTTGCTTGTAACAGGGAGATAAGATGTGCAGGCATTGGGACACAAAGATTCACCTTCCTCTAATGGAAAAGTCAATGGGGGTATGGGAGAAGGTATGGGAGAGAGCAGATTGGAGGAAGCGATATCTTGTGGGACTACTATTCTGGGAGGTTGGGTAGGGGAATAATGGGGGGAAAATGATTTAACTCAAAATCTGGCGGAAATGAATGATGTAAAACAGAAGTTAATAAAGCATTTGTTTAAAAAAAAAAGAAATATCCTATGCATCATGGGGATTTTTGGAACACAATGACCAGTCTGTAGGTCACAGTAATCTTTCTAAATTTGTATTTGTGCTAGTCAAGGGAAAACTAAGTCCATGGCTAAGTTTAAGGAACATGTACTTTCCCTTTCCACATATTAGCTAAGATCAGTAAAACCTGCAGCTTAAGGCTGGGGGAATAAAGCAAGGATCTCAGGATGCTAAGTCCTAAGTCTTTGGTACTTTATTACAATTCCACAAAGATTTCTGGAATGTTACCTGAAAAGTTTTCACTTTTATCCCATTCAGCAGCATCAGAAGCCTTATATGTCAAAATGATGAGCTTGATTTAGGGATACTTGAAACTCCCAGGAGTAGGACATTTTTTCCCCTGAATCAATGAATGACTAAATCAGATATTTATATTGTGTAAAAGGATGATGGGGTATAGTTAAATATTGCAGTTAATTCAATTCTTTGTAGCCATATGTAAAGCCAAGCACAAGCAGCTTTCTAGAGTACTGCTGCTGTGAACAGCTTTCAAGGTCCTGATTACACAGCATAGCAAACTCTTTATTTATTCAGTAACAAATTAGAGCAAAACATTCACAGATAATCACCATGTCACAACTCAACAACTTAACACTAAAATGGCCACATAATTTTCACCAGAGTGGTCACATAATTTTAAACAAAGTACATTTGTTTAGTCAATCACAAAGACCTTAATTAAATCAAGAAGTAGAAAAGGTCAAAATCATGGGGCACATGTAAATTACAATTCATCAGTCACTACTCAGTATCCTCTTAAGGGGTAGTGTAAAGTACAAGGGCCATCCACCCCTCCGTCATAAATAAGTTACACTTTCATCAGTCACTACTCAGACAATTTCATCTTAACTCAAGGCAGGCTTTCAGCTCCCATGGTTCCTCTTCCAACTCTTCCAAATCTAACTAACTGCCACCTGAGTTCAAAGGCAGACAGCTGCTCTCTGGGTAGTTCCTGCTCCACATTGAAGCTCACAGTGTCCAGTCCACCTCAAGTCCTTCAGTTTCTATTCCTGGGAAGAGAAAACTTAACAGAGCCACAACAATATCTACACACATCAAGCTTAGCAGAATTACAACAATATTCACACACATCCTCAGCACTATCACCTAAATTCACTTTCTGCCTGTGAAATCAACATAGACCTAAAACAGACAAAGTACTGAAACCACAGTCATATTTCCTCTGACGACTCTCACTGGCCCTCAGAAGTCCTCGGCAGCTCAGCTGGACCTTGGAATTCTTCAGCAGCTCTGGCTGGTTCTCGGAAGCTCTCAGCAGAAGTTTGGCTGGCTCTCAGAAGAAGCTCCACCGCCACAAATTCTGTTCTCAAAATCAAAATCACTTTATTCAGCCTCCATACTGCTTGCTCCAAGAAATTCTGTCTCAGTTCTCAACTCTCATTTCTCTTCTCAGTTCTTCTCAATTCTCAGTTCAGTCTTCAGTTCAGAAGTAGCAGCCCAGCCTCCAGATGCTCGCTGAGAGAAATTCTCTCCCTCTCCAGCAACAGCTGCTCTGCCTCTACAATGCTTGTCCCAAGAAGTTCTGACTCTCTCAGCTGGGGCTTTTTCTTATATATGGAATTAGCTGCTTGGAGTATTTTCTCCTTGATCTGGGGATTCTGGAACCTGGTTATAATATTCCTAGGAGTTTTCTTTTTGGGATCTTTCTCAGGAGGTGATTGGTAGATTCTTTCAACCTCTATTTTGCCTTCTGGATCTAAAACATCAGGGCAATTTTCCTTGAGAATTTCTTGAAGGGTGATTTCTAGGTTCTTTCTTTGATCATGGCTTTCAGGTAGTCCAATAATTTTAAAATTGTCTCTCCTGGATCTATTTTCCAGGTCAGTGGTTTTTCCCATGAGATATTTCACATTGCCTTCTATTCTTTCATTTGTTTGGATCTGTTTAATAGTATCTTGATTTCTCATAAAGTCCCTAGCTTCCATTTGCTCCAGTCTAATTCTGAAGGAATGAATCTCCTCAGTTAGCTTTTGAGATTCTTTTTCCATCTGGCAAATTCGACTTTTAAAGGCATTCTTCTCCTTATTGCCTTTCTGAGCCTCTTTTGCCATTTGAGTTAGTCTATTTTTTAAGGTGTTATTTTCCTCAGTCAGGCTGTTGACTGTCATTTCATACTTTTCTTGCATCTTTTTCATTTCTCTTCCCAAATTTCCCCCCACTTCGCTTATCTGCTTCTTAAGGTCCTCTATGGCCTGTAGCCAGCTTATATTTTCATTTGGGGCTTTTGGTGCAGGAGTTCTGACCTCACAGGCCTCCTCCATGCTTTGAGCCTCTTTGCCCCTAAAATAGGAGTCCGATGTTGAACTTTTCTGTTTATTTTGTTTCATTTGCCTAGGCATGTTGCCACTTAATTACTTGGTTTTTGGGCTTGTTGCCACAGTAGGACTTTGCCACCAGACAGGAGAGCTTCCGCCCAAACATGGGGTCTTCACAACTTCCGCTATTTGCATGGCCTCTGTGAAGCCTCCACCCACTCTGGCAAGTTGGATACCCACCCCAAACTTCCCCCCCAGACCACAATCCAGATCTAGGCAGTTTAAAGCAAGAGCAATTAACCCCCAGACTGATTGCTGGATCTCCCTACAGTTTGCAGACTAGGAGCTAGAGCTGCTACTGACACTGCAAAATGGCTTCTGTGCAGCTGTTTCTTCAGCAGCTTTTGCCCCCAGGGGGGAAGCCATGCGTTCCCCAAATACTGGTCCCAAGGTCCATAGGGCACTAACCTCTCACTTTGTCCTAGGCATATCTGTGCTGATCATTCTGGAATCGCCACAATTGCTGGTGTTCTGGGGTCCTTCCAGCTGGCTGAAGGCCCAGCCACCCTGGGGCTAAAAATGAGGACCTGGGCTCGGCTCTGTGATGTGCTGTCAGTTCCCAGCACGCTGTGCTGCCTGCTCTCAGAGCGCTGCGCTGGCTGCTCCCTGCAGGGCTGCTGGGCTGTCCTCAACAAGAGGTTAGCTTCTCTGTGCAGTTCTGTGGGTGCTGTGGCTCCAGAAGTTATTTGGAGTCCCCTTTCACATTGTTTGAAATTTGTGTGGGGCAGAGCACATTGGAAGTGCTGTTTCTACTCCTCCATCTTGGCTCCTCCTATTAAATAGCTTTTAAAATACATAATCACACTTGCATACCTAAAGGCAAATATTGTTAGTTTCCTTGCATTGGTAAAGAGTGATGTTCTGACATTTACCTCAAAATAATAATTCCTTTATTGTTGTGCAAGGTAGAAAGGCTAGGGTTAGATATATTCTAATGAAATATTATATAAAACCAAATTAAATGTCAATTTAAGTTCTGGGAATACTACATCAATTTTTACTAAAAGTGATTTCTATCCCTTTAAGAGTAAGCTTTTAGGGTTATCATGGCTGGATTAAGTTTAATTTTTTAAGCCCTGAAAGAAATTAATGTATCATTCATTCTATTCCTCCCTGCAAACCTCATCATAATTTTGCTTTTAATATGTAGATACCATAATTTGATTTTTACTCTCCTCCTTAAGGCATTTCTTTCTTTTCTATTTTCTTTTCTAAAATGTATTACTTCTTTTCACCTGTTTTATTTGCAAATTATATATTATTTAGATCAGTATTTTTGTTGTTGAGCAATTTCATTTAATTTTAAAAGGAAAATAGTAATTCCCACCTCCAAAAAAAGGGAGAAAATAGCTTAATTAATGCTGATTTCCTTATATTTTAGTTACTTCCAATACTATTTCTTTGAGGTCTATCATAGTTTTGTGGAAAACAATTTTATCCATTGTGGTTTCTATAGACCTAGGGGCATTTTCTCTATGGTATTCTAACCATGTTTCTCCAGTGAGAAATTCTTTACATGTTGGTTTCCTCTCTAGATCACAAGAACTTTAAATAGAAGTTTTGACATGAGGAAATTACTTTTCACAATATGGAAATACAGAGGATGGTTCAATCCAGTCATGTTCAGTGATGCTGAGAGTAAGAACAATCTTAGTTGATGATGCCCAACCCTGTGGGGGAGACAGAATAGTGCCATAGTATTGGAAAAGTCAGACCTAAAAATGAGGCTGATCTCTTGATGCAACTGTCATGGGACTCAAGGCCAATAGTGAAACCTGAAGTTGCAGGATGAATGGCTGGAGATTCTTGAGGCAAAGACCCAATTAATCCTTAGTTCTTCCTTAATTTTTCCAACAAAGTTATGTCAAATGAACCAAACATTTCCTTGAAACTGGTAGAGTGGGAATAGCATTTCAACCAAGTATCCAGAGAGCTACACAATTCATAGATGTATATTGAGTGTGTTGAACCCATGTTTGAATTATGGTTTCACTATTTCCCATGTTACCTTGTGAAAGTCACATAACTTCCATGAACTCTAGTTTTATGATAAAAAAATTCTCTTTTTACTTGCTTTTCTCATGCATTCACTGTGTTTCCTATGACCCTAATTGCATCATCACCTTTTTGGTAATTCTTGGTTCAGAGTAATACCACTGCTATTTCCTGAACTCCATCCCATATTGAGGCATCTGGGCTAGATTCTTCAATTTTACCATGGCTGCTTCCCCCAACATTTAGAAGGGAATTCACTTCTTCCAACATAGGTATATATGTTACACAGGGTTGTTGAGAGAATGAGAAAAGTTAGTAGGATGCACTCATCAAACATGTATCCTAAATATTAATTTTTTTGGCAATATCATACTTATGAGTAATCATTCAGCTTTCATTTGAATATCTCTGATAGGCAAGTCAGTACCCCCTTGAACATGTTCAATCCAGTTTTTGAGTCTTAATTGGCAGCAAATTCTGTTTCTATTAAACCAAAACCTACTTCACTGTAACTTCTACTTAATGGACCCAATTTTATCCATTTGATCCATACAGTATAATTCTAAGCCCCCTCCCATATAATAACTTTTCAGTTTCTTGAAAAAGCTCGTTTGAACCCTCTTACTTTTATCTAACAATGTTTATATATTGTTTCATGCCTTACAAAGTGCCTTGTATATTTTTTTTATTCAATATTCACAATCCCTGTCAAATAAGTAGTACATACATTATTATTCACTTTTAACAAATAAAACTCTATCCATTGCTACTCATACCATATAAAATAATTTTATTAATAGATTTCACTTTTATATTGGATCACTTTCCATCATATCCCTTTCCTTTGGCCCTCCAAGGGATTCATTCTTTAGAATGAAAAATTAAAATACCCCCCCCCCCAAAATACCAAGATATCATTGGGAAGGCAAGCAATTTACTATAGGTTATAAATGTGTAGTCATGCAAAACATACACATAATAGTCATGCTGTGAAATAATATATAGAAAATAATACATAGAAAAAAAACCCTCAAGAAAAATAAAGTTAAAAAATTATTCTTCAATCTGTATCCAGACACCATCAGTTTTTTCTTTGGGGATGGATAGCATTTTTCATCATAAGTCCTTCAGAGTTGTATTGTTGTATGCTTTACCAGGAATACCTGTCATTCATAGCTGATCATCTTAAAATATTGCTGCTACTTTGTACACAGTATATTTCACTTTGCATCAGTCCATACAAGTCTTTCCAGTTTTTCTATTTTTTTCCTGAGAGCATCCTGCTCATTATTTCTTCTTGTTCACTTCAAATTTTTCTTTGAATGTTCTTTTAGTATTCAGGCTTCATGTCCATTTTGAATTTATTGTGGTATTGTGTGAAAGTTTTTTATCAAAAAATTTTTGGAGCCTTGGAGCTATTACGAAAACTCTGTTTCACTGGGGTGGGTGGGGAGTGAGGTCCAAGAGCAGTAGTCAGACTCACAGCAGGGGCCCTCCCTCAAGACTCCAAAGCTAGGACAATCCTTCAGTGAGGCTTCAGCCTCCTGCAAGCAAGCATCGCTCTAGGCAAATAAGCAATCTGTGCAGCACAAGAAGGCTCTACTTCAGTGACCCCACCCTCAACAGAAGCCAACAGCAAGACCTTGCCCCATGGGGGCAGAGATCCTGTTTCCATAGCAACCTAGCAGCAAGGCCCTGTACCTGGAGCAGGATAGCAGTTAAATCTTACACCCTGAGGGAGGTCAATGGTGAGGCCCCACCCCTCAGTATAAGCTAGAAGAGAAGCCTACCTTCCAGAGAAAGCAAGCAGCTAAGCCCTGAATCCCAGTGAAAGCCAGAAGCAAGAGCACAAGAAATGCAAATCAGTGCAGGACCAGAGCCCAACTCTCATATAAAAACACCAAATAACCAAAAAGGCAGAAAGATGATAAAAAAAAACAAACAAAAATGTTTGACTATTAAAAGTTACTATGGTGACAGAGAGGATCAGGGTATAAACTTATAAAAGGACAATAGTATCAAAATGTGAAACCTACATGTGAAGCCTTAAAGAAAAATTATAAATTGGAAATCAAATAAGCTGATCCTAAAGAAAGTGGGTCAAAAACAAATAATAGAAAAAAATCTATAATTTCACTAAATAAAATGTATGAGATGCAGCCAAAGTGGTACTTAGAGGAAAATTTAGATCTTTCATTGCTTACATCAATAAAATACAGAAAAAAGCAGATCAATAAATTGTTCATGCAACTTTAAAAACTAGAAAAAAATTTAAAATCCCCAATTAAAACATCAAATTGGAAATCCTGAAAATCAAAGGAGGCATTACTAAAACTGAAAGTAAGAAAACCATTGAACTAATAAAATGAAAACTTGGTTTTATGAAAAAACCAATAAAAAAAAACCATTGGTTAATTTACTTTTAAAAAAAGGAAAAAAGAAAAAAAAATTGCTGTTTCCAAAAATGAAAAAGGTGAATTCACCACCAATGAAAAGGAATTTAAGACAATTTTCAGGAGCTATTTTGCTAAATCATATGCCAATAAAATGTGACAATCTAAATGAAACAAATATCTACAAACATATAAATTAACCAGATTAGAAGTGAAGAAATAAAATACTTAACCCAATTTTAGAAAAATAAATTGAATAAACCAACAATGAACTTCCTAAGAAAAAATCCCCAGGACCAAATGGATACACAAGCAAATTCTACCAAACATTTAAAGAACAATTATTCCCAATATTATATAAATTATTTAGAAAAATAGGCAAAGAGGGAGTTTTATCAAATTCCTTTTGTAACATAAATTATGGTGCTAATACCCACACCAGGAAGAGCCAAAGCATAGAAAAAAATTATAGACCAATTTCCCCAATAAACATCGATGCAAATTTTTTTTTTTAAGCAATTGGGGTTAAGTAACTTGCTCAAGGTTACATGGCTAGTTATTATTTGTGTGTGGGTGCTCATTTTCTGAGGCTGGATTCGATCTTGGGTCATCCCAACTCCGAGGCCAGCGCTCTTACTCACTGCGCCACCTAGCCGCCCCGATGCAAAAATTTTAAATAAAATATAACAAAGACATCACAGCACTATATCATAAGGAAAATACACAATGACCAGGTGGGATATATGCCAGTAATGCCAGACTGGTTCAATATTAGGAAAGCTATTAGCACAATTGATCATATCAATAACAAAACCAATAGAAATCATATGAGTATCTCAATAGATGCAGAAAATGCCTTTGACAAAATACAGCACCCATTCCTATTAAAAATACTAGAAAGTATAGGAGTAAATGGAGCTTTTCTTAAAATGATATGTGATATTTATCTAAAAACATCAGCTAGCATTATCTGTAATGGGGATAAATTATAAGCCTAAAAGCAGATGTAGAATAAGGATGCCCATTATCATCTCTATTATTTAACACTGTGCTAGAAATGTTAGCCGATAACAATAAGGGAAGAAAAAGGAATTAAAGAAATTAAAATAGTCAACGTCGAACAAATTTTTCACTCTTTGCAGTTGATATAAAAAATCCTATAGAATCAGCCAAAAAAAAAAAACTACTTGAAATTACTAATTAAAATGCAAAATGAACCCACATAAACCATCAGCATTCCTACCAACAAAGTGCAGCAGCAAGAGATAGAGAAATGCCATTTAAAATAACTGTATATGATATAAAATACTTGGGAGTGTACCTCCCAAGACAAACCTAGAAACTGCATGAACACAAATACAAAACACTTTTCAAACAATTAAAGTCAGGCCTAAACAATTTGAAAAATATTAATTGCTCCTGGGTAGGCTGAGCTAATATTATAAAATGACAATTCACCTTAAATTAATTTATTTTTTCAGTGCCATACCAATCAACTATAAAAATTATTTTATACAGCTAGAAAAAATAATAACAAAATTCATCTGGAAGAACTTGAGATTTTGCTCAAGATTATCAAGGGAACCAAAGGCAAAAGATGTGAAAGAAGGTGGTTCAGCCTTGCCAGATCTCAAACTGTATTATAAAGCAGTAATTATAAAAATAATTTGGTGCTAGCTAATAAATTGCATGGTGGATCAGTGGAATGGGTTAGGTACAAATTGCAACACAGTAAATGACCTCAGTAATCTAGCATATGATAAACTGAAAGACCCAAGATTTTGGAACAAAAACTCATTATTTGACAAAAAAACTGCTGTAAAAACTGGAAAGCAATATGGCATAAACCAGACATAGAACAGTTACACCATATACCAAGATAAGGTCAAAATGGGTACATGATTTACACATAAAGGGAGGTACCATAAACAAATTAAGAGAGTATTGACTAGTTTATCTGTCAGATTTATGGATAAGAGAAGAATTTAGGACCAAAGAACATAGTGAGAGCAGCACAACATATGAAATAGATAAATTTGATTATATAAAATTAAAAAAAAGCTTTTGCACAATCATGTAACCAAAATTATAAGGGAAGCAGAAAACTTAGAAAATTTTTTTTTTTTTTTGGCAACAGATATCTTTAACTGCAAGCAAGGTGGGAATTTGTTGATTTTTTTTCTTTTGAAGTTCAGTTTTCCAGCCTCGGGTTAAATTGTAAACATCTGAAGTCCTTTAAGTCATGGTAATTAAAATAATAATAAATAACTAATATTAAAAAAAACACAGGTGCCAAGGCATGACTTTCATGCCTTTGGGCACTAAGCCAATAGGTGCTGGTATCTGTGCTATGCACATGAGCTCAGCCAATTAGGTATTGCACGTGGTCTACACATGTGGGCTCAGCTAATCAGGTACTACAGATATGGGCTAAGCACAAGGGCTCTCTGTGCTGATTCAATCAGATGCCCCTAAAATTATATATAAGCAGGAAGCTTGATATTGCCTTGGGGCTCACTCCTGAGAACTCTTGATGTCCTGCACTAGACTCTGGGTAGTCATTAAGGGGCCCCTTTCTATGAATGTGAATCCAGAAGAAGAGAAGATAAAATGAAGATGAAGAAGAAAATGAGCATTGAGCATGGAGCATTGAGAAGACTTGTGGCAGTAGTGGCAGCAGCAGCAGCATCAGAGACTCATTGAAGGAATCTCCAGGTAGTGAAAGTGAATTGAGCTGAAGGGCAGAGGCCAGGAGACAGGAAGGAGGCTTAGTTTAAGCTCCTTTTAAGAGCTGTTATCATAGAGCCTCCAGGCTTCGAAAGTAAATTGAGATAGTGGTGCTGCCAACATGTGTAAATATTGTTGTTGCACTGTTAAGCTTTGTTTTACCATAGACAGAAGCTGGGGACAGGAACTCCTGGAGCCTGCTGTCAGGCAAGAGCTGGTAAAGATGGGACTGAAGCAGTCCCTTTTCACATGAGCTAAGACAAGGATCAGGAGCAGAGAGCTGCCTAAGTCAGGATCCACCCAGGAGTTGAAAGCAGTTGGTCCACAGAGGGGGAGCCAAAGGGTTCAGAAGTCAGCCCTAAGTCAAGATGAAAACTTTCCAGCAAGGCAGGAGCAGTGAGAGTGCCAGGTGGGGAGCCTGCAACAGCAGTATGAGAAGGAAGACACACCTCCAAGAAGACGTTATTTGGACATTTTGTTTTGATTGAGGGGATTGTAATTTAATGTGACTGAGGGGTGGAGGGTGTTTGTGTTTTCTGCTACCCCTGGGGTTGTTGTGCTAGGGAAGACCCTGGTCTGGGACCCCCGATTGTATAAACATGTATTTTGGGGAATGCTACAAGATATGCTGAATGCGATAATATATGCTGTGTGCCCTGTTACATGTATACTGAATGATATGTTTTGTTTAAAGCCATGTGGACACTCTGGTAATAAAAGTTGTTGTGTTGTTATAAATTGTGAATGCTTTAGTTTCTTGAATAAGATTTAGTTTTGAATAAACAGAATGCTTATGATACCTTGTGATTAGACTCTCAAAATTATTCACAGCAGTAGCCCTCAGGTGTGCTGTGTTGATTGGCATTACAATATCTCTGATAAAAGCTTCATTTCTCAAATATATTGATAAGTGAGTTAATTTACAAAAATAGAAGTCATTCCCCAATTGATGAATGGTCCAAAAATATAAATAGGTAGTTTTCAGATAAAAAAATCAAATCTATCCATATTCATATAAAATGCTTTAAATCACTATTGATTAAGAAATACAAATTAAAACAGCTCCAACATACCACCCTCACATCCATAAGAGTGGTTAATATAACACTATATATATATATATATATATATATATATATATATATATATATATATATAGTGTATGCAGTAAGAACTGAAAAAAAGGAGGATTTTAGAAAGACCTGTGAAGACTCGAATAAACTGATGCATAGTGAAGTGAACATAACCAGAAGATAGCACATTGTAATTGCTTTATTGTTTGATGAAAGGATTATAAATAACTTAGCTACTATAAACAATACAATGATCCAAGACAATCCCAAAGGACTAATAATGAAGGATACTATCCACCTCCAGCAAAAGAACTGATATTAATTGAATAAAGACTGAAGTATATTATTTTTCACTTTCTTTTTAATTTTTGTCTTTTATTTGAATCTTCTTGTACAAAATGACTAATATGGAAATGTTTTACATAATTGCACATGTATAACCTATATCTGATTGCTTGCCATCAAGGGGGTGTGGTGAAGAAGGAAGGGAGGAATAGAATTTGGAACTCAAAACATTAAATAAAAATGTTTTTAAAAAGTGGAAAAAAGATCCCTTTTGACTCTAAGTCATAGTTTATTAGCTATGAACGACTTTTCTGTATATTAAAATTTTTGTCACCCAAACCAATAATTTTTTTTGTCAATTTGCTACTGATGATGTGGCTGTATCTAGGTTTATTCTGAATTAAGTACTTAAAAGGCTATTTTTAGCTACTGAGAGAAAATTTCAATTTTAAAGTGCACATACTAGATTCTTTCTCATATAATCCCAGAAAATAATTTTTGTTTATCAGAGTGCCTGTCCTAATATGGAAAAACCAAGCTCCTTGAAAGGAAGCATATTAAAGTCACAAGTCAGTGTTCAAGCAAAATAGGGCTAGACTACCAAATGATTTCCTGTATTAAGCCAATAAATCAGAGAGATGTTGATAGATGTGTGCACTAGGCAGTGTGTCAGCCTCATGAAAAAAAATTGTTTAACAGATTCAGACGATCAATCCTATGAGAGTCAGGCAAGTGATAAATGCATGACAAATAAATAATGAGAAGGCAACTAGTGGAGTTTTTGGTCTCTGCATTAAAAAAAAGTCCTCTGTTAAATATCCACAGTATAGATGAGGCTTTGTAATGGTTGTAGAGAGAAGAAAAAGATTAATAGATTTTAAAATAGTTAAAACCTGTTCCATAAAGGGAAATACCAATTCCCTTTCCTAACCTCTTTGCTGTCTTGCAAATATATTACTGTTATAATTCCACAACTGAGGTGTACCCTATATTTCCAGTCTTAACTTATATTACTTTTTTCAGGAAGATTGTGAAGTGGAGGGTATTGACTCAGTCTTACTTGAAATACTTTCTGGCTTGTGTGGTCAATAGTTTAACCTCTCAGGTGCCTCAACTTTCTCATTTGTGAAATTCAGATAGTACTTTTTGCTACCTTTATTATAGAACTGTTGTAAGAGTTTCCGAATCTTAAAGAAGTATATAAACATGATTTATTATTATCCACATATCCTATGACTCTTCTGAATTGATGATTTTCTTACTCTTTATGCCCGAAATATGCCTTGGCTTACATGCCTTTGCTTACACCTAAGAAACTATATTTGAACCTAATGATACTTAGAAACATTAAACAGTGTATGCTCTAAGTAATATTCCATCATAGGAAAGAAAGCTATGAAACCACAATAGGCAAATAAACAATTATTCAAGGGAATAATACCTAGGAAGATTGGGGCAGACATCCTAAAGAATTTGGTGACTGAGATGAGCCTTGACTAAAGATAAATATTGGAGAAATATTATGTAGTGAAGTAAAAGATTTCAAAGGAATAACTAATAGTACTTTGTTTGGAATATAAAATATATGAAGGGAAGTTATATGAAATCAGTCTCAAAAGGCATATTGGATGCACCTTGTGTGGGTTTAAATGTCAATTTAGAAGTTTATACTTTACTCTAGGAGAAGTAAGGAGTCAGTTAAATTTTTTGAGCAAGAGAATAACATGTTCAGATATCTACATAGGGGCATTTTCTTGGAAGCTTTACAGAGAATAGAATATAGAGGGAAGGACTGAAACAGGTAAATCAAATTAATAGTCCATTGCAACAGGCTTAAGTTTGAACTAGGGAAATTGACTATGCTAATGGAAGGATGTGAAACTGAGTGACTGAAGGCTAGTGACATCAAGTTTAGAAGAGGATAAAACTTATGGTAAAGATAATATGCCCTGTCTTGAACATTGTGAGTTTGATATGACAACATACCATATGGGTGAAAATGGCTAATAGCTAGCATAGGAATATAATATAGGGGGAAAAGATGATAATAAAGATATATGTGTGTATGTATATATATTCCAAATTCCAAGGAATCAAAAATTGAGTATTATGTGATAGAGGAAATTAGTGTACAGGACTTTTTCCTCGAAGTTTCATTGTTAAATGGCAGAGAAATATGGGGCAATAGCATGGGAGTATTGCAGAGCCATTGAAATAAATGAATATTACTTTTTAAATTTGTTTTTTAAAGATGGGGGTGGGTAGTGATCTTGGCTATATGTGCAGAAATCTGGGAAAGGATTGGTACATAAGAAGAAACTGAAGATGACTGACTAGAAAAGATATAAGGGATAGGAAGGAAGAAAAATCAGGTAGACTACCTCTTTCAGAGACCAGAACTAAGAAGAGAATGGGAGACTATGTATTGGTTTTATGAAATCAAAAGTAAGGGGCAAAAAAGAGAGTTCAGAACAGATGGCTTTGATTTTCTCAGTAAATGAGTTGATGGTTTTTGATGAAAGCAACAGTTGAGAAGATATAGCAGGAAAGAAGAATGTGGAGAATGAATGGAGTAACTACTTTGGGGGATGGCAGGGAATGCATATAAAAATGTAATTATTACTTATTTGAGATTAAATAACATAAATTTGTTATAACCATGCTATTCTAGGCAGCACAATTGTGACTTTGTCCAGCATCAGAGTCAACATATGAACTAGTCAATCAACATATGATGCACTAGAGAACTTGGCTATGCTAATGGAAAGATGTGAAACTGAGTGACTGAAAGATGGTGATGCCAAGTTTAGAAGATGATAAAGTTTAGGAGAAAGATAATAATCCCAGCCTTGAATATGGTGAGTTTGATATGACAACATAATGTACAGGAGGAAATGGCTAATAGCCAGTTGTTATGGGAATGAAAATTTAAGATCTTCCCTCTTCCTAGGCCCTTTGATAGGCTTAAGTGCACCTTAAGCCTGTGGTGGGAGGCTTGGTTTTCAGGAATGTCCACACCTTGTTGCTATGTGATTGGGCAGTGGGTCAAGAGGGTTGTGACATTCTCTGAGCCAGGAGAAGGCTATATAAACCCTGATGTGAGGCTTTGTTTTGGGGCTCACTTTGAGAAGTGTTGTGTGATTTGACCAAATGAGACTCTGGGCAGCCATTGAGAGCCCCCTGGCTTTGAAAACCCAGATGTTGATGCTTCCCTCTCTGATAACTGTGATTTGGCATTGATATAATGGTTGGACAGTTTGGAAGCCTGTCTGCTTGATCTGTTTGTTTCTCTGTCTTGTAATTTCTGTCTGTATACTTTGAAGTTCGGGGTGCTGACCTTTTCCCCCTGAACTAGGTAACAATATGTTTGATTGATTAAAGCAAGGTTGTTAACCCATTTTGAGTTGCTTTCCTTCAGAAAAGCAGATCTAAGAACCCATGTTTGCAGCCACCTTGGGGATGCTGGGGTGCTTGCTGCTACACCAGTAAAGGAATATTATTTAAGGAAAAAGATGATAATGAAGATATGTGTGTGTGTGTGTGTGTGTGTGTGTGTGTGTGTGTAATGGTAATGAAATTTAAAGATCCCTTTGTATTGAAAAGCTAAGAGGTACTTAACACCTGGTTCAAATTAAGCCTCTGTTAAAGAAACAAAAGATATGAACCCCTGGAAGGAGTTCCTAACAGGAAGGGGTTGAAAAGGGAGGAGCAATACTGTATATAAGGAAAAGCCTCAGAGAGGGAGAGTTAGAAATCCTTGGGATAAGCTTCGTGGAGGCAGAAGCAGCTGCTGCCAAGGAGGCTGAAGAGGAAGGGCCCAGGCTTGAGAGAATGATTTTGATTTTGGGAACCTGGGGGAAGTGATTTTGATTCTGGAAACCAGCTGGAGCTTCTGCTGGGGAGCTAGCTACCAGCTTCTCCTGGGAGCTGCCAAAGACTGAGGAAGCATGACTGTGATATTGGTACTTTATATGGACTGTTTGTGGCTTTGTTAAGCCTTGACTTCCTGGGAACAGAGACTGTGAAGGACTTAAAGTGGACGGGACATTGTGAGCTTCAGCATGGATCAGGAATAGCACAGAGAGCTGGACAAGGAACAGGGAGCTGTCTGCCTTTGAACCCAGGTGATAGTTTGGTGAATCCAGGTAGGAGCTGAGACCATGGAAGGGGATCCAGGGAATCTGAGAGACTACTCCGAGTCAAGCTGAAATAAGACTACTTGGATACTGTGTACTAACTGAGAAGATTATAACTTATTTGTGACTGAGTAAGACTACCCCTTAAGAGAGTGCTGAGTAGTGACTGATATTGTAACTTAGTGTGATCATGAGTGGAGAACTTTGACCACTGTATTTTGTGATCCTTAAGGAGGGAACCTCCTTAAGGATGATTGAATAATTGAGTTGATTGAATGATTGAGTTACTAAGTGATTGATTGACTAAATGATTATACTTTGTTCAAAACTGTGTGACCAATGTGGTGAAAACTATGTGGACATTTTCTGTGATAAGTTGTTGTGAATTCTGTACCTTGATTTACTGTGAATATTTTGCCCTTATTTGTTATTGAATAAATAGAGTGTTCCCTATACTATGTAATCACAATCTTAAAAGTTGCTCACAGTAGCATTCTTCTGGAAAGCTGCTTATGCATGGCTTTACAATATGTAAATATATATTCCAAATTCTAAGGAATCAATAATTGAGTGTTACAGAGAATCAATATATGATGAGCATAACTGGGTGTTGAGTTTGGGTAAGAAGTGAGTAGCTGCAGGATAAAGGAATAAGGGAATCTGAGGGTAGATAATAGTATTTAATCATACTAGTCAACTACAGGGTAAAGAATATGAAGGTGAGGTGTGGAATGTTGGATGTTATGGTGAGAGCTAAGTCAGGATTTGGAAGGAAGGAGTAAAAGCATATTTTAATCAGGAATGGGGAATTTGGGAATTCAGGATCATGAAAGTAGATAATTATAAATGACAATAAGATCTAAAGTGGATTGTTATGATACTTAAGGAGGCAGGTGAACTAGGACTTAACAGTGGTATATATACATCTATATGTATACACACATACATACATGATGTATGTACATATGTATGTATATGTGGTGTGTATATATTATATATGATGTGCATATGTGTATGTGTGGATATGTACATATATATGTGCATGTGTATGTACACACACACACACATATATATATATAGTGTTCCTAATCTGATTGTTTTCTATTTTTTAGTTATTATGAATTTTTTTATGATTATGGTTTTGTAGCATGGTTTGAGATCTGGAACTTCTCAGCTTCCTTCTCACTTAAAACATTCCCTTGAGAATATTAACAAGTAACCATTTGGTAGGTTTAGTCTTATGATATGGAATAATTGAATGAATTAAGGAAGTCTTGACAGTTTTTGTTACATTGACAAAACCATGAGCAACTAAAACATATCCACTTATTTATGTCTGAATATTTGTAAATTGTGTTTTCTAATTGTATTCATACAGTTGCTATGCATTTTTGGGTACCTGAATTACTATATGTTTTATTCATTCTGCAGTTATTTTGAATGAGAATTTATATACTATAGATATACTAGTTATCACAATAAGAATAAAGAAAAATTATGGGAATAAACAGAGGAAAAGAAGAAAAACAACTCTTGTCTTTGCAGATAATGTAGAATACAATAAAATGTGGTTCAATTAAAATAATTGAAGTGATAACTTTAGAAAATAATAGGATATAAAATAGATGCACAAATCATCAGCCTATTCATATATATACATATATAATATACATAAAACAATAAAATTTGATAAGAAGAGATAAAAAGTTTTCTTGACATGTAACTCAGGTTAAAATAAAATACTATTTAAAAATTAAAATGAGGTATTTTGATTTGAACAACAAAAAAGAGATAAAAAGAAATCCCCATTGAATTTCTATGTAGCACAGCACTGTGTTCAATAATTTTGATCAGAGTTTGAGGTGGGAGATGAAGAGAAGCAGAGAGACAGAGGGAGAGATTACATGATCACAAGAACAAAGTACCACTTCCCATATTAAGGAAAGATGCTTTCTTATATTTAAATTTAAAAAAAATTAATTTTGTGAATACTTTTTGATTTTATATGACTTTCACTTCCCACTAAAACATTTATCCCCTAAATTGAAGCCATTCCTTATATTAAAGAATAAAAAAGGATAGAAACAGTTCAGCAAAACTAATCAATATATTGATCAAATCTAAAGATATATGCAATGTCCTACAACCACAGCATCAAATATTGGCAAAGAAAAGAAGGAATTTCATTACCAGATCTCTTCTTTAGGACAAGATTAGTCATTATTATTAGACAGATTTTTCTCAATTGTGTTGTTTTTGTTACTTGCATTCACTTTGCTGTGGTCATTATGAATATTGTTTCTTTGCTTTTACTTAGTTTAGGTCCATATTATGAGTCTTCCTTCAGAAATGCACTGTTTATATGAATGGTATATATTTAATACTTATATTTGCTTCATAATGTTGGATAAGTATTTTCAGAAATATGTTGATTAGAAACATGGTTATGTTTAAAACAAACTATTTTCTAGTGTGAATAATAATATAGGATAATAGTAATATATGTTACATGTAAAAATATATAATAATATGGAACAATAATACACTAATATCAACATCCAGGAGTTATGTGATTCGTTGACAAACTGCCATTCATATTTGTCAGTGTTAATGTCATATATAATTTATATTTTACATAATAGAAAAGTTAAAATTTGCACATCCTTAACTTATATTTTTGGAAAATTGGTAATTAACCATCTACCTACTATGAATGAAGTATAAAAGGAAAATGTAGGAAATATATTCTAGAATCAATTGAGCCAAAATTTTTACAAAGTAGAATGAATTGAACTAGAATTTCTGAGTTTGAATCATGGAAGAAAATTAGGAGATGTAAAATTTACAATTTGAGGGTTAAAACACTCTTCCTCTTAGTCAAAAGATCAATTGGATAAGTATTAGAAATTTCAAAAAATTTCTTAAAAATTTTAATATTTTAAAATGCATTTTAAATAGATTCATTCATACACTAATATATAGTTATTTCCCTGACATCCATATACTTGTTTATCCTCATTAGATAATAGATCATAACATGTTAGAAGTAAAAGGCACCTTACAGGTCACAAAGGCTAATACCCTCAGTTTGCAGATGAGACTAAGGTCTAGAGAGGTTAATCACCTGCCCGAAGTCATTCAGAGAATTAGTGTGTTATAAAACAGATACAGACCAAATCAAGTAAAATTAGAGCAGAAATCCAATGTATTGACATGGGGAAAAGAACTGGAATCAGAGGACTATTTCTTTTGTACCTTACTCTCATTTTTTTTAAAGTTAACATTATCTGAAAGAAAATTACATTGGAAAAAGGGAAGATATATTGATTGAGTTTTCTACATGTTCAATAAAAAGTGCAGGCAAGGGATGAAATAGATAATATCTATCATGTGATTCTGTTTATTATTTTATGTGCTAGTCATTATTATTCCTGTGTTCTGATAATTATTCAGCAACATTACAAATGTTAATATAATGTATACTGTTTCCTCTAGTCAATTCTACATCAACTGGAAGCTTCTAATTCAATGCTTTTTATATGGGACACTCATTTCTGCTCTTAAGCAAAAGATGTCTATCTTAGATGTATAAATGTAAAAATAGACATGAATATATATCTAAATATATACATATAATGCATTTATAAAATATATGCATCTGTAGTATATGTATGTTATATGCAAATATGTACACATATGTAAATCAATATACATAAACACAAATACAGATGTAGTCTAAAATAATTATGCTAAGTTAGCATGTTTAAATTAATCTATCATGCCATGTCATATATGTTTTTTCTAAAAGTAAAGCAATGTGCTCCTACTACACAAACTTTTAAAAATGAAGTAAAGTCAAATAAAATTCAGGAAAATGGGATAATTTTAAAAATCAATTAAAAAAATAAAGATGGGGTGGCTAGGTGGTGCAGTGAGTAAGAGCGCCGGCCTTGGAGTTGGGATGACCCGAGATCGAATCCAGCCTCAGAAAATGAGCATCCACACACAAATAATGACTGGCCTTGTAACGTTGAGCAAGTTACTTAAGCCCAATTGCTTTAAAAAAAATAAAGATGACATGGCCACAAAGACTACAATAGTACATGAAAGAAATAGAGCTATAGATATTTTAAAAATTAAATGAAAGAGTTCTAGAGGAAACAATTCTAAGGAGAATAGCTAGAACAGAGGTGAAAAATTTTACACAAATAAGACACTTTTGGGATATTAGAATAGACCAAATAGGACTGGATTTCTCCATTAGATAAAAGAGATATTAGGACAAAATTAATTGATTGTGGGGCGGCTAGGTGGAGCAGTGAGTAAGAGCGCCGGCGTCGGAGTTGGGATTACCCGGGATCGAATCCGGCCTCAGAAAATGAGCACCCACACATAAATAATGACTAGCTGTGTAACCCTTGAGCAAGTTACTTAACCCCAATTGCTCAAAAAAAATTAATTGATTGAAAAATTGGAGGTTGTGCTCTTTCAAGCTATCGAAACTAACAAAATGGGTAATTCTCACTGTGTTTCTTCTACTACCTGCCTGCTGAGGATAGCTGCTCACATGATTTCTAAGCTTATAAATAAAAGCCATTAACTCGTTTCTTCCTTCACCCCAATGAAATATTCTTTCAAGATGGGATAATAACAGTACCTACCACACATAGTTGTAACAAACAAATGAAATAATATTTTAAAAATCATTTAGAAAAGTGCCTACCACACAGTAGGAACTTGATTTTCCCCTTCACTTCACTGTGAGGTTCACTGTATCAGCTGATATTATTTGGGAGGGTTTTTTTTTTTTTGAAGGGGGGATTTTATAAGGGATAAATGTTTGTGGGTTGGGGTTGAGGGTTTATTTCCAGATTCGAATATGATATCAAAATAAAAGATTGCAAAAAACATTTTAATAGATATTTAAAAGTATTTAATATTTCAATACTATTTGCTGTTGATGCCTTCATGTTAATCATTAGCACTGTTTCATGTTTTCTCTTCTTTAATTTTTGATCATCTTTTCTTAAAGTATAACATCTTGACTTGAATAATAGTCACCTTAAGTCATGTTGTAAAGTTATTTTGTTCCCTAAAATGCCTTTTTATTGCTCAGTTTCTACTTTCTTCTTCATTATTCTTTTTAGAACAGCAAAGAAAGAAAATATTTTTTTCTCTTTCTGAATCTGATTTTACATCACCAAAGGTTAGGATTGATGTTCCTATTATCACTGAAAGGATTATTCAGTAGAATTTTATAACACCATTGACTCCTGTTGCTGAACTATGTTTAACACTTTTAGCAATGTAGGCTATGGAATCAATAGTCATCACCATTATCTGTCCACTGGGAAAACTATAACTCTCAGAATTATAGTTTTGATGTTTATTCTTGACCTTTATTGAATTTATTGTATCAACATTTAATAAAACAAATGCTTAACATTTTCTAAGATTATAATATCTTTTGAATAATGATTCAGTGTTTCAGCACTATGCTAGTCATTGTGGGAAATGCAAAAATAGTGTGCTTGACCTAATTTATATAGTTGAGAAGTGCATCGTAAAAGAAAAACACATAGGAAATAGTGAATAATAATGTGAGTTGTATAGACAGCTAATGGTATGAAATTCTTGAAAGGAAAGAAAAGTATGATACAGTAGAGTGCTGGATCACACAACCTGGTTTCAAATCCCATATCTGCTCTCTTTTTGATGGAAGTCAATTCATTTATCTCTCTGGGCCTCAACATCTCTTAGCATAAAATGATGAAGTGGGGGTAAAATAACATCCTTTCTGACTCCATGACCTGTTTAAGGTGGAATGATCCAAACAGAAATCTTTAGTGACTCAACAATAATCCCCCATTGCTTCTGTTTTATATGATGAGAAGGCATTAATTTTTATATTTTGGTTGCATGCATCTAGAACCATGAAAATGAAAGGTAGAATGAAAAAGAAAAAATGAGTATTCATGTAAAAATATTTTTTTAATTACATTGTTTGGTTGGTATGTAAAAACAAATTCTATGCAGCTTATTCATCAGTAAATTCACAACCTTCCTAAAAGTTTTATACTTAATTCAATCATCATTTATTGTTTTTCTATGTGCCAGACATTGTACTAGACAACATAAATATAAAGACAAAAGTGAAAACAATACATGCCTTCATGTTATTACTAGACACAAGGCCTCAGACATCTGTGATTTAGCTGTTATTCAATAGGAATGCTAGTTGAGTTATACTGAAGAAAAATGGATATAAAAATTAAAATTAATATAGCTAGAAGATCAATGATATGGAAGAACTTCATATCTGATAGAATTAAATAGCTACATTGGAATTTTTGGAATGAATGTCATAACATATGGTTCATGGAATTAAATGTTATGCTTACATTCATGAGTTTCAGAAAGAGAAATCAAGTCTGTAGTATAGATAGTATCTACTAATTGTGTAATCACTTAACCTGTCTACATCTAGTTTTATTTTAAAGTTTGTAATCATTTACTAATTATATAAAGTTTGTAATCATTTACTAATTATAATTAATTCTCAATTTTTCAAAAGTCGAAATATATAGACTTCCAATGTATAATATTGAGACTCTTCCTGGTCCTTTGTCTCCTAGTCATTTCTGTATTTAACCACTCTTGTTGGTAGATAAAAGCCTTAGAAAGGCTCTTAGAGTCTTAGAAAGTCCCTACAAGTAAGAGGTTAGAGTCTTAGTTGCTAGCATCTCTCTCTCTTTTTTTTTTAAGCAATTGGGGTTAAGTAACTTGCTCAAGGTTACACGGCTAGTCGTTATTTATGTGTGGGTACTCATTTTCTGAGGCCGGATTTGATCTCGGGTCATCCCAACTCCGAGGCCGGCACTCTTACTTACTGCGCCACCTAGCCGCCCCTTTTAGGGCAATTGGGGTTAAGTAACTTGCCCAAGGTCACACGGCTAGGTTTTTGTTTGTGTGGGTTAAGTGTCTGAGGCCGGATCCGAACTCAGGTCCTTCTGACTCCAGGGCCGGCGCTCTACTCACTGCGCCACCTAGCCACCTCTGCTAGCATCTCTTAAAGAGATTTGATGTATGGAGGTTTTTGAAATTCTTGGTATAATAATATCTTTGGATTACCTGTGAATTTTATTTAGAACTTCTATCCCATTAATTAATGTTACATAGATATTTAGATTTACAATATTGATCTCAACAATTCTATATATACTGTTTAGAAAGTCTGGTATATCAAACTGAATTATTGACCTATGGCAGCAGAACCACCATGTCACTCATACTTCACCATAGCCCTTCTACCATTCTCTGTAAGCATTAAAACCTTTTCCATGATCAATCTTTACTTAAAATCCCAAAGTATCCTATTTTCCCCTTCTTATGTCCAATCTAAGTTAAAAAAATTATTAGGGATGAAAACCTTAACCTTCTTCTTTTTAAATGATGCTTGTTTATTAGAATCAATGTTTTCACTCTTCACGTTTTTTTCACTATATCCCAATGCATAGTACGCTGAAAAAAAAAGAAAAATTCAATCAAGTATCTAGACACTTTAAAATATTTTAATTTTGATGTCATGTAGGGAAAAAATTTCAATGTTTAACTGACAGTTTTAGGAGTTTGGTTTAATCTGGACATTAGTTTTTCCTCATAGTTATGAGAAGATCTCCTCTAGCTATCTCTAGATTACTATTATGAATAGCTCATAATCATCTATTTATTATGGAAAGAAAATGACAAAACTAACTTTCAAATAGATACTTTTTTTACTGTTCTCTGGAGCAAATCAATTAATGTTCAATGTAAGTTTCAAATAAGAAAAATGCATGGATAATATTTTCACATATTTAAGTAACTAGTTCCTACCAGCCATGAAATTTCTTTTGTTCCTATTTTGTTTCCACATATATGGCCTCTTCAAAAAAAGTCATTCTGACTCTAGGAGTTTCCATTTAGATTGTTTAATTCAAGCTGAACTGTGATGTCTATTTTGTAACACATAGGTTCAAGCTATGCGTAGAAGAATTTATTGCAATTATCACAGAAGCATAGACTCTATAAATATTTGAAATTCATCTCATATAAACTGCCTGACGCCTAGCAAAGTAGAAGATAATAATGCCATATGTTTCACAGTAGATTTATTCTTAGAAAACCTAAATGTTTTGGTGTTTTCTTACTGATAGGGCAGGTCTCCTGTTTCTTATTCATACTTTAAAGCTTCTTCTGTATTTTCCCAGTGTCTAACACATTTCTCAATTTATAGGAATTGACTCATAAATATATGAAATATGACATATTATATTACCTTCTCTCAATCATTTCATATTTTATAACATTTTATATCTTCCTCTTTCTTTATTCATGTGATATTTTAAATTTTGTTTTTTTTAACACTTTCATTCTATCCCCAATTTTTGACCTTGTTAATTATTTCTCTCTATTTTCCAGTTTTCTCATCTCCTTTTTTAAAAAGCTGTAGCTACTATAACTATAAAAATTATAATGTAGAGGGAATTACCATTAAGTGGCCTTACCAAAATCTACTCCTAAAAATAGTGCAGTCCTTGTCCTTGTCCACTTACTATGATTCACCACTGAAATGTTATCACTCTTAGTTCCATTTTGATAATAGACAGTGAGGCATTGATTGAATAGTTAACAAAAAGAATTAGCAACTAAAATTAGGGTGACTTGAAGAGATCAATTACACTAAAAAGCTTCACATCTGTAAGAACTGGAAAACTACCCAAGTTTTAGAATGGATGATATAAGAAATGACTCAAGTTGCTGAATGTTGTGTTCACTTTCACTGAGTTTTAGACACAGGTCACATCTTATAATTATATGATTTTGTAATCTTTCTACATGCAGTTTTATTTTTAAAGTTCTTAGGATAATTTGCTAATTATTATCACTTCTCTTTTTTTTCAAGTTGGTTTACTTTGCCCTCTCACAGAAAGGATATGTAACAAGATAAAGAGGGCAGTTTCATTTAGAAATGATCTGGTCAGCAAGATGTTGGAGGGTCCTAATTATATGTAAGTGGGACATTTTTACTCACTTGGGTAACCAAGAAGCTGTGTCAAGATAAGCAGGTTCCTAGACCATTTAGTATTCATTTAGGGAAAATTAGTCCTATCATAAAAATGAAAGAGGAGGAGTCCATCTAATCCACATTGTGGGGAAACACTGATGTTATCACAGTTTTTCTTTGTCTACCCAGCAAAAGTATCCTTTTACCCTAATATATCATGGAAATAGAAATTTTAAATGTTAGTAGATAACATTCTTCCAAAAAAAAATAACCCATTCTTCAAGTGAAAGAATTTAATATATCTGAATTATTTTAAGTTGAAAATAGGAAATTATTTTAAAAAATTATACAGGGCCTTTGTTTCGCTTGCCTATACATTTCTTTCAAGAGCTTTGTTGTTCTTTTTTTTTCTTTATTCATTGCAGGGTTAAGAGAAGACAAGGACTGGGTAGCAAAACACAAAAAGGAAAGAAAAAAAAAGTGAGAATCATTGAAGTAGCTTTTTAATGCAGAAAAGAAAAAAAAAAGAATGACCAGAAAGAA
Source organism: Gymnobelideus leadbeateri (assembly GCA_011680675.1). Taxonomy (NCBI): domain Eukaryota; kingdom Metazoa; phylum Chordata; class Mammalia; order Diprotodontia; family Petauridae; genus Gymnobelideus; species Gymnobelideus leadbeateri. The sequence goes on from WOXC01001242.1 coordinate 58,705, forward strand.
GATCAGATAATCAGGACATATTTAAAAGCTATTGGTTGATGTAGGCATATTAGAGACCCATGTATAATAGAGTTTTATGCAAAGTTCTCTTTTATATGAACATTCAAATCCCTAGTCATTTAGGTTTTAAATGCAGAATAAAATTGAAATTTTAAAATTTATGCGTATAATTTTATTGTATTTATCATTAGACTGTAAGTTACCCGATGGCAGAGACTTTTTCTTACCTAAACTTTGTTTCCCCCCCAGGCCAACTACAGTTTTCCTCACACAGACATTAATTTTAGGTTGAACATACATATAGACATGCTATTTCTACATATAATGCTTTATAGAATTTTCTTTGTCCCTGTGGACAAATATATATTTTTTAATCTTTAAAGAAATGCTAATTCTTTTGATAGTTTTTTAAGCTCCAAAGAATTAAGCAACAAAATAACATAGATTTCTAGGTTGTGTTTTATTGGTTAATTAATATCTACTTTAAGTGGTTAATGATATTCAGGTTATATCAGAGTTGTGTATTAATGGAACTTTAAAACATATCTCACCATGTCTTAATGACACCAAATAACTTTACATTCAATAAATATGGTGATTAAAATTTAAATGTATTAACACTAAAGTACTTAGAGGAGATAGGGTAAAATCATGAATCTTTGGCTCAGATTACAAATAGTTTTCTGTTCATAGGCTGGATGTTATTTTTTCTGGATCATTCTGGCTATTAACCATTTCTATGCCATTTTAGATAACATGTGATCTAGTCTTTCAATTTTAAACATTGGGAAACAAATATATTGGGAGGGAGGTTATGTTATAAAAATCTTCAGGCAATGGGTGAAAATTTCTACAGAATAAGATTCTATGGTAGGTCTTCCAGACAGCTTAGAAAGTACATCACCATAATATAATAAATGTAAAAAAATTTAAAAAAATGTTAAAAATTAAGGTCATTTCTATTTCAAATAACCAGTTCTTCTTATGGATCAAATTAAATTGATATCATCAAATTCATTGGGTATATGCCAAAATATTCCAATAAATTAAAAATCATTAATGTGTACAGAACAAAGCATTTTGTTCAATTTTAATTAGTGTCCTTAATTAAATATGGTTGCAAATTCCATTGAGGGAAACATGCAGAACTTTTATTTCCCCTTATTCACATAGAATATCCTTGAGAGCAAAGACTGTAGCAACTGTTGTACATAACAGGTGCTTAACAAATGTTTGTTGATTTTTAAAAAATAGATTAGAGCTAGAGTGGTAGCCAGAGGGATCAGCAAAGTTAAAAAGCCAGCACAGAGTAACAGAAAAGTTAGGCATAAGAATACCTGGATTCAAGGCCTTGTATATGTCTATGGGCAAATTAACCTCTCTCAATTTCATTTTGTGTAAAAATAGGAGTAACAATATTCTGTTCTACTTCCCAAATGAAACTGTGAAGAAAGTGTTTTGTAAAGGTTAAAATAAAAGGCATATATGAATTGTTGTTCTATTTTTTTTAAAGCAATTGGAGTTAAGTAACTTGCTCAAGGTTACACAGCTAGTTATTATTTATGTGTGGGTGCTCATTTTCTGAGGCCTGATTCGATCTCGGGTCATCCCAACTCTGAGGCTGGCGCTCTTACTCACTGTGCCACCTAGCCGCCCCTGAATTGTTGTTCTTGATGATGGTGATGATGATACTCATAAAAGGAAGTCCTTAATAGTGAACTTAAATGGCAGAAAATTATAATAATTTTTGATGCTTAGAAGGGAATGGAGACTAAATCTGTGATTTCTTTGGCATAGGGAACACCTGTGGAAGGAAACACTCTATCAGTGTAAGACTATACCTTCTCTGCAATTTATACTCTTTTTTTTGGAGGGGGGAAGGCAAGGCAATTGGGTTTAAGTGACTTGCCTAAGGTCAACAAATAGTAAGTATATCAAATGTCTGAGTCCAGATTTGAACTCAGGTTTTCTTGACTCCAGGGCCACCTCGATGCCCCCACAATTTGTGCTCTTAAAAAGGTGTGGAAAGCACTGAGAAGTAATCCAGTGTCACACAGTCATCTGTCAGAGGCACAACTTGAACCTGTCTTGCTTGTTTTAAGACAAGATTCCTATCTACTAAGGCATGCTACCTCTTGCTTTTTAAAAAAAAATAATTTTTAATTTGTGGAATAAAACAAGCATTTCTATAAGAGTATGATAAAAAAGATACATGAAACTGCAAATCTATTATGTACAACTTGCTATTCCTTTTAAACATGTAATCAAATTATGTTTCATTTTTTTCTTCCCCTTTAACCCCTAACCCAGCCTAGAGATGGCAACCATTAAACACATACATCCATATAAAATTATTTTATACATACTTCTATTTATTAGTTCTTTTTCAGGATGCAGTTAGTGTCTTTCTTCATATATGCTTTATTTTTGATTTGTGTATTTAAAATAATCAAAATAACTTAGCTGCCCAAAATTGTTCTTAAAACAGTATTGCTCTTGGGGCGGCTTGGTGGTGCAGTGAGTAGAGTGCTGGCCCTGGTGTCAGAAGGGCCTGAGTTCAGATCCGGCCTCAGACACTTAACACACACAAACAAAAACCTAGCTGTGTGACCTTGGGCAAGTTACTTAACCCCGATTGCCCTCCAAAAAAGCAAAAAATAAAAACAAAAAACAGTATTGCTCTTACTACATACAATGTTCTCTTGGTTGTGCTCCCTTTACTTTTCACTTTACTTCTTTGCCTTTATAAGATCATTGAGTTCATTGTTTCTTATAGCACAGTAGAGCTAAAACCATCACAACTATGTATCACAACTTGTTCAGTCATTCCCTAGTTGAACATCTCCACAAGTTCCAATTCTTTGCTACCACAAAGAGCGCGACTATAAACATTCAATTCACATTCAAAGTTATAATTACTATTTGTGAATTTTCCTCTCTAATTTTTCCTCACTAATTTCTTTCTTAGCCTCTCCAGCAGTTTGTCTTCTCAACAAGAATAGCATGAGACCTTTTAAAAATATATTAGTAAAATATAAGTAAATTATATCCACAGTATTCACAGGATTTGAGAGTTGGAAGTAACTTCAGCCACCATCAAATACAATCCATCCATGAATGGAATCTGAATCTTTAAAAACTAGGCCTTCAAAGATATTGTGCTATATAATTGTTTGCAGAAGTATCCATTTAGAAAAGTAGGTATTTAGTCATAGAAGCTAGAGCCAGCAACAATAGATGGAAAATGCCAAACTTAGCCTTGATATCAGGAAAGTTTCATCCCATTAGAGCTGTACAAAAGTGGAATGTAGTTTTCTCTCTGCGAAGATGCCCCCCTCCTCTCCAAGAAGAGCCCAAATGACCATTTGTCAGATTATGATCCCATACACACTATTTTTATGCATGAAGTAAACTCAGTGACTTCTTTGGTTTCTGACAACTCTTACATTCAAGTTAAATGGTCAGGTCTGAGGATTTATTATGAACTGACTATGTGCCAGGTATTGTGCTAAGTTCTGGGAATTAAAATACAAGCCAAAAGATGACTGTCTTTTTTTTATCCTGCTCTCAAGGAGCTTATATACTAAAGGGAAAGGATATAAAATAAAAGGAAGCTAAAAAAATAGGTATAGGGAACATGATGGTTAAGTCCATGGAAATAGGAGAGAGGATGGGAAAAAGAGTAGAGGATAAATAGACTGGAAATTTTCTCAAAACTGAAGTTCTGAGAGGAACTCACCAATGGAAGGAGAGTTACAGGAAGTGACCTTCTAGGGTTAGAGGGCTAGAGGGGCCTAGGGAGTTTGCCTAGATTTTATAAATCATTTCAACAAGGTTCTCATGTTATTTATGTTGCCATATGTAGGAGATATGTGTGATTTACAAATTACAAAACACTTTTCCTCTCAACAGACTTCTGAGGCAGGTAGTAGGAATAAAATCAATCCCATTTTTATAAATGAAGACAATGAAAAGTTACCAAGAAGTAAAGTGATTTATCCAAGTCTATTCATTAAGTGGCATATTTAGGACTATACCAACAATACAGTATTCACAATATGCTGATATGGTTATTAATCACAAAATATAACAGGCATGGGGGACAAAGCTAGACTATTTATTCAAATACCAGAAAAGTGAGTCCCAAAACCAGAAAGTCAAAGCCATCACAGTAGCTATGGAGTTGGCCATATAGTTAATGCAGTGAACACCCACAGCCTTCAAAACAGAACAGGCTTCCTCAGGCAAAGATCCTTCTCTCCTCACTCATGGCAACTGCTCAGTGTCCACGCACCTCGATCGTAGCAGCTACAGCCCCCACAGTTCTGGTGCTGGCAGTCTTCAGCAGGAGTCCTTAGCAGAAATTCTGGCCAGCTCAAAAAAAAGTTCACATGGATGCTGCTTCCAGTCACCACATCGCCTCCAGCTTTGCTTGGGCTTCCTCCTGCCCCACCCCTTCCTGCTATATCAGCAAGTTCAAGGGGCATGGAACATCTTCAAATCCCATAACCATTACAAGGACTCAAATTCATCTCCTGACTCCCAGGACAAGTGTTCTTTTTGCTATGCCATTCATTCAGTTGTGTTAGATTCTTTGTGATCCTATTTGGGGTTTTCTTGGCAAAGATACTTGAGTAATTTGCTATTTTGTTCTCCGGGCATTTTACAGATGAGGAAACTGATGCAAACATGTTTAAATGACTTTCCCAGGGTCATAGAACTAGTAAATGTCTGAGACTAGATTTGAACTCAGAAAGATGAATCTTCCTGACTTCAGGCCCAACAATCTACCCAGCACCATCCTAGCTTGATTAATTCCATTTTTTAGATTTGTCAACATTATAAGATTGTTGGGACCAAAATTGTCCAATTTACAATAAAAGTAACTGAGGTAGAGCTCTGAGCCAATGGCATTTCATTAAAGGGTACATGCTCCCCTCTAGTGGACCTTAATTCTTCCTCATGTCCTCAGATGTGCCCTTCTTCCAGGACCTTGTATTTTTAGAGTTTGATACCTAGATGTTCTAAAGTGGTTATAAAAGCACAGAATAATTCCATTGGTTTACATATGAAGCATAAACTAAAATGAGCTAAAATGATATATGAGCAGGATCACAGGTTGGGTGAAACAAGAAATATCTCTGCTGACCAGGTGGTCATAAGATGATCACTTGCTCATGTTGGGAAAGAAAGATCTGGAGATATAAAAAAAATTCAGGAACTTTCCACATAATTTAGTGGGGCTTGGTCAGCATGACTAGGAAAAACAAGAGTGGAGGGCCCCTAATGAGCTTCCTATGATTAAACAAGCAAACTGACAATCTGCAGCTCACAGCTCTGGGGCCTAATATATAGAATTTATAATTTCTATCCCTATAGAATCATATCAAATTGATTGATAGAGTATTTCTCACAAGATTTTATGATCAGAGACTGGTGTAATCATAAGTAAGTGGCTAGTGCTATGTTTAGATCAATGATAGAAAATTATATGTAAACATTTTTCAAAGATAAATGTATTTGCCATTATGCTACAAAGGTCCATTGTCAAAATACAGTTCTTTAAGGATCTCAACAAAATAAAGAGTTTCAGGATTTCTTAAAAATTCTTCCAGTAAAGATTTAGAATACCACTGTGTCTTGGCAAAGCTTAGTAAATGAAATGTTTTTTCTTGATAATAATTCATTACAAAATCTTCTTATTGTTGCTTTTTAAAAAAAGATCTGATTTTCTTAACTTACTTTATACAGTTATTGAAATGACTTTTGCCTAAGATCAAACATGTTAATTGTTATGGCTTTTAATTTTCAAGGCTATAAATATGGAATTTGATTTGACTAATTATATCATTTGACTTTAAATTTACTCTTTAAAAATGATTAATTTTATCATTGATAATGATATTTTTGGCACTTTGATGAATATCACCATAATTTGGACTAAGTTAATATTTATAATAATATAGTTTTGTTAAATGCATATATTCTACAATTGGTAATTCAAAAGTGCTCAGGGAATCAATTATATTTTGTCATGAAGAAATATATAACACTAAGTGTTTTTAGCACAATGAAGAAAGACATTTTAGAATCATAATGGTGGAAATGAAAATGATTTTCTTCTGCCTTAATGGTTTTAATTGCAGGATACAATAGATTCTCACTGATCCTTTATTCAGGATTTTGTCACACCATGTCTCTTGCTCGACTCTTTATGGCATCTAGCTCAAGTCTACTTGGACAGAATTGCAGTAATGTGACCTAGTTTGCTTCTTTCCCTCATTCTCAAAGCGTGCAGCATTACTAACTACTCTATAACCACAATTACTGACTAGATTTTTCACTATCACTATGAGTTAACTGGGCATATATATGAAGCATAAAACAAACAGAGATGCAGTGTGGATAGAGGGCTAAAGTCAGGATGATTTTAGAATGAGTTCAAGTTCCTGATTCAAAGAGGCTGTTACCTTGTGCAAGCCATGGAACTTCTTAATGCCCCAGGCACATTTCTAAAAGTATAAATTTCGATGCAGGTGCTGAACTGCATCAGTAGATTGAGCTTCCTCAAACGATGAACTACATAACTGATGAAATCACAGGTAAGAATCCTTTCTTTTTACTCCCCAATAGTTATGCCCCCCCCTCAACTGTCCCCATTTATTGAATATTGTTTTACACAAGTATTTAAGAGATTACATTTATGGGCATATGTGGGAATGTGTTTATATAGAGCATTATTTACATGTGCAAAACATTGTGGTGCAGTAGAAAGGGCATTAACTGTGGAGTTGTGGAGCTTAGCTTTGAATAACATCATCTCTGATAACTTACTATATTTTTTACCCTAAGAAAGTCACCTAACCTTTTGAGCCTGTTTCCTCTTCTGTAAAAGGAGGGCATTTTACTACATGGCCACTTAGATTTCCTTGAGATGTAAAATCTAATTACTTTTCAGTTCACATCAAAATGGCATAAAGGACAATCTCAATCGAGGAGAAATAGATGAGGAAGGGAGTAAATAGATGGAGAAAAAAAGAGGAAATGCGTATAGGAGGATAAAACCAGAATTTGAAAGTGCCTGGGTAGATTGGAAAAAAAAACATGCATATTGAGATATCCTCTGGTGAAATCGAATACTGAACATTTCCCTTGATAACCTTTCTTGAAACAAACAGTACTCAGTGCACAGATTTTTATTGTCAATGTGATACAAAAATGGAGAATTTCTAGTGTGGGAAATAGACAAATACGGGTGCAGCTCCAACATAGAATGTAGCTAATCCATTATTATTCCTGGCAAATAATACCTTAGCCTATTCAATCAACCAAATACTGAATGGAGTATTTATTAAGTACCTAGAATGTTTCATACATTTGAGGTACCAAGGCCATAAGAAAGGAGTCCTTGAGCTCAAGGAACTTACATGTTATCAGAGCTGACAACATAGATATAAGCATATGCAAACTACTTACAAGTTGAAAGGGAGAGAGTATCAGTTTAGTTTTACAAAAGTAGTAAATATCAAGGGAATGATTGGAATCCATGTCTTCCTGACTCCAATTCCAATAATTTATTCTCTCTGTGAGAAATGTTGGCAGTTTGGTTTCTACAGATTCTATAGGAACAATGTGTGTTTACATCCAGGAAGGCATAAATTTATAAAGAGGGGCCTGAGCTAGGCTGGCTGTGACCAGCTGGGGGATGGTAACTGACTTTTCATTAACATGCATGCTTATTGGGCAGGTCAGGAGAGTTGTAACCCAGAAGGGCTGGAGCAAATCCCAGCTCTGAAGGGAGAAATGGTGTGAAAGTCAAATGAAAGGAGCACAAAAAGGCCTTCCTGGCTTTCCAATGAATATTATTTATTTCTAGACTGAGCATGTTTATAACAACTCTACTTAAGGAGAAAGCAGAAAACAAAAACCAAAGCAAAACAACAGCAACAACAACCAAAACAAATAAACATTTGCTTTGTTGCAGAAATATAGCTCTATATTTCTTATTATCCTTGAGACACCAGCATTCATTTTCTCCCATGCAGCCTGTGACTTTCAGTGAAAATTTCATTGTGATTATTGCATCTCACTCATATCACGTTACAGATTTTTGGCATGTTTTAAATCCTTCTTCAAAGTCTCATTTAAATGCCACCTCCTCCATGAAGCTTCCCCTGATTCCTCCCAGCTGAATTTGATCTTTCCCTAACTCAGTGCCAAGTGGAGAAAAACAGAGAGAAGAAAGGATTTAGTCAACTCATAACATGCTTGTGGCAAGAAGTTGACAGGCTGTAGAGACCCTTTTCATATTGAACAGCAAAATACCTTGCTTCAGGAACCACCCTGACAGACAGAGTTCTCCCCTACTTCCTTTTCCCTCATTTTCTACCAATCTTTTCATTTCCCTCCTTTTCCCAGCCCCACATATACAAAAGAGAAGCTTCTCTTTAATCCCAATTCTCCCCAGGGGTTTTATGCTTCAATTCTACACTGCCACAAATCCTCCTGACTATGTGGGCCTCAATTAAAAACCAAAAATGTATTGTTTATCAGTGAAGTTTACAGTGATCCAAATACAATTTTGACCAAAGCAGGAAGAGTCCAGCACTCCCAGCAAAATAGTCATATTCATTTAGTTGCAAAGGATAGTTATGGAACTGGGTAGGAATGAAGTCAATAAAAAAGAGTGTTTTGGATTATTTCCGCTGAGAATGAAGCATGCTCTATAACCAAAAGGTATTGTTACTTCTTTCTTTAAATGTATGAAAACAGAATTTCATGTTTGCCAAAGGAATCTAAGGTGCTCAGAAATTCTCACTAAGGATCAAAATCAGTCCTACACTCATGATGTCAGCCCTGCATTCAGTTCTGGGAAAACAGTGACCACTGCTCTTTAACACATTAGGCAATGAATTGGTAAAAATTGTTATTTGTAGTTAATTTAGGATTAGCAGGGGGAGAATATAAATTCTCTTATTTTAGAAAAATAGTTGGGGGAAAAGGGTCTTGAATTACATGTATGTAATACTGCTCCCCTGCTTTCCTAAACACTAGGAGGGTAGGCAACATTTTATACCTGACCCAAGGTACATGTAAAGTACAAGGTACACTTAAGGGAGATGAGGGTGGGGGTGTGGAAGCGTCTAGATTCTTTGTCAATGGCTCCATTCCCCATCAGAGGTTAACCAAAGTTTTTGCGGTGGTCCCTACCACTTAAGCTCCATTTAGCCACTAACATTTGGATTTGATTTTACAAATGAATATTTACTTCAAAAGATATAATTACAAATATACAAACTTACTGTTCCAACATGTAGGAGGCATAACCCTACTCTCCTCTTGCAATACCTCAATCTCTGGGGAGGGGAAAGGGATTAGGTTCATAGTTCAGCTCAGTTCCTATAGAGCATAGTCGCCGTTTTAAGCCAAAAATGCCACTTGGGTTCAGGTTCCAGGTATCCTGGCATTTCTGGGCTTTCTTGAAAGGCTGGCTTGGCTGCAACATTCTTCCTTGAATCTCCAAGGTTCCCATAGCTCAATTCTGGATCTGGTGGCGATCATTGCCATGAGCACCAGAAAATGGGATGAATGACAAAGAAAAGAAACAAACCCCCCCAGGTACATTTCTCAGAGCCAAGGTAAAAGACAGAAAGTAGAAGTCCTTTGACTCTTACTGGTTCAGGTCATGCTGCCTGCTCCGTAGGTGAACTGTTATCTTTACCCTTTAAATGTATTAGGAAAAGTGTGCAAGAAAGAGTTTGTAGGAAGGAAAAAAGAACTTCAGTCAGTTGTCTCAGTTTGGCCAGTTGTAACGACATATATCTTTCTGCTATTCAGCTAATCAAGGGAGTCTACACCCCATAAACACAGTAGGGGATGCAGAGATCCCCCATAATAGGTATTCTGGACATGTCCAGGATAAACCCCTCAGGAACGCTTTATGTGAGGCAAGCAGGACATGCTCTAAAGGTACCTTACATACACAAATAGAATGTAAATGTGGTTTTAGCAAAGATAAAACAAATTAAAGGACACAGGAAATACCCCCAAACCCTTGAAGGAATAGTGTTGGAGTACTAAATAGCATTTCAAGAAACAAGCACAAAACACCACCACAAATCTTTTGAAACAAGTAGGATAAAAGGAAAATCTATTAACAATAATTTGGCATCTCCACATTTTAGAATTTATGTTCTCCATATCGACAATAAGTAGTTGGAACTACTTTCTTAACTCTCTATAATTTAGAAATATGAAAAAATTTCCATGAAATAAAATAATTTAAATCTATTAGACATCATTTATTAAAAAGGAGCTTGTTTCTTATGCTTGTACCAGTTTACTTGCTTTATGATCCATTGAAATAATGGGTACATTGAAAAGTGTAGGCTGTCATCCAATTATTTTCATTATTTATGATAGTCTATTTCTTCCACGTTTAAAATGGTGACACTCATATATATCAGGTCATCCAACAGAATAATGACTATAGTGAGCCTATAATTTTCTTATTTCTATTAAATGTATAAAACCAGTGACATCGATAACTTCTGTTCTACTGGTCACATTATAAACACATAACATTTAGTTACGTATCTTTAAAATCACATTTATAAAAGGGAAGATAAAGTTTGAAAGAGTGGTAGCCAGAAGTAAGTCAGAAGAGAAAAAGTAATCACAAAAATTATTCCTGCCATCAGACAAAAAGTAGAGATTTCCTTCGTTGTGGATTCATTTATTTCTTCCAGATAATATTGTTGTTTAGTCCTTTCAGTTCTGTCTGATTCTCCGTGACCCCATTTTGGGCTTTTCTTGTCAAAGATACTAGAATGGTTTGCTATTTCCTTCTCTAAATCATTTTACAGATGATGAACTGAGATAAACAGGGTTAAGTGACTTGCCTGACATCTTAAAGGTGGATTTTCAATGAACATTGGGAAGGAGGTAAGAAGGGAAAAAACATTTATATAGCAAGTACTATGTGCTGAGTACTGTATTAAATGCTTTATGCAAATTTTGTCTCTTTTGATCCTTACAACCACCCTACTATTATCCTCATTTTAAAGATGACGAAATGGGCAAACACAAGGTAAGAGCCAGGGTCACACAGCTAGTAAGTGTCTGAGACTGGATTTGAATTCAGGAATTAATAAAAAATTTAAAAAATATATACTCAAACACCAGAATACAAATTGAGAATAAAAAACAAAAACAAAAACACATCATAAACTTAAATATAGGAACTTAAATAACAAAGTTGGAAAGAAATAAAGACATGTCATGTTCATAGCAGAACATGAAAGGATTCAAAATATGTAAAAATAAATTTTCATTTCAAGAAAGCCTATATGGTAAATAATACTCATTGTGTTGAGAATTGTCCATCTTTTCTTTGCTTCCTTGTGAGTTTTCTTTTGTTCTCTGCAGTGCACCTTTTTACTTTGTTCTTTTTTCCCCTCCCCCCAAATGCTCCCCAGAAGGCCATAATAAAGTTTAAATATGTTTCTCCACAGCTATATATACACATATATGTATATACATACATATATAGACATAAACATTCTCAAACCTATTCTACTCTTGATCTTCGTTTTTATGTATATGTATATCTCTTGTTTCCTATCCCTCCTGCCTCCTCTACTTTATTTTTATCCATTACTTTTCCCTCCTATGACTTTCTTATCCCCCTCCCCTATTCTCCCATTCCCAAAAATCTAAACACCCTTCTATACCCCTATTTACCTATTCTCTCACATTCCCCTCTAAAGATCCCTCCCTTGTCCTCTTCCCCCTCCCTATGTCCCTACTATTTTATTTCTTCTGAATTTAGAAGACTTCTGTACTTTTCTAAATATATATGTATTATTTCCTCTTACACCCATTCCCTATGAAAGTAGGTTACTAGTGTTGTACCTGGTTTTCCCATCTCCCTACCTCAGCCCTCCCTCAGGGAAGTGAGCAGACTGCTGGGTCAGTTCCACCCTCCTCCAACAGTCACCTCTACCCAGTCAGCCCACCTCCACAGAGGTGGGTGGGCTTCCAGGTCAAGGAGACTTGGCGCCATAGGGAATTTCAAGGTGTGTGCTGACCAATCACTGTTCTTGGCTTCTGCAAGTTTCTGTTTGCATAATACCTAACTGTTGGTTGCTTGGTGTCCCTTTAAAAGCTGACACATGGTCCATGCAGACGCACTGTTCAATTTGGGCCTGACCCTGAACAGTCCCATGGAAAATAAAATCCACTTCTAAATTTTACTCTCAGGGGTCTCTTTTCTCGCTCCTTTTGGCACAACACTAGAATTACCAGCCCTCCTCCCCCATCTGATTCCTATGTATCAGTTCTTCCTCTTGCATCTCATTTGTATAAAATAATTACCCTTTTTAGCTGTTCCTAAATAGTTTTACTTTTTAAATTCATATCATGCCCAGGTTCTCCCCAATCTTTCTTATGAACTACCCAATTATTAATATGAATCTTAGCCATAAATTTTACATTTTACATACATAAAACATAGTCTGTCATTATGGATCCCTTATAATCAATCTTTGTTGTATACTTTATATTTATATTGGTTCTTGTATGTCGAATTATCTAATTAGTCCAGGTTTTTTTTTTTTTAACAAAGTCTTGAAAATCTGAAAATTTATCAAATGTCTATTTTTTTTTTCATTCAAGATAATAGTTAACTTTGCAGGGTATGATATTTTTGACTGGAGCCCCAGTTCTTTTGCTCTTTGATATGTTGTGTTCCAAGACCTGTGGTCCTTTAATGTTTATGCTACTAGGTCTTGTGTAATTCTTATTGTGTCACCATTATATTTAAGTTGTTTTAATCTTGATGCTTTTAATAATTTTTCTTTGATCTGGGGATTTTGGAATTTGACTATGATATTCCTATGAGTTTTCCTCATAGGATATCTCTTAAGTGATGATGGATGGATTTTTTCTATTTCTACTTTCCCTCCTTGTTTGAATACTTCAGGACAATTTTCTTTTATTATTTCTTATATTATTGCACCAAGATTCTTTTTTTGATCATAATTTTCAGTTAGTCCAATTATTTTTAAATTTTCTCTTCTTGATCTGTTTTCCAAATCTGTTGTTTTTTTATAAGATGTTTCATTTTCTCTTCTATTTTTTCATTATTCATATTTTGCTTAATTGTTTCTTGGTCTCATAATTTCACTGGCTTCACTATTCAATTCTAATTTTAAGGTGTTATTTTTTTTCTTAAGATTCTGAATGTCCTTTTCTAATTGATTAATTTTCCTTTCATACCCTTCTTGTTTTTCTTGGATTATTCTTATTTTATTTTTTAGTTTTTCTTCCATCTTTATCATTTGATTTTTGAAGTCTTTTTAAAAGATCTTTTATGAATTCTTTTTGGGTGACCATTTAACATTGCTCTTTGGGGGTTCTTTACTTCAACAGCCTCCTCTGAGGATAAGCCCTGGTCATCTATCTTCCCATAATAGGTTTCTATAGTTGGATTCTTTCTCCTTTGCCCGGGCATTTGTTTTGTGGGATATCCTAATTATTTGCAGTCACCTCTAGCCTGGGGTGTGGGAAATGGTGCCTCTTGCCTCAGATCTTCAGTTTTTCCCTTTAGTCTGAAATCAAAGCCAAACCTCCAGCCTCCTGTAAGTGCCCACAGCCAGGGGCTTTCTGCCCCACTGCTTCTGCACTCAACAGGTGTGTGCTGGCTTTCCATAGCACAGCTGGATCTGGTGTTCCTTGTCAGCCAAGGTTCCTTCCATCTTCCAGGTCTCAGACACCCAACTCCCCTCCCTATCCTGGGGGTAAAAGTTCAAGTGACTGGGGCCTAGGCAGCCCCTCAAACCACCTAACCCTAGGCCTTACTGCTTATTGTTTAAGAGGCTAGCAGTTTTTAAACCTAGCCTGGAGGTGTTTGCTCTTCACAGGGAGGAAACCTCCTCTAAATATTTTACTTCTAATCTTCTCAAATTTTGAGGGGGGTTGGTTGTGCCCCCTTCTCCCTTCTTATTTATCTCTACTCACACTTTGTTTACCCTAAGGTGCTATTTTAACTCTTTTGTGGTGGAAAATCTTGAGAGTTCTGAATTTTCTGACCTACTCTATTATCTTCCTAGAATCCTCTCCCCAAAATTCTGCTATTCTTGATTATAGGCATAGTGCTCTATTTACTGTGCCACCACTTGAATTTTTCCATTTTGAAAACTTGCCATTTTAACTAGTTCATTTTAAAATTAACACACACAACTGCAAATACAACAGAATTTAATGGAGAGATACTTTAATTATTTATCGACAAAAAGCAACCTACTTTGGAAGCAAGGGCTCATGGTGTTATAGTTAGGACAGGCTTTCCTTTTAAGTAATTCATGCTCTCTTTTCTGAAACAGGATAAAAGAAAACCCTTTCATATCAAAATTTGCTTCTTATGATGCCATGCACAAGCAGCTTTCCAGAGGACTGCTGCTGTGAACAGCTTTCAAGATTCTGATTACATTGTATAGTGAATACTCTCAATAGCAAATAAAAGCAAAACATTCACAGAGAATCAAGGTACAGCATTCACAATGTTCCAACTTATCACAGAAAATCCAAAATACAGCATTCACAATCACTTATCACTAAAATGGCCAAATAGTTTTCCACAAAGTGGTCATAATAGTTTTCAACAAAGTATAATCATTTAGTAACTCAATCATTCAATCAAAGTTCTCCACTCATGGGGCACACTGAGTTACAAATCAGTCACTATTCAGTCATTAGTCATTACTCAATACCCTCTTAAGGAGTAGTGGAAAATATACAGGCCATCCATCCCTTGGTCACAAGCAAATCACAATCTTCTCAGTCAGTACACGATATCCAAGTAAAGTCTTCTTTTGGTTTGGCTTGAGGCTGGCTCTCAGTTTCCATGGTTCCTCTTCCATGGTCCCAGCTCCAACTGTCACCTGGATTCAAAGGCTCCTTGTCCAATTCTTCATTCAGTTCCCCTTCCATATTGAAACTCACAATGTCTGGCCCACCTCATATCCTTCACAGTTCCTGTTTCTGGGAAGACAAAACATAGCAGAACCACAATAATATTCATGCACATTGCCGGCACCATCATCAATTCACTATTTGCCTGTGAAATAACCTCAGACCCACCATCAACGACTGAGAACTCAACACAAATCATTAACATAAAAATCAACACAGACCCACAAATAAGGTCCAAGAGGTCAGCGCAAATCATCAGTAAAGTCCCAGGACCTCCAAAACCCTCCTCTAGGACTTCTGTAAGTATACAAACAGAAAATCCTCTTTCAGGGCTTCTATTAAGGTCCCAGGGCTTCTGGCCAAAGTATCACAAACAAACTTCAACACATACAGAGCAGACGAATAGAGTGCCAGGATACCACAAGTATTACCCTTGACTCTGCCACCATAAGAGTCCTCTTTTCACCTCCTGCTGTCTCTAGCTGTGGGGCTCTCCTTATATAGTCATTAGCTCCTCCCTAGGAGTTCACAAGTTGTGAAGTTCTCATGTTCTGTTTCTTTTTTTTTTCTTTTTTTTCCTCTTTTTTTTTTAAACAAATACTTTATTAACTTCTGTTTTACATCATTCATTTCCGCCAGATTTTGAGTTACAATCATTTTCCCCCATTATTCCCCTACCCAACCTCCCAGAATAGCAGTCCCACAAGATATCGCTTCCTCCAATCTGCTCTCTCCCATACCTTCTCCCATACCCCCTTCGACTTTTCCATTAGAGGAAGGTGAATCTTTGTGTCCCAATGCCTGCACATCTTATCTCCCAATTATAAGCAAAAGAGTATTAATAGTATTTATATATATTTGAAACATTTAATCTTAAGACCTCGAATTTCAGATCCATTTCCTTCCTCCCTTGTCATCCATTCCCTCTGGGGAGATAAGTAATTCAGTATATGTTGTACATGTCTAGCTATGCAAAACATTATCATAGTAGATATATTGTACAAGGCTGCTTATAATTCCTCCCACTCATCCCACCCCCCACCTGGTCCATTCCCTACATGATCCTGTCCCTCTTCTATAGTGGGTACTTCCAACCTCCCCTCACCCCAAGGATGCCCTCCCATCCATCATCCCTCCTCTCATCCCCCTTCCCCCTATCCTGCTGCAGGTTGAGATATCCCATTTAGTATGTATGTCATTTTCTCCCTGAACCAAATTCAATGTGAATGTGGTTTTGCCTTTTAGCCTTCCTTATTCTCCCCCTCCTTTGCAACCACTTCCCCTTGCTTCTTCTACATGGGATAGTTTACCCTACCCTGTCTCTCCCCATCTCCTCTTGCCACTTTCCTCTCTCACCTCATAATTTCATCCCTTGAGTACTCTCCCTTCCCAACAAAATCAACCTATGCCCTCTATCCATATATAACTGTAGCCATATACACACACATTCACATATGTATTCATATGACCACACCCCTTTCTTCCATTATTTTCATAGTGAGAAAGATATCATCAGTCACAGTTATTGCTTTTCCATATAGGAATGTAAATAGTTCAACTTTGATAAGTTCCTTTTGATTTCTTTTTCCTGATTACCTTCTCAGGCATCTCTTACTTCTTGTGTCTGGATGTCAAATTTTCTATTCAACTCTGGTTTTTTCCTCAAGAATGCTTGAAAGTCCTCTATTCCACTGAATGCCCATATTTTCCCCTGAAACAAAATACTCAGTTTTTCTGGGTAGGTGACCCTTGGGTTCATTCCCAGTTCTTTTGCCCTCTGGAATATCATATTCCATGCCCTTCGATCCTCAGTGTAGAAGCTGCCAGGTCCTGGGCTATTCTGATTGTGTTTCTACAATATTGAAATTGTTTCTTCCTGGCTGCTTGTAGTATTTTCTCCTTGATCTGGGGATTCTGGAACCTGGCTATAATATTTCTGGGAGTTTTCTTTTTGGGTTCTTTTTCAGGAGGTGATCGGTGGATTCTTTCAACCTCTATTTTGCCCTCTGGATCTAAAACATCAGGGCAGTTTTCCTTGAGAATTTCTTGAAGGATGATTTCTAGGTTCTTTCTTTGATCATGGCTTTCAGGTAGTCCAATAATTTTTAAATTGTCTCTCCTGGATCTATTCTCCAGGTCAGTGGTTTTTCCCATGAGATATTTCACATTGCCTTCTAATCTTTCATTTGTTTGGATCTGCTTAACAGCATCTTGATTTCTCATAAAGTCATTAGCTTCCATTTGCTCCAGTCTAACTCTGAAGGAATGAATCTCTTCAGTGAACTTTTGAGATTCTTTTTCCATCTGGCAAATTCGACTTTTTAAGGCATTCTTCTCCTCATTGCCCTTTTGGGCCTCCTTTGCCATTTGAGTTAGTCTATTTTTTAAGGTGTTGTTTTCCTCAGTCAGGCTGTTGACCCTCATTTCATACTTTTCCTGCATCCTTCTCATTTCTCTTCCCAATTTTTCCTCCACTTCTCTTATTTGATTTTTAAAGTCCTTCTTAAGGTCCTCTATGGCCTGCAACCCGCTCATGTTTTCCCCTGGGGCTTTTGGAGCAGGACTTCTGACCTCACAGTCCTTTTCCTGCTCTATGCCCCCAAAATAGGAGTCTAGGGTTGCATTTTTCTGTTTCCTTTGCCTTGGCATGTTGCCACTTAATTGCTTGACTTTTGGGCTTGTTGCCACACTATGGCTTTAAGGCCAGATAGAGGAATTTTCGTCCCGAACGTGTGGGGGCAACTTCTGTTTCTGGCAAGCTGTAAACCCACCCACAACTTCCACCCTAGATCACAATCCAGATCCAGGGAGGTTAAAGCAAGAGCGATTACCCCCCAAGACTGATCGCTGGATCTCCCCACGATTTGTAGGCTGGGAGCCGGAAATGCCTCTGAAAACTACAAAATGGCGTGTCTCCTAAGCGGCTTCTAGCCCCCAGGGGAGGGAGCTGACGCATTCCCCAAATACAGGTCCCAAAGTCCATAGGACACTAACCTCTTACTTTGTCCTAGGCAAGTCTATATTGATAATTCTGGAATCTCCACAGTTCCTGGTGTTCTGGGGTTCCTCCAGCCGGCTGCTGGCCCTGCCGCCCTGGGGCTAAAACCTTGGCTCACGTGGACCTGGGCTCGGCTCGGCTCCTGCGCTCTGCGCACTGCCGGCTCCCCGACCACTGCGCTGGTCCTTCCTGCAGGGCTGCTGGGCTGTCCTCAGCGGGAGGTTAGCTTCTCTGTGTCGTTCTGTGGGTGCTGGGGCTCCAGAAGTTTTTCAGAGTCCTTTTTTACATAATTTGTGGAGAATCTGGGGGCAGAGAGGCTTGGAGGAGCTGTTTCTACTCCGCCATCTTGGCTCCGCCCCCTCATGTTCTGTTTCTTAACAGACTGAAACAAAGTGTTGATTCAATAGCTGAAACAAGGTGTGAACCACTTCTCTGCTTGCCCTTACACCTCTCTGAGTCACTTCTAATTTTTTTTTTCCACCAACTTTTCTACATTTTTATTTTGTTAAAAATTCACTCCAGGAAGGAATGTTTAATTTATCTTATCTCTTCCCAAGAGGCTGTACTTAAGATTAGTTAGAGTTTTACTTAATACTGTAACAGTTTTGTGTACAACCTTCATATCTTTTCTATAATTAATGTTGCATCCTTACCATTAGTATAATTAAGTACTTACATTGCACAGTAATAACCAAAGTTAAAGTTTCCATTAAAGGGCAATTGCTATTTATTATGCTCGTAAAACAGATACTTCAGTATAGAAAAAAATATAGTTGTACTCCATTTAGGAAGTAGTAAATGACAGTAGGGTTAGTTATAACACTCTTGGGCTTAAAAGACTTTTAAAAAAATAACCTATTCAAAGTAGATGACAAATCATTGTCTTATATTCACAAGTAAGGATTTTCATATGTCTAAAGTCTGAGAATCTAGATTAAAGAATCATTGATCTGTGTGATCAATATTAATATTAATCTTTGTGATTATGTGACTTTGGACAAGTCAGATAACTATTTGAGGCCTTGGTTTCCTCATCTATAAAAGTAAGGGTTTGAAGCAAATGCTGTCTAATTTTCTAGCTCAATATCCCTTCATTGGGCATGCCTATTGATCATAGATTTTAGAACCATGAATTACTTTGGAGATAGGCATACTTGTAAACTACAGAGGATTTTTTGGATTGTGGGATACCATGACAATCAGAGTCCTAACAAAGTATTAGAAATAAATTTGTTAAGATGATAGAAAGATGAATGAGGGACAACTTATTCTTCCAGAAGCAGGAGGAGATCCCTTGCAGAATAGGTCAGCTAGAAGGGAAAGCTGCAATATGGATTTTATCCGGGCAAAAACTTCACTGGGATAGGCCAGAACAATAATTTTCATATGAAATTAAATTCTTTGAGTGGGAATCAGCTTAGCAACTGGATGTTGTGTAGCAGGTATCTATCAATGCTTTAGCATTTGGGTGTTATATAAATATAAATACAAATAAAGAAAACCCACTGGTTGGGTATAGACAAAGGTAACAAGTGTGAAACTGAAGGGACTTTCTGTTCAATTTGTCTTTACATAAAATTTTTAGCAAAAATTTCCCTGTCAGATATAATATTCCTATTGCCAACAATAGGATCAGTGATTTGTCCAAGGTCATATAGATGGTTAGTGGTTTATTAAGATACTATATTTCTTGATTTACATATCAATCCTCTTTCAAGCATAACAAAATGATTTACTTTAATCTTTTCTCCAGTAACAGATGGTATTTGCTTTTGCTTAACTCCATTGCATTTCTAGTTGTATTATTTTATTTATAGACTATCTTGTTTCTGAAGCAACACTGCCTCTCTCTCTCTCTCTCTCTCTCTCTCTCTCTCTCTCTCTCTCTCTCTCTGTCTCTCTGTCTCTCTGTCTCTGTCTCTCTCTCTCTCTCACACACACACACATACACACACAGAGGCAAAATTGAATGTTTTTGAGTTGTATAATGAAATATTTTGTCAACTTTACTTCTATTTCATAGGATATTCCTAAGTTCCTCAATCTTTTACTCCCTTACCAGAAAGTACTTTAAAGTGCTTTTATAAATTGTCATTTCTTCTCACCATTCACCCCATTGCCTTGCTGTCAATCAGTCTCCTTGGCAGGCTTCTCTGTTGTTTACCACTGGGGAAGATTTTTGCCCTGAGACTTGAGTCAATCTCCCAACTGAAGGGAGAAGGGACCCTGTTTAGGGTATAAATTCTTTTTTTTTTTTATTTTAATTTTAAACAAATGCTTTATTAACTTCTGGTTTACATCACTCATTTCCACCAGATTTTTAGTTACAATTTTTCCCCCATTTTTCCCCTACCCACCACCCCAGAATAGCAGTCCCACAAGATATCCCTTCATCCAATCTGCTCTCTCCCATATCTTCTCCCATACCCCCTTCAACTTTACCATTAGGGTGAGGTGAATCTCTGTGCCCCAATGCCTGCACATCTTATCTCCCAATTACATGCAAAATAGTATTAATAATAGTATTCATATATATTTGAAACATCTAATTTTAAAACCTCGAATTTCAGATCCATTCCCTTCCTCCCTTGTCACCTACTCCCTTTGGGAAGATAAGCAATTCAGTATGTGTTGTACATGTATAGCTATGCAAAACATTACCATAGTAGATATATTGTAAAAGGTTGCTTATAATTCCCTCCCACCCATCCCACCCCCATCTGGTCCATTACCTACTTTGATCCTATCCCTCTTCAATAGTAGGTACTTCCAACCTCCCCTTCCCCCAAAATGCCCTCCCCTTCATCATCCCCCTTCCCCCTACTCTCCAGCAGAGTGAGATATCCCATTTAGTATGTATGTCATTCTCTCCCTTAGCCAAATTCAATGAGAATATGGTTTTGCTTTTTTGCCTTCCTATTCTTCCCCTCGCCGGTAGCCACTTCCTCTTGCCTCTCTACATGACATAGATTACCCTACCCTGTCTCTCCCCATCCCCTCTTGATAGGGTATAAATTCTTATTCTGGCTTTTGTAAAGTGCCTCTTCCTCATGATTGGTCATGGAGCCAAGATGGCAAAGTAGAAACAGCACTTCCAAAGCACTCTCCCCCACACCACTTCCAAACCATGCAAAAGGTGGACTCTGAACAACTTCTGGAGCTCCAGCACCCAGAGAACAACATAGAGAAGCTAACCGCCCACTGAGCACAGCCCGGCAGGGAATGGCCAGCACAGCACTCTGGGAGCAGACAGCACAGTGCCCTGGGAGCAACCAGGGCAGTGCTCTGGGATTGGAGCCCAGGTCCGCATGAGCCATGGTTTTAGCCACAGGGTGACATGGCCAGCAGCTGGCTGGAGGCGCCCCAGAACACCAGCAGCTGTGGTGATTCCAGAATTATCAACACAGATATGCCTAGGACAAAGTGAGAGGTTAGTGCCCTATGGACTTTGGGACCAGTATTTGGGGAACACGTCAGTCTTCTTCCCCTGGGGGTGAGAAGTGGATGAGGAGACATGGCACAAACGCCATTTTGCAGTTTCATTTGCAGCTTCAGCTCATGATCTGTGAACTGTAGGGAGATCCAGCGATCAGCCTTGGGGGGGGGGTGCAATGACTCTTGCTTTAACCTCCATGGATCTGGATTGTGGTCTGGGTGGGAGGTCATGTATCCAGCTTGCGAGAGCAGGTGGAGGCTCCACAGAGGCCACCCAACTAATAGCTCCGGAAGTTGTGAAGACCCCAATGTTTGGAACAGAAGATCCCCTGTCTGGTGGCAGAGTCTTACTGTGCCAACAAGCCTAAAAGTAAAGTAAGTGAGTGGCAACATGCCTAGGTAAAGGAAACAAAATAAACAGAAAAATGAAACATTAGACTTCTATTTTGGGGGCAAAGAGGATCGAAGCATGGGATAGGAGGAGGACTGTGAGGTCAGAAATCCTGCACCAAAAGCCCCAAATGAAAATATGAGTGGGTTGCAGGCCATAGAGGACCTTAAGAAGGGTTTTAAAAATCAAATAAGAGAAGTGGAGGAAAAATTGGGAAGGGAAATGAGAAGGATGCAGGAAAAGTATGAAATGAGAGTCAACAGCCTGACTGTGGAAAATAACACCTTAAAAATTTACTAACTCAAATGGCAAAGGAGGCTCAAAAGAGCAATGAGGAGAAGAATGCCTTAAAAAAGCCAAATTTGCCAGATGGAAAAAGAATCTCAAAAGCTCACTGAGGAGATTCATTCCTTCAGAATTAGACGGGAGCAAATGGAAGCTAGTGACTTTATGAGAAATCAAGATGCTGCTAAACAGATCCAAACAAATGAAAGAATAGAATGTAATGTGAAATATCTCATGGGAAAAACCACTGACCTGGAAAATAGATCCAGGAGAGACAATTTAAAAATTATTGGACTACCTGAAAGCCATGATCAAAGAAAGAACCTAGAAATCACCCTTCAAGAAATCCTCAAGGAAAATTTCCCTGATATTTTAGATCCAGAGGGCAAAATAGAGGTTGAAAGAATCCACTGATCACCTCCTGAAAAAGATCCCAAGAAGAAAACTCCTAGGAATATTATAGCCAGGTTCCAGAATCCCCAGATCAAGGAGAAAATACTCCAAGCAGCCAGGAAGAAACAATTTCAATATTGTGGAAACACAATCAGAATAGCACAGGACCTGGAAGCTTCTACACCGAGGGATCAAAGGACATGGAATATGATATTCCAGAGGGCAAAAGAGCTGGGAATGAACCCAAGGGTCACCTACCCAGCAAAACTGAGTATTTTGTTTCAGGGGAAAATATGGTCATTCAGTGGAATAGAGGACTTTCAAGCATTTTTGAGGAAAAAACCAGAGTTGAATAGAAAATTTGACATCCAGACACAAGAAGCAAGTGATGCCTGAGAAGGTAATCAGGGAAAGGAAATCAAAAGGAACTTATCAAAGTTGACCTATTTACATTCCTATGTGGAAAAACAATAACTGTGACTGATGAAACCTTCCTCATTATGAAAATAATTAAAGAAGAGTATATGGGCATATGAATACATATGTGAATGTATGTATATATGTTTAGAGTTATGCATGGATAGAGGGCACAGGTCGAATTTGGTGGGAAAGGATGATACTTAAGGGGTGAAGTTAAGAGCTGAGAGAGGAATGTGGCAAGAGGGGATGGGGGGAGACAGGGTAGGGTAAACTATCTCATGTAGAAGAAGCAAGGGGAAGTGGTTGCAGAGGAGGGGAAGAACAGGAAGGCAAAAAGGCAAAACCATATTCTCATTGAATTTGGCTCAGGGAGAGAATGACATACATACTAAATGGGATATCTCACCCAGTGGAAGAGTAGGAAGAATGAGGATGAGGAGATGAGAGGGGGGATGATTGAGGGGAGGGCATTTTAGGGGGAGGGGAGGTTGGAAGTACCCACTTTCAAAGAGGGACAGGATCAAAGTAGGGAATGGACCAGGTGGGGGGTGGGATGGGTGGGAGGGAAATATACGCAGCCTTTTACAATATATCTACTATGGTAATGTTTTGCATAGCTATACATGTACAACACATACTGAATTGCTTATTTTCTCAAAGGGAGTAGGTGACAAGGGAGGAAGGGAATGGATTGGAAATTCAAAGTTTTAAAATTAAATGTTTCAAATGTATATAAATACTATTATTAACACTATTTTGCATATAATTGAGAGATAAAATGTGCAGGCATTCAGGCACAGAGATTCACCTTGCCCTAATGGTAAGGAAGTATTGGAGAAGATATAGGAGAGAGTAGACTAGATGAGGGGATATCTTGTGGGACTGCTATTCTGGGGTGGTGGGTAGGGGAACATGGGCAAAAAATTGTAATTCAAAATCTGGCAGAAATGAATGATATAAACCAGAAGTTAATAATGCATTTGAAAAAAATTGTCATTTCTTTACAAACTATGGAATGTACTTTCTTCAGTGATTTATCATTTGCCTCTGCAGAAGGGTAATCTTTTTCAATAAGTTGAGTCTACAATATATTTCATTCATTGCTGAATTGTTCAAATAAAATGCAAAGAACTTCTAGTAGTAAACAATTATCATTGAAATGAGAACAATTTTATGGTCTTGCATGATTACTGTCCTATGTAAATTCTGCATGATGTTGAACTGAAAGATGATATTTTGAATGTACAATTGAGAAGGCAACAAAATGTCACCTTTTGATTAGTTTCTAAAGAGAATGGCCTTGCAATTAGTGATTTTATGTTTGTTAGTGACTCATAAAACTACTGTTATCTGTTTCTTGTAAATTGAAATTTAGAAACCATGACAATGTATGTCCCTAGGCCGGTAGTAATGACACCATAGAGAGGAGAGAAAAGTTTTCTAGTGCTTTTATATGAAGCTTTAGTTCACTTTTAATTCTTTTTTTGACCTTTAATATTTTTATTATAAAATAGTAGAGACAAACATTATATTTATTGTCTCTATGATAATATGATACATGTTCAAGAATCTTTATTAGAGAAATTTTGTGAAACAATTACAGTTCAGGTGCCTCTTTGACTTTATATTTCATTTAAGGGGCTGCTACGGGGTGCAGTGAATAGAGCACTGACCATGGAGTCAGGAGGACCTGAGTTCAAATCTGGCCTCAGACATGTAACACTTACTATACTAACCATGTGACCTTGGGCAAGTCACTTAACCCCAATTGCCCTGCCTTCTCCCCCTCCAAAAAAAAAAAAAGAAAAGTAAAAAATTCATTTAAGATAATGTTGTAAGAAATAATAAGAAAAAAAGAAATGGAATCAGAATAGGGAATAAGGTAATAAAACTATTTCTTTTTTCAGACAACATGATGATGTGCTTGGAAAATCCCAAAGACTAAACTAAAAAGTTTGTTGAAACAATTACCAATTTTAGTAAAGTAGAAAGTTATAAAGTAAATCACATGAATCATGAGCATTCCTATATATAACAAATGAAAACTTGCAAGAAGAGAAAGTATAAGATATCTCATTTCAAATAACTCTCAACAGTATAAAATGCCTGGGAGTATACCTTCCAAAACAAACCGAGTAACTATATAAACAAAATCATAAAAAATACAACCTTTTTGCACAAATAAAATCAGATTTAAATAACTGGAGAAATGTTAAATTGTTTTTGAGTAGGCAAGGCCAATATAATAAAAATAAAATTTTACCTAAACTAATTTATGTATTCAATGCCATCCCAATTAAATTACATTTTTTACTGAATTAGAAAAAAGTAAAATTTATGCAGAACAAAAGAATCAAGAATATAAAAAACTAATTAAAAATGTAAAGGAGGGATGTTTAGCAGTATCAGATTTTAAACTATTTCAATAAGACAGTGATACTTGGTAAAAAAATAGACAGATCAGTGGAACAGAGTAAACATCCAATAGACAGCAGCAAATAAATATAATAACCTTGTATTTGGCAAGGGTAAAGATGTAAGATGTTGAGGTAAGAATTAATTATTTGATACAAATTCTTGGGAAAACTGTATGGCAGTATGGAAGAGATTGAGCATAGACTAATATCTTACACTATTTACCAAGATAAGGCCAAAATACATATGTGAAAAAAGGCAGATATTACAAGAAAAATGGAAGGACGTGGGACATATTGTTTATTAGATTTATGCATAGGTGAATGATTTATGAATAAACAATAGATAGAGAACTAAGACAGGTATAAAATAGGTAATTTAAGTTACATTAAAGAGATTTTTGTACAAATAAAACAAATGTAGCCCAAATCAGAAGCACCCCAACATCCCTATGATGGATGCCAACACAAGTTCTTAGCTTTTCTAAAGGAAAGCAACTCAAAATGGGTTAACAAACTTACTTTAATCAATCAAACATATATCATTTACCTAGTTCAGGGGAAAAAGGTCAGCACCCTGAGCTTCAGAGTATACAGACAGAACTTACAAGACAGAGAAACAAACAGATCAAGCAGACAGGCTTCCAAACTGTCCAACCATTACATCAATACCAAATCACAGTTACCAGAGAGGGAAGCATCAATATTTGGGTTTTCAAAGCCGGGGGGCTCTCAATGGCTTCCCAGAGTCTCATCTGGTAAAATCACATAACACTTCTCAAAGTGAGCCCCAAAACAAAGCCTCACATCAGGGATTATATAGCCTTCTCCAGGGTCAGAGAATGTAACCACCCTCTTGACCCACTACCCAATCACACAGCATCAAAGTGTGGGCATTCCTGAAAACCCAGCCTCCTGCTACAGCTCCATGTGACCACATTCAGCCTATTAGGGGGCAGAGTATATTTTCAAATCAAGGAAGGTTCTCAGAGTCTCTTAAGCCCATCAAAGGGCCTAAGGACAGGGAAGATCTTTAAATTTGCATTTCCATTACACCATCTTTGGGCAGGGGGTGGGAAAGAAAAAAAGAAAACAAAAACTACATGATAACTTTATTATTTAAATTTTTTTATGAATTTAAATCATATTTACAATGACTTACAATTTATAATAATAAATTTGCAGTTTCATGTGCAACTACATTTTCATTATACTTTATGTAAATATTTTATTATGCTATTTTATGGAAATGCTTGATTGATTCCATAAATTAAAAATAAGTGTGAAAAAAATCATAGAGGACCCAGGTCATCCCTATCTACTATAATATGTATTAACACATGTATATAGATTATATTATATATTATTATATATTATCAGATTAAATAATTATCAAACACTCTAAAGAAAAATGACACTAAACTTCTCTATCCAGTAAAAAAAGATTGCATAAACCAACCAAAATCCTATGAGCTTTGGGATAATGTCCCAACCCAGCAAAAACAGATGAAGTAAACAAACCTGAAACCTGACTAAGCTCCAACAAGAATATTTCAGAGTCAAACAAACCCCACAGTCTTATAAATATAGATGTTGTAAGTGTCCTAAAGTCCTAAGCATTGGAAAAATACATTTGAACACGGTATGAAACCCAAAGCACTTTAAGTACAGACATGTCCAGGAAGATTTAAATGGTGGCTAAGTTTCCTCCAAATCAGGGACAAACCAAAACATTTCCTGAATATTCTATCAAAGCATGCAAAAGACCTTTTGTTGCATAAGGTCTCAAATAATACACCAGTTAATAAGGATAATGGGAAGAAAACATATTAAATGGTTTAGAGGACAGCTAATATGTAAATTTAGACTGAGAGTAGAGAGTGTTAAAAAAGTGTTTTTCTTCCAAAACCCTCTCCTCTCCCTAACCTTGCTATTATCTGCATTATCAAATGCAGATTGCTCCCAGTCACCCAAGTTCACAACTTAAATATCATCTTTGACTCCTCATACTCTCTTACCTAAAATGTCCAGTTTATTATTAAAATATGTCAATTATAAATATTTTATTAAATTTGTTTATCTACTTTTAGTTTACAACATTCAGTTCCTCAATCCTTTGAGTTCCAAATTTTCTCCCTCTCCCTATTCTCCTCCCTCCCCCCTTCTCTCCTCCCTCCCCCCTTTGCTCCTCCCCCTCCCCCGCCCATGGCAGCATGCATTCCAATATAGGTTCTACTAATATAAGGTCTGTCAGTCTGTCAATTTTACCTTTAGAGCATTTCTTAGAGCATTATCTTCTCCGGCACCAGCACAACCCTGGTGTAGGCCCTAACTGCATCATGCCTGGCCTATTGCTCATTGGTCTCCCTGCATCAAAATTTTCCCTGTTAGAGTGTGTATTCCCTTCAAGTATCAAACTGATCTTCCTAAAGAACAGATCTGACTGCCCCCCCCCGCCAAATAAATAAACTCCAGTGACTTTTTATTTCCTTCAGTATCAAATATAATACTTTCAATTTGACTTTTAAGCCCTTCATATCCTGATATATTCTTACTTTTCCACTCTTTTTACATCCCTCTCTGTCTATGTCTCTGTCTCTGTCTCTCTATCTTTGTCTCTCTCTGTCTCCATATATTTTGTGATCCAGTGATACTGGTCTCATTGCTGTTCTTTGTTCAATACTCTATTTTACTGACTGTCTCCCATGCCTATAACTCTCTCCCTGCTCATATCTGCTTCTTGGTTTCCCTTCCCTTCCATAAGTCAATCAATCAATAAACATTTATCAAGAATCTAATATGTGCCAGACAATGTGTTTTGCACTTGGAATACAAAGCAGCAAAATACAGTCCCTGACCTCAATAACCTCACAATTTAATGGAGGAGATAATATATGAATAAATATATACAAAGCAAGCTATATACAAGATAAATAAGAATCAATAGAGAGAAGATACTGAAATTAAAGAAACCCTCCTGTAGAAGATGGGACTTTTAGTTGAGACTTAAAGGAATCCAAGGAATTCAGTAGCTGGAGTTGAAGGAGATCATTCCAGACATATGGGATAGGTGGAGGAAATGCCTAGTGTGCTGTTCATGGAACAGATGTTGAGAATAAGGTATACAAAGACTGAAATGGTAGGAGGAGTCTATGAAAGACTTTGAATACCCAAAAGAACATTTTGTAGTTGAGCTTTTAGGTGATAGGGAGACACTGGAATTCATTGAGTAGGGGAGTGACATGGTCAGCTTTGCATGTTAGGGAAATCACTTTATTTTCTTTATGAAGAATGGATTGGAGAGGGGAAAGATTTAAAGTAGACACACCAGCAGACTATTGCAATAATGTAGGCATGAAGAGATAAAACTGCACTAGAATGTTGGCAGTGTCAAAGGAGAGAAGGAGAATGCCTGGGATGTTGCAGAAGTGAAACTGATAGGCCTTGGCAATAGCCTGGGCCTAGAAGGTGAGAGATAGCAATGAATCAGGAAGAGTCCTTGGTTGCAAGAGGGATAATGATGATGATGTTGGCCTCTACCCCATATGGGGCTATGACCCACAATTTTAGAAGTGCTGAAGGGGTCATGACTAGATAAAGTTTAAGACCTGCTCTGCTGAAGACAGAAAAGATAGGAGTAGAGAGGATTTGAATATGATTAGTTTATGATGTCTATTGGACATCCAGTTTGAGAAAGCTGAAAGGCAGTTACAAAATTGCAGATCAATAAGGAGGTTGGGACACAATAGTTAGATCTGAGAATAATCAGCATAAATATGGTAATCAAATCCATGGGAGTTGAGATGACCAAATGAAATAGTATAGAAGGAAAAGAGAAGAGGCAAAGGGTAGAACCCTGAGGGACACAGAGGGCATTATGTAAATCCAGGAGAAGGGTGTCTTAAAAGCTTATAGAGAAGAGAGTAGGGAGGTGAGGGTGATTAACAGTGTCAAGGCCTGCAGAGTGGGGATTGAGGAAAAAGTCATTGGATTTAGAAACAAAGAGATTATGGTAATTTGGGAGAGAGGAGTTTTCATGGAATAATAAGGTTAAGAAACTGAATTGTAAGGGGTTTAAGAAGAGAATAAAAGAAGAGAAAATGAAGGCACCTACTGAAGACAGTCTTTTCAAGAGTTTAGTAAAAAAGACATAAAAGATGATAGGTACAGAAGAATCAAGCCAAGGTTTATTTAGGATAGGAAGTTTTGGAAATGTTTTTAGGCAGTAGGGAATGAGTGGATAGGAAGAGATAGAAAATAAGGGATAGAATGGGGATGTCTGTGTGTGTGGGCAATCTGGTGGAGCAGATTTGATCACTCAAATAGGTAGAGGGGTGAATTTTGGTTAGCCTTGCTCTTATTTTTTAATTTAATTTAATTTAATTTTTTGGAGGGGGGAAGTCACGGAAATTGGGGTTAAGTGACTTGCCCAATGTCAAACGGGTAGTAAATGTTAAGTGTCTGAGATCAGATTTGAACTTTGGTTCTCCTGACTCCAGAGCCAGTGCTGTATTCACTGCGCCACCTACCTGCCACCTAGCCTCCACCTAGATGCCCCCTAACCTTACTCTTGTACGACCTCTTATTCATGTGACATAGGGATGAAGTAGGACATAGTGGGAGAAAACATCTGAAAGAAGATGGAGCTCTACAGTTAATGAGAGAAAATTTTGAATTGCAGCACTCTAAAAAAAAGTCAAGTATGTCTAATATTATAAAATATTGTATATTATTAAATGTTGATAATAACAATCACATCCACAACTACCACTGCACTATAAAAGATTAATTATAATCCAAGTTTGCAAAAAAATGAATTTAATAGAATAGAGAAATTTCAAGATTCATTGAGGCAAGATCAGACCTAAGCAAAAACTTTGAAATTCAAACATTGGAGTTGAGAAGCCTAGACACATAATGACATTTGAGCACCTGAAAGAGATTAAATGATGATGAATTGTTTACACTCTAATGAGGTGGAAGAGGTACATATACTTTCTGTGTCCCATTCCTTTTCCAGAGAAGTAAAGAAGACAAACATAGGGTCAGGAGATCATTTTTAAATGGTTTTAAGAATGGGAGGAAAAGAGAACAAAAGATATATACTGAGGGAAATGAGGAAACTGGAAATAAATTACTATTATTCAGAATTGGGGTATGTAAGAGGAAGATGAGAAATGTAGAGAAAGGGACATTCAACACACACATACATACAGTTTATTGTCCAAATTTATTAAATAAAAGAAACAAAAGAAAAAAAGTTACAAAATTGAATTTGTTGATAAAACTAGAAACTTGTTTTGAAAAACTACTAAAAGGATGAACTACTTGCTAATCTGATAAAATAGAAAAACAAATTGCCAAAAAAAATTAAAAGAACACATAACAAAAAATATTTCCAGGAACTATTTTGCCTGATTACATGCCAACAAACTGGATAATTTCAATAAAATGGACAAATATTTTTAAAAATGAAAGTATTTTGATGAATAGAAAAATGTATGGAGAATAAAAGAGAAAAATTATAATAACTTAATTTCAAGAAGGAAATGGAAAAAGTCATGAATGAATTAAAAATTATTACCAAATGAATTCAAAGAATATTATAAGAATACTTAAATTGGGAAAATAAAGGATTCTACCAAATGAAACAAATATGTTCTTTACAACTAAGTCAGGAAGAGAAAGAAAGAGAGAGAAAGAAAGAGAAAGAAAGGAAAAAGGAAAGAAGAAAAAAGGAAGAAAGAAAGGAAGAAAGAAGAGAAAAAAGCTAAAGAAAATATAAATGTTAGTAATTAATATTAATAATAAAATAATGAACATTAATGAAAATACATTTAATAAAATATTAGCAAAAATTAAGTCACTATAGAAATTATAAGCAAGGAGCACATTGAATTTATATCTGAAACACAGGGCTTTTTCATACTTGTAAATAACTTTATTTAATTTTAGTTTTCAACATTCACTTCCATATGTTTTAAATTTTCTCCTACTCCCTGTCCTTCCCCCTCCCCAAGACAGCATGCAATCTGATATAGGTTCTACATATATATTCTTATACATTCTTCTTAAATATATTTTCAACTTAGTCATGTTGTATAGAAGAATTAAAATGAGTGGGAGGAACCATGAGAAAGAAGAAGCAAATCAAAACTAAACTAAACAAAAGGAGAGCAAATAATATGTCTTGATCTGCATTCAGACTCCATATTTCTTTTTGTGCATGTGGATGGCATTTCCCATCATGAGTCTTTTAGAGATGTTTTAGGTTCTTGCATTGCTGAGAAGAACTAAGTCTATCAATAATTGCACAATGTGGCTGTTACTGTGTACAATATTCTC
Organism: Gymnobelideus leadbeateri; assembly: GCA_011680675.1. NCBI lineage: Eukaryota > Metazoa > Chordata > Mammalia > Diprotodontia > Petauridae > Gymnobelideus > Gymnobelideus leadbeateri. The sequence goes on from WOXC01001242.1 coordinate 90,359, forward strand.
CTGGTTCTGCTCACTTCACTCAGCATCAGTTCATATAAGTCTTTCCAGGATTTTCTGAAGTCCACTTGCTCAACATTTCCTATAGCACAATAAGTATTCCATTCCATTGTTTAGCCATTCCCAAATTGATGGGCATCTCCTCAATTTCCAGTTCTTGGTCACCACAAAAAGAACTGCCATAAATGTTTTTTGCACATGTGGATCCTAGTCCCACTTCTTATGATCTCTTTGGGATAAAAGGGTTAATTCACATGTACATAACAAGCCATCTTAATTTTTAAAATTCAATTGTTTGTACCAATAGATGAAGAAAAAAGTTTTGATAAAATAAAATATCCCTTTAATAAAATTACAAAGCCCAGGAATAAATGATACTTTCCTTAATGTTGTAAAAAGTATCAATCTAATAAGAAAACACTGGAGGTTTTTCCAATATGATCAAGGGCATAGCAATGATATCATTTCATCTCCTCAGCTATTTGATAGAGATCTAGAAATGTTAGTTATTGGAACTAATATTTTTTCATAAGCTTGTATAGTTTTCTAGTAGTTTCCATACAGCTGCAAATATGTGCATAGTCTGTTCTTGGTTTCTGATGTCACTGTTGTCATCAGTTCTAGGAAAATTTCTAGAAAGACAAGAAGATGTTAAGAAATCCCATAGACCTTCCCAAGTTTTCAAGGTCTTCTGTGGGTTAAGTGTAGGAGGTTGAGACAAAAGCAGAGGTGTCATCCTTCATCCACAAGCAATTCATCTCTGAGGTGGAATTCTTTCCTTTCCTTCACCACATGCACATCCTACTCTGAATCTCTTGGATCTGAACTGGCTTAGTATATTATAGAGCAATCTAAAGGCATTACTAAAGTTTTCTCAGTCAATCAAAGCACTCTTCATGTCAATATCATTCTACTTTATCACAGTTCTTTTTAGAACTTAATCTTTGAATGATTAATTGATGAAGGTTTTCTACCTCTGGATAAATATATTAGCCATAGCTTCTAATTACTTCCTTTAGATGGAGGAAAACTCAATTAACTTACTCAGTTATTTATCACTTTTACATTATGTTATGGATTTTAAACACATTAAAATATTATTTTTAGTTTTCAACATTCATTTTCACAATATTTTGAGTTACAAATTTTGTCCCCATCTTTCCCTTACCCCACCCCAAGATCACAAGCCTACTGAATACCCCTGTCCCCAATCTGCTGTCTCTTATGTCATATCCCATCCCCCTTCTAACTTTCTAGTAGGGCAAGATGGATTTCTATGCTCCAGTGCCTGTATATCTTATTTCTCAGTTGCATGTAAAAAACAATTTTTTTAACATTTGTTTTTAAAACTATAATTTCTTGATTCTTTCCCTTCTTCCTTCCTTCTTCACCCACCCCCACTGGGAAAATAAGCAATTCACTATATGTTGTACATGTATAGTTAGGCAAAACATTTCCAATAGTAGATATTGTAGATAATAGTGAAAGATTAGATAAAAGTGAAAGATTAGATAAAGTAGATAATAGTGAAAGATTAGATAAAAGTGAAAGATTAGATAAAGTAGATAATAGTGAAAGATTAACTATATTTCCTTCCATCCTATCCCATCCCCCCACTTATTCTATTTTCTACTTTGACCCTGTCGCTTTTCAAATGTATGTGCTTCTAACTACCCTCTTCCCCAATCTTCCCTCCCTTCTATCATCCCCTCTCATTCCTTTCTTTCCTATTTCCCTCTAGGGTAAGATACACATTTGAGTGTGCATGATATTCCTTCATTAAACCAAATTCAATGAGAGTAAGGTTGCACCATTCCCTTTCACTATGCTGTTCTTCCCCTCCATTATAACAGTTTTCTCTTGCCTCTTTTATATGAGATAATTAGCCCTATTCTATCTCTGCATTTCTCCTTCTCTCCTTTTCTCTTCTCATTATATTCCTCTTTGAATTTTTAGATACCATCCCTTCCTATTCAATTTATCCTGTGTCCTCTGTCTATGTATACATATATACATATATACGCACATTCAAATATATCTTCATATACACATATACTGTGCTATACATACATAAATATTTATGAATACACACACACACATACATATATATACATATATATATATATATATATATATATATATATATATATATATATATATATGTTTCCTTTAACTATCCTCATACTGAGAAAAGTCTCATGAGTTACAACGTTGGTTATTCCATGTAAGAATGTAAATAGTTCAACTTTAATAAGTTCCTTATGATTTCTTTTCCCTGTTTATCTTCTCATGCTCTCTTGCTTCTTGTATTTGCAAATCAAAATTTCAGTTTACCTCTGGTTTTCTTATCAAGAATACTCGAAAGTCCTCTATTTCATTGAATGACCATATTTTATCCTGAACCATTATGCTCAGTTTTGCTGGGTAGGTGATTCTTGGTTTTAATCCTAGCTCCATTGACCTCTGGAATATCACATTCCAAACCCTTCAATCCCTTAGTGTAGAATCTGCTAGATCTTGTGTTATCCTGATTGTGTTTCCACAATACTCAAACTGTTTCTTCCTGGAAGTTTGTAATATTTTCTTCTTGACCTGGGAACTCTCAAATTTGGCTATGATGTTCCTAGTTTTTTTGGGGGGGATCTTTTGCAAGAAGAGATTGATGAAGTCTTTCAATTTGTATTTTGCCCTCTGCTTCTAGTATATCAGGGCAATGTCCCTTGAGAATTTCTTGATGGATGATTTCTAGGCTCTTTTTTTGATCACGGCTTTCAGGTAGTCCAATAATTTTTAAATGATCTCTCCTGGATCTATTTTCCACATCAGTGGTTTTACCAGTGAGATATTTCACATTACCTTCTATTTGTTTGGATTTGTTTTATAGTATATTGATTTCTCATAAAGTCATTAGCTTCCATTTTTTCAGTCTAATTTTGAAGGAATTATTTTCTTCAGTGAGTTTTTGAAATTCCTATTCAATCTGGGCAATTAGACCTTTTAAGGCATTCTCCTCACTGGCTTTTTGGGCCGCTTTTGCCATTTGAGTTAGTATATATTGTTTCTTTTTTTCCTTTTTGGAGGGCAATTGGGGTTAAGTGACTTGCCCAACATCACACGGCTAGTTAGTGTTAAGTGTCTGAGGCTGGATTTGAACTCAGATCTTCCTGACTCCAGTGCCAGTACTCTTATATGCTGTGCCACCTAGCCACCCCTAGTCTATTTTTTTTAAACAAATGCTTTATTAACTTCTGTTTTACATCATTCATTTCCACCAGATTTTGTGTTACAATCATTTTCCCCCAGTTATTCCCCTACCCAACCTCCCAGAATAGCAGTCCTACAAGATATCGGTTCCTCCAATCTGCTCTCTCCCATACCTTCTCCCATACCCCCTATGACTTTTCCATTAGAGGAAGGTGAATCTTTGTGTCCCAGTGCTGCACATCTTATTTCCCAATTATAAGCAAAAGAGTATTAATAATAGTATTTATATATATTTGAAACATTTAATCTTAAGACCTCGAATTTCAGATCCATTTCCTTCCTCCCTTGTCACCCATTCCCTCTTGGGAGATAAGTAATTCATTATATGTTGTACATGTCTAGCTATGCAAAACATTATCATAGTAGATATATTGTACAAGGCTGCTTATAATTCCCTCCCATCCATCCCACCTCCCATCTGGTCCATTCCCTACATAATCCTGTCCCTCTTCTATAGTGGGTACTTCTGACCTCCACTCCCCCCAAGGATGCCCTCCCATCCATCATCCCTCCTCTCATCCCCCTTCCCCCTATTCTGCTGCAGGTGGAGATATCCCATTTAGTATGTATGTCATTCTCTCCCTGAACCAAATTCAATGAGAATGTAGTTTTGCCTTTTAGCCTTCCTATTCTCCCCCTCCCTTGCAACCACTTCCCCTTGCTTCTTCTACATGAGATAGTTTACCCTACCCTGTCTCTCCCCATCTCCTCTTGCCACTTTCCTCTCTCACCTCATAATTTCATCCCTTGAGTATTCTCCCTTCCCAACAAATTCAACCTATGCCCTCTATCCATATACACACACATTCACATATGTATTCATATGACCACACACCCTTCTTCCATTATTATCATAGTGAGAAAGATATCATCACTGACAGTTATTGTTTTTCCATATAGGAATGTAAATAGTTTAACTTTGATAAGTTCCTTTTGATTTCTTTTCCATGATTACCTTCTCAGGCATCTCTTGCTTCTTGTGTCTGGATGTCAAATGTTCTATTCAATTCTGGTTTTTTCCTCAAGAATGCTTGAAAGTCCTCTATTCCACTGAATGACCATATTTTCCCCTGAAGCAAAATACTCAGTTTTGCTGGGTAGGTGACCCTTGGGTTCATTACCAGTTCTTTTGCCCTCTGGAATATCATATCCCATGCCCTTCGATCCCTCAGTGTAGAAGCTGCCAGGTCCTGGGCTATTCTGATTGTGTTTCCACAATATTGAAATTGTTTCTTCCTGGCTGCTTGTAGTATTTTCTCCTTGATCTGGGGATTCTGGAACCTGGCTATAATATTCCTGGGAGTTTTCTTTTTGGGATCTTTTTCAGGAGGTGATCTGTGGATTCTTTCAACCTCTATTTTGCCCTCTGGATCTAAAACATCAGGGTAGTTTTCCTTGAGAATTTCTTGAAGGGTGATTTCTAGGTTCTTTCTTTGATCATGGCTTTCAGGTAGTCCAATAATTTTTAAATTGTCTCTCCTGGATCTATTTTCCAGGTCAGTGGTTTTTCCCATGAGATATTTCACATTGCCTTCTAATCTTTCGTTTGTTTGGATCTGCTTAACAGCATCTTGATTTCTCATAAAGTCACTAGCTTCCATTTGCTCCAGTCTAACTCTGAAGGAATGAATCTCCTCAGTGAACTTTTGAGATTCTTTTTCCATCTGGCAAATTCGACTTTTTAAGGCATTCTTCTCCTCATTGCCCTTTTGGGCCTCCTTTGCCATTTGAGCTAGTCTATTTTTTAAGGTGTTGTTTTCCTCAGTCAGGCTGTTGACCCTCATTTCATACTTTTCCTGCATCCTTCTCATTTCTCTTTCCAATTTTTCCTCCACTTCTCTTATTTGATTTTTAAAGTCCTTCTTAAGGTCCTCTATGGCCTACAACCTGCTCATGTTTTCCCCTGGGGCTTTTGGAGCAGGACCTCTGACCTCACAGTCCTTTTCCCTCTCTATGCCCCCAAAATAGGAGTCTAGGGTTGCATTTTTCTGTTTCCTTTGCCTTGGCATGTTGCCACTTGATTACCTGACTTTTGGGCTGGAATTTTCGTCCTGAACGTGTGGGGGGCAACTTCCATTTCTGGCAAGCTGTAAACCCACCCACGACTTCCAACCTAGATCACAATCCAGATCCAGGGAGGTTAAAGCAAGAGTGATTACCCCGCAAGACTGATCGCTGGATCTCCCTACAATTAATTGCAGGCCAAGAGCGGGAGCTGCCTCTGAATACTACAAAATGGCGTGTCTCCTCAGCGGCTTCTAGCCCCCAGGGGAAGGAGCTGACGCATTCCCCCAAAAACAGGTCCCAAAGTCCATAGGACACTAACCTCTTACTTTGTCCTAGGCATGTCTATGTTGATAATTCTGGAGTCACCACGGCTGCTGGTGTTCTGGGGTTCCTCCAGCCTGCTGGCGGCCCTGCCGCCCTGGGGCTAAAACCTCGGCTCACAGGGACCTGGGCTCCGCTCGGCTCTGCTTCCTGCGCTCTGCGAGTTGCGTGCTGCCGGCTCCCAGACCACTGCGCTGGTCCTTCCTGCAGGGCTGCTGGGCTGTCTTCAGCGGGAGGTTAGCTTCTCTTTCTCGTTCTGTGGGTGCTGGGGCTCCAGAAGCTGTTCAGAGTCCCCTTTTACATAGTTTGGGGGGAATCTGGGGGCAGAGTGGCTTGGATGAGCTGTTTCTACTCCACCAACTTGCCTCCGCCCCCCTATTTTTAAGGTGTTATTTTCTTCAGTATTTTTGGGTCTCTTTTAGCAGGCTGTTGACTCACTTTTCATGATTTTCTTGCATCATTCTCATTTCTCTTTCCAATTTTTCTTCCATTCTCTTACTTGATTTTCAGAATCTTTCTTGAGCTCCTCCATTACTTGTAATGAGCTCATATTTTTTTCTTGGAAGCTTTTGATGCAGGAGTTTTGACTTCTTTGACTTTTTCTGGATCAATGTTTTGATCTTTTTTGTTCCCCTCAAAAGTCTTGCCAGCCAATTACTTGAGTTTTGAGCTCTTTGCCATGGTAGAACTCTGCTTCCTTATTGCAGAGAGCTATGTCCTAAACAGCTGGGGGTTTTGTAGATGTTGTCAGGGCTGTAAGGAGGGTGCCCTCTCTACTGACACTCCAAGCTCTGGTATCCTGGCCGCATACCCCAGTGCTGTGACTTGTCATAATCCTAGGATTTCTAGCTGAGTCTTACCTCTCCCAGGTCTTTCATGCACATCTGGTTACGTCCTGTGTGTTCACATAAAGGAGAAGTGGAGCCAGTGGAAATGGAGAAAGGCACAGCTTTATTGGCAGGACAGGAATGTTGTTACATCTCTCCCTACATCTCTCTAGCCCCCTCATGCTTCAGCCCTTAAATCCCCCAAAGTGCACTTGCAGAGTTTGTGGACAGCTCGTAAGAGAAGGTAGGGGGGCAATCAGAGAAAAGGGAGACTGTGTCCAGAATAGCTTGCATACTCCTGCACACTTACCCTTTGCCCCTGAGATAAACATCAGGGTAACAGGGTATTTGTGTGACAGCACACAATCTGGTGTCTCAGCACTTCCTAGAGGTCAGGGCTCCCTGACCTCAGATAAGATAAGCACATATTGCTAAGTGCTCTGTTACCAGACCTGAACTCAGAGAGGCTGCCTGAGGCCCTTGAGGGGCTGCAAACCCCAACACCACAGGACCACCGCCCAAGACTATGATCCAGATCCAAGCAGGTAAAAGTAAGAACAATTACCTTCTGAATGGTCACTTGGTCCCCCTATGATCTGCAGGCCAGGAACTCTGGAGGCAGCTACATGGCAGCAGCTACAGCCACACCATCTCTTCCCCCTCTTACCCCAAGTGGCAGGGCCCTGACTGCATTCTTCCATCTCCCAGTTCCAACAGAGTTCCCTACTGACCTTTTACTTTCTCTTTGGCATTTCTGGGTTGAGAAGTCTGGAAACAGCCACTGCTGCTGGTGATTCACTCTCCTGAAGTATGCTCCCGCCTAAAGCGGGCCTCTGGTTGGGACCACCCTGGATCTTGGACTGCTCAGCTCATGTGGACCACACAGCTCATGTGGGGTTGGGCTTGGCTAACAGGGGGCTGGGCTCAGCTCTCTGAGTGGTGCAATAGACCTTTCCTGTTGGACTGCCAGGTTGCCCTCAGCAGGAGATTTGTTTCTCTACATCACTTTGTGGGTTTTGTAGCTCTAAAATTTGTTTAGAATCATATTTTACAGGTATTGGAGGTGTTTGGAGTGGGAGCTGTGCTGCATTCCTGTTTTTACTCTGCCCTCTTGTCTCTACCTGATGTTATGGATTTTAAAAAGAAATATCCTAGATATATTGCATATTAAAATTATTCTTTTTTGCCTTAAGCTAAATAAAAAGATAGCAAAACAAAACAAAAACAAATAAAAACCTACTCTTTCATTTTTTGATGACATGATTTAAACCCCTCATTTTTCAGATGAGAACACTAAGTCCCAGAGAGATTTAAATGACTTGTCTAAGTTTACACAGATAATAAGTATTTTCATGCTTCTCTTGCATTTGAAAGTCAAATTTTCTATTCAGATCTGGTCTTTTCATCAAGAATATTTAAAGGCCCCTATTTCATTGGAAATCCATATCCCCCTGAAGTATTATACTCAGTTTTGCTGGGTAGGTGATTCTTGGTTTTAATCCTAGCCCCTTTGACCTTTGGAATATTGTATTTCAAGCCCTCTAATCCCTTAATGTAGAATTTATTAAATCTGATTGTGTTTCCACAATACTTGAATTTTTTTCTGGCTGCTTGCAATATTTTCTCCTTGACCTGGGAACTATGGAATTTGGCTACAATATTCATAGGAGTTTTCCTTAATTATCATTTTTCCACATAGCAATGTAAATAGTTCAACTTTGATAAGTTCATAATGATTTCTTTTCCCTGTTTACTTTCTCATGCTTTTCTTGCTTTTTGTATCTGAGTGCCAAATTTTCTATTCAACTCTGTTTTTTTCATCAAGATTACTTGAAAGTACTCTATTCCATTGAATGACCATATTTTCCTCTGAAACATTATACTCAGTTTTGCTGGGTAGGTGATTTTTGGTTTTAATCCCAGCTCCTTTGACCTCTAGAATATCATATTCCAAGCCATTCAGTCCCTCAATGTAGAAGCTGCCAGGTACTGTGTTATGCTGATTGTGTTTCCCCTTTATTCCAATTGTTTCTTCTTGGCTACTTGTAATATTTTATCCTTGATCTGGGAATTCTGGAACCTGGCTATAATATTCCTAGGAGTTTTCTTTTTGGGATCTTTTTTAGGAGGTGATTGGTGTATTCTTTCAACCTCTATTTTGCCCTCGGGTTCTAAAACATTAGGGCAATTTTCCTTGTGAATTTCTTGAAGGATGATTTCTAGGTTCTTTTTTTTTTTTGATCATGGCTTTCAGGTAGTCCAGTAAGTTTTATATTATCTCTCCTGGATCTACTTTTCAGGTCGGTGCTTTTTCCCATTTGTCTTCTATTTTTTCATTTGTTTGGATCTGTTTAATAGTATCTTGGTTTCTCATAAACTCACTAGCTTCCACTTGCTCCAATGCAATTCTGAAGGAATTATTCTCTTCAGTGAGCTTTTAAAATTCTTTTTCCATCAGGCAAATTCAGCTTTGTAAGGCATTCTTCTTCTCATTGCCTTTTTGAGCCTCTTTTGCCATTTGAGTTAGTCTATTTTTTAAGATGTTATTTTCTTCAGTCAGTTTGTTGACTCTCTTTTTATGATTTTCTTGCATCATTCTTATTTCTCTTCCCTATTTTTCCTCCACTTCTCTTATTTGGTTTTCAAAATCCTTCTTAAGGTCCTCTATTACCTGTAATCAGTTCATATTTTTCTTGGAAGCTTTTGCTGTTCTGACTTTGTTGTTTTCCTACCATTCCATGCTTTGAACCTTTTTATCCCCCCAAAAGTAATCAAAAGTCGGATTGCTGTGTTTCTTTGCTTCCTTTGCTTGCTCATGTTGCCACTCAATTACTTGACTTTTGAGCTTTTTGCCACAGTAGAACTTTGCTTCCAGAGAGAAGAGCTTTGTCCCAAATTGCTGGTGTTTTCTCAGCTGCTGGAGCTATTAGTTGGCTGCCCTCTCTGAAGCCTACACATGCTCTGGCTCACTGGTCACCCACCCCAGACAGCAAGCCAGATCCAAGCAGGTTAAAGCAAGAGTGGTTACCCCACAGAATGGTTTCTTGATCCCCCTACAATCTGCAGGCCAGGAACTCTGAAGCAGCCACACCACAGTGGCTGCTGCACCTCAGTCACTTCTCCCTCTGGGGGGCAGAGGCCAAACAGCACTCCCAGACTCCCTCTTCTCAAAGTCTATATTGACCTCTCACTTTCTCTTTGGCATATATGGATTGATAATTCTGGAAACCACCACAGCTGCTGGTGATCCACTCCCCTGAAGACCCTCTAACCATGGCTGGTCAGGCCACACTGAGGCTTAAAGTGGGGACTCATGAAGGGCTGGGCTCTGCTCCCAGCAGGCTGTGATGAACACTTCCTGCCCACCTCCTGGGCTGTATTCAGCAGGATGTTTGTTTCTCTCCATCACTTTTTGGGCTCTGTAGCCCTAAAGTTTATTTACAGTAATTTTTTATGGGTATTTGAGGTGGTTATGGGGGGAGCACAGGGAGTTTTCCTGCTTCTATGCTGCCACCTTAGCTCCACCTAGGAGTTTTTATTTTGGGATTTCTTTCAGGTGTCAGGAGGTGATTGGTGGATTCTTTCCATTTCTATTTTACCCTCTGGTCCAAGAATATCAGGGCAGTTTTCCTTGATAATTTCTTTCTTTTTCTTTTTTCTTTTCCCCCCTTTTTTTTGGAGGGAGAAGGCAGGGCTATTTTTTTTTTTGAAGGCAATTGGGGTTAAGTAACTTGCCCAAAGTCACTTGGCTAGGTTTTTGTTTGTGTGTGCGTTAAGTGTCTGAGGCCAGATCCGAACTCAGGTCCTTTTGACTCCAGGGCCGACGCTCTACTCACTGCGACACCTAGCCGCCCCCGGGGCTATTGGTTTTAAGTGACTTACCCAAGCTAGTAAGTGTTAAGTGTCTGAGGTCATATTTGAACTCAGGTCCTCCTGACTACAGGGCCAGTACTCTTTTCATTGAGCGACCTAGCTGCCCTGCTTGATAATTTCTTGAAAGATGATGTCAAGGCTCTTTTTTGGTTTTCAGGTGTTCCAATAATTTTTAAATTATCTCTACTGGATCTATTTTCCAGGTCAGTTGTTTTTCCAATGAGATATTTCACATTGTCTTCTATTTTTTCTTTCTTTCTTTTTTTTGTTTCGTTTTCTAAATTCTTGTTTTCTTATAAAGTCATTAGCTTCCATTTGCTCCATTCTAATTTTTAAGGAATTATTTTATTCAGTGAGCTTTTGGATCCCTTTTTTTCCATTTGGCCAATTTTGCTATTTAATGCATTTTTCTCCTTATTGATTTTTTGGACCTCTTCTGCCATTTGTCTATTTTTTAAGGTGTTATTTTCTTCAGCACTTTTTGGGTCCCCTTTAACAAGCTGTTGACTTGTTTTTCATGATTTTCTTGCATCACTCTCATTTCTCTTCCCAATTTTTCCTCTACTTCTCTTTCTTGCTTTTCAAAATCCTTTTTGAGCTTTTCTATGGCCTGTGATCTATTCATATTTTTCTTGGAGGCTTTGGGTGCAGGAGCTTTGACTTTGTTGCTTTCTTCTGGTTGTATGTTTTAATCTTCCTTGTCACCAAAGTAAGATTATATAGTCTGATTTCCCCCCCTCTGTTTGCTCATTTTCCCAGCCAGTTACTTGACTTTTTAGCTCTTTGTTAAGGTAGGACTTTGCTTCCAGTGTGGTGGGTCTACTGTCCCAAGCTTCAGGGGTTTTGTGCAGTTCTCTTCAGAGATATTTCTAGGAACCAATAAATTTTCAGTTCTTCCAAGTTGGTGTGATCAAAGGAGAGGTGTTTACTCCTCTCCTGGCCTGTATTCTTGTCTTCCAGTGACCACAAGCACTCTTTTCTGCATTGGAAGTGTAAGAAGGATTCCTTCTCCACTGCCAATATAAGCTCCACCATGCCAGTGCTCCATCTCACCCCAGGATCTCCACCCAGATCCAAGCATGGGCAAAGCACGATAATTCTGCCTCAGTGCTAGCAAAGAGATCCTTGCAAGCCCGCTCTGATCAGCTTTTCAATCTCTCCACCATCTCTGGGTCAAGAACTCTGAAGTAGCTGCTCCCACCATTGTACCACAGTCATGGGTCTGGAGCTTGACCATGCTCTTGTCTCACCCAGGTCTGACAGGTCTTTCCTACTGACATTCTAAGTTGTCTTTGGCATTTGTGGGTTTAGAAGTCTGGAAACTGTCACAGCTTCCAGTGATTCATTCACCTGAGGCCTACTCTGATTTTTCTAGGGCCCCTTCTGTGCCAGTGTGGACTGCATTCTTCTCATAGCCTGGTGCAACAGACCTTTTCTATCTACCTTCCACGTTGTCTTGGTCTGCAAATTTGTTTCAGTCTGTCATTTTGTGGGTTCTGCTGCTCTATAATTTGCTTAGAGTAATTTTTCCAATTATTTAGAGGGGTTTGTTGGAGATCTCCAGCAAGTTCCTGTTGTTATTCTGCCACCTTGGGTCCACCCCCGTACCTGTTTTCTTAGGGTAATATCTTATTTTCTTTGTATAATTTTTTGTTGTTTTGCAAAGATTGTGCTTTGCTTGTCTGATTTCTGTTTTGGATTGGAGTTTCTTAATGAAGCTTGTGATAATGCCTATCACATTATGGAGAGCTATGTTCTTTTTTGATATTTGTAAATTACTAGCCAATTTCAAATGGGTATTTAAAAGTATAAATGAAAAAAAAGTCTTCAAATTATATATTTCTGATAAATTTGAAAGTGTTCTGTGCTCTAAGTGGACAGCTGTGATTGGTTATGGAGGGACAGTATTCATTAAGTTAGCTCATTATGTATGACCTCTTTAATTGCTGTTATGTTAACAATAAAATTGGTTTAATAAGTATTAAGAAATTTTGCTAACTGATAAGTTTTTTACCATGGAGTTTTATTGTGTTAAAATTATTATTCACTCATATGAAATCCAAAACAATAGCATTATCCTTTGAGGCATTTTTTTTTTTCATATCAAGGCTAATTTAAAGCGATTAGCATAAGTACTACAGATGTTGCTATGGGGATAAGATCCTCACATTTCTTGATGGACACCATAGGTTTGTTGTTACAAAATGAGCAAAACTTGATTATGTGTTTTAATGTTATGCAAAGTAAGTCACATAACAAAGATCAGCATATTTTAACCCTATAGTCTTTAAATCTATCACCCTTTGATTTGAGTAAAATTTGTATATGAATACATATACAAATATATATTTATATATACATATTAACATGCATATAAATATTAACATACCACTTTATCATTTATTTAGAATGTACATGTTTTAAAATGCAGTATCTTGCTTTTAATTTCTATTTACTTATTGCTTCCTGTACCAAGGAGGAAAACAATACCATTTACAAGACAAATATACTGGTCCTATTATTCAGGTTTCAAATCTAGTTTAGTGATACAGGAAGTCCATTATCTGGAATACACAGTTAACAATTCCAATACAAATGGGTTTAATATTATTCTAGACAATGACTGGTGAATGAACCACCCTTATCTGGTGCTGAAGGGTTTTATATTCCAAAAGAGGGTCCTTCCTGGTTGGAATTTTTGTCAATGTGATATCTTCTCTGGGATGGACTTATGCAGGGTACAGGGAAAGAGTCTAGAAATAGTATGGGATCACTCATATTCCAAATCCCCTCGGTTTCCTATTCATCTAGTTTACATGTTCTAATTTTTAATCTTTTTGGTTCCTCTTCCCCCAATGTTTCTTGTCATTTGTCCTGTTTACTTTGCTTGATTTTCTTTTTAATTGTGTGTATTATTTGGGCAAGGTTTTTCTCTTTCTACACTATTTATTCTACTTCCAAATTTTTTTTTCTCCAAAGCACTAATTTCATTGTCTCTTTTACCTCATTTCTTCCATCTGCTTTTGGAGAACTTAAAACCATTAACCATTAGAACCAAAGCATTCCTTATATCTGAGGCTCTAGCTGATGAAGTTACCCTCTTCTTCTGGAGTTTATTTCCATTTCCTTATGTCTCCAGATTCAGTTCCTATATAGAGACTTTGGTCCAGCATCAGACTTTGTCCCTTCCCTCTCTTGAATACATGGATATTCATTGTTTGGTTTGGTTACATCTATATTATCAATGCCACTTCTGCTTCCTTTCCAAATAGAGTGGCTGAGATCAGGTCTTGGCCCTTGATGGAAACTGTTCCTCTTTAGGTTCTAGAGGGTCCAGTAATTGGCAACTTTTCCTCTTTCTCCTTGTCAAATTTCCTACTAGGAGTAGGCTTTATTTCCTCCTGTGTTCCTGTCAAATCTCTACCAGATATTTAAGACTGAACTGGTTTTGGGGCCCTTTAAGGGTTCAGCAGGATGAGGACCTCAGAGGGGGTATGTTGGCCCTGTATTCTGAGACTGCAAAGACAAAAGCACTAGCTTCAGGCCTCTTAGAGGGCTTCAAGACACATCCGGATTACTTAGACCTATTTCCCTATATTTTGACATGGAATTTAGCTCTGAACACCATTATGGTTCTGATAGGCCATGATAAACTTCTTCCTGAATTCTGGTTGGAGCTTACACTGACTTCAACACCACCCCACTCCCCTTTTGCTCTATAGCCCCACTGTAAGACATAATAGGTTTCTGATTTGTTATTATTAACTTGCATAGTCCTGGGCTAGGTAAATGAGCTTATGGGTATTTCTCTTTGAACTTCTTGTTCATTGCTTTAACTAGTGCTTTTAAATCTTTAATGAGATGTCTTATAGAGATGAGCACCTTAGAAGCAGTTCAGAACAATGAAGTGTTTTGAAATGACAGTCAAAGGATCTGGTATAAAATTCAGGCTTGTCCAGTTCATTTTTATTTTATTTTTCACTTAATAGTATTTTATATTTTCCACATTCACATAAAGATAATTTTAAACATTCTTTTCTGTAAGATTTTGAGTTCCAAGTTTTTCTCCCTTCCTTCTTTCCCTGCTCCCTCCCCAAGACAGCAAGCAATCTGATATAGATTATATATGTACAATCATGTTAAGCATATTTCTACAAAAATCACAATGTGAAAAAAGAATTAGAACAAAACAAGAAAACCAAGAAGAAATAAAAACGAAAAACAGAAAAAAGTGAAAATAGTATGATTTGATGTGCCTTCAGACTCCATAGTTCTTCCTTTGGATATAGATAGTATTTTCCATCATGAGTACTTTGAAATTGTCTTGGATCATTGTATTGTTGAGAAGAGCTAAATCTATCACAGTTGATCATTACAAAATGTTGCTGTTACTGTGTACAATGTTCTTCTGATTCTGCTCACTTCACTCAGCATCAGCTCATGTAAGCCTGCTCATCATTTCTCATAAAACAATAGAATTACATTATATTAATATACCACAACTTATTCAGTCATTCTCCAATTTATGGGCATCCCCTCAATTTCCAATTCTTTGCCTCCACAAAGAGTGCTGCTATATTTTTGTACATGTGGGTTCTTTCCCCTTTTTATGGTTTCTTTGGCATACAGACCTATTAGTGGTATTGCTGGATTAAAAGGTATTCAGAGTTTGGTTACCCTTTGGGCATGGCTCCAAATTGCTCTCCAAAATGCTTGGATTTACAACTCCACCAATACATTAGCATTCCAATTTTCCCACATATTCTCCAACAGTTATCATTTTTCTTTTCTGTCATATTAGCCAATCAGATATGTGTGAGGTGGTATCTTAAGAGATGTGTTCATTTACATTTCTCTTATCAATAGAGATTTAGTACATTCATATGTCTAGAAATAGCTTTAACTTCTCCATCTGAAAACTGTCTTTTCATATTCTTTGACCATATATCAATTGTGAAATGACATATTGTTATAGATTCGATTAAGTTCTCTATATATTTTAGAAATGAAGCTTTTACAAGAAACACCAACTATAAAAATTGTTCCCCAGCTTTCTCCTTTCCTTAAAATCTTAGTTACATTGGTTTTATTTCTACACTACCCTTTTAATTTAATGTAATCAAATACATCCATTTTGCATTTCAAAATGTTCTCTGACAGGTAAACCATTCCTTGCTTTCCTAATTTGTTTATGCTATCACTCTTTGTGTCTAAATTTTGTATCCATTTCAATCTTATCTTGGTATACAGTGTGAGATGTTGGCCAAAGGCTTGTTTCTGCCACATAATTTTCCCATTTTCCTTTATAACACATAATTTTAATTGCATCATCATCCGCAAACCATTCATTTAATATTTCTGCCTTTCTGCATTTGATTATGAGGTTTTATGCTTTAATATATGGGCAATTTTTCTGTAGGTACCATATGCCACTGAGAAAAAGGTATATTCCTTTCTATCTCCATTCAGTTATCTCCAAAGGTCTATCATATACAACTTTTCTAAAATTCTAGTCACCTCCTTATTTCTTGCTTGTTTTGTGATTAGGCTTATCTAGTTTTGAGAGGTGGAAGTTGATATCACCCACTAGTATAGTTTTGTTGTCTATTTTTTTCTGTAACCCACTTAATTTTTCTAAGAATTTGGATGCTATACAACCTGGTTCATATATGTTTAGTAATGATATTATTTCATTGCCTATGGTACCTTTTAGCAAAGTGTATTTTCCTTCCTTATCTCTTTTAATTAATTCTATTTTTGCTTTTACTTTGTCTGAGGTCAGGATTGCTACCTCTGCTTTTTTTAAACTTCAGCTTATTTTACTCTATATGAATCTCTCTGCTCAAATGTGTTTCTTGTAAGAAACATTGTAGGGTTATGGTTTTTAATCCACTTTGCTATCTGCTTTTGTTTGATGGGAGGGTTTATCCCATTTACATTCACAGTTATGATTACTGTGTATTTTCTGCCATCCTATTTTCCCCTGTTCATTCTTTCTCTCTCCTTTCACCCTGCCCCTCCTCACCAGAATTTTGCTACTGACCACCACCTCCCCTCAATATGTCCTTACTTTTGTCAGCCCCCCTTTCCTTCCTACTTCCCTTTAGGAAAAGATAAATTTCTGTACTCAACTGAGTATGTATGTTTTCCCCTCTTTGAGACAAATTAATGAGAGAAAGGATCAAAAAAATGTTTAACTCCTCCCTTCTTTCCCTCTACAATAATAGGTCTTTTCCACCTCTTCATGTGATATAACTTACCCTATTCTTCCTCCCTCTTTCCTCTTCTCCTAGTATAATTCTTTTCTTTACTATTAATTTTTTGTATCGTCAAATGAAGTCCACTTATACCCACCTCCTCTTTTTATGTATACTCCTTCTAACTGCCTTAATAGAGATACAGTTCTCAATAGTATCATGTTCCTGTGTAGGGATGCAAATGCTGCAATCTTATCAAATAAGGATTTTTTTCTTTCCTGTTTACCTTTTAATATTTTTCTTGAATTTTGTATTTAAATATTGAATTTTCTGTTCAACTCTGGTCTTTTCATCAGAAATGTTTGAAAGATCCCTATTTCATAGAATGTCCATCTTTTCGCTTGAAAGATTATGCTCAATTATGCAAGAGTAGTAGTTGATTTTTGTAATCCAAGCTCCTTTGTCTTACAGAATATCATATTCCAAGCCCTCTGATACTTTAGAGTAGAAGCTGCTAAGTCTTGTGTAATCCTGACTGTGGTTCCTTGATATTTGAATTATTTCTTTCTGATTGATTGCAGTATTTTCTCTTTTGACCTGATAAATCTGGAATTTGGCTACCATATTCCTTGTAGTTTTCATTTTGTGATCTTTTTCAGGAGATGATTGGTGGCAAAAAATGACCATTTTGCCCTCTGGTTCTAGATTATCAGGGCAGTTTTCCTTGATAATTTCTTGAAAAATCTTCTTCAGGCTCTTCTTTTGATTATGGCTCTCAGGTAGTTAATCATTCTTATATTATCTCTCCTGGATCTATTTTCCATGTCAATTGTTTTTCCAGTGTGGTATTTTACAATTTCTTCTATTTTTTCATTCTTTCAATTTTGTTTGACTGTTTCTTGATGTCTTGTAGAGCCATTAGCCTCTACTTGCTGAATTCTAATTTTTAAGGAAATATTTTCTTCAGTGATATTTTGTACTTCCTCTTCTATTTGGCCAAATATACTTTTTTTTTTTTTTTTTTTAAGCAATTGGGGTTAAGTAACTTGCTCAAGGTTACACGGCTAGTCGTTATTTATGCGTGGGTGCTCATTTTCTGAGGCCGGATCTGATCTCGGGTCATCCAAACTCCGAGGCCGACGCTCTTACTCACTGCGCCACCTAGCCGCCCCTTTAGGGCAATTGGGGTTAAGTAACTTGCCCAAGGTTACACGGCTAGGTTTTTTTGTTCGTATGGATTAAGTGTCAGAGGCCGGCTCCGAACTCAGGGCCTTCTGATTCCAGGGCCGGCGCTCTATTCACTGCGCCACCTAGCCGCCCCCAAATATACTTTTAAAGGAGTTGTTTACTTCAGTGAATTTTTGTCCTTCCTTTTCTGAGCTGTTTGCTCTTTTTTCATCATTGTCTTTGTTAACTCCCATTTCACTTCCCATTTTTCTTCTACCTTTCTCTTTTTTTAAACAAATGCTTTATTAACTTCTGTTTTACATCATTCATTTCCGCCAGATTTTGAGTTACAATCATTTTCCCCCCATTATTCCCCTGCCCAACCTCCCAGAATAGCAGTCCCACAAGATATCGCTTCCTCCAATCTGCTCTCTCCCATACCTTCTCCCATACCCCCTTCGACTTTTCCATTAGAGGAAGGCAAATCTTTATGTCCCAATGCCTGCACATCTTATCTCCCAATTATAAGCAAAAGAGTATTAATAATAGTATTTATATATATTGAAACATTTAATCTTAAGACCTCGAATTTCAGATCCATTTCCTTCCTCCCTTGTCACCCATTCCCTCTGGGGAGATAAGTAATTCAGTATATGTTGTACATGTCTAGCTATGCAAAACATTATCATGGTAGATATGTTGTACAAGGCTGCTTATAATTCCCTCCCACTCATCCCACCCCCCACCTGGGTCCATTCCCTACATAATCCTGTCCCTCTTCTATAGTGGGAACTTCCAACCTCCCCTCACTCCAAGGATGCCCTCCCATCCATCATCCCTCCTCTCATCCCCCTTCCCCTATCCTGCTGCAGGTTGAGATATCCCATTTAGTATGTATGTCATTTTCTCCCTGAACCAAATTCAATGTGAATGTGGTTTTGCCTTTTTAGCCTTCCTTATTCTCCCCCTCTTTTGCAACCACTTCCCCTTGCTTCTTCTGCATGGGATATTTTACACTACCCTGTCTCTCCCCATCTCCTCTTGCCACTTTCCTCTCTCACCTCATAATTTCCTCCCTTGCGTATTCTCCCTGCCCAACAAATTCAACTTATGCCCTATATCCATATATAACTGTAACCATACACACACACATTCACATATGTATTCATATGACCACACCCCCTTCTTCCATTATTTTCATAGTGAGAAAGATATCATCAGTCACAGTTATTGCTTTTCCATATAGGAATGTAAGTAGTTCAACTTTGATAAGTTCCTTTTGATTTCTTTTCCCTGATAACCTTCTCAGGCATCTCTTCCTTCTTGTGTCTGGATGTCAAATTTTCTATTCAACTCTGGTTTTTTCCTCAAGAATGCTTGAAAGTCCTCTATTCCACTGAATGAACATATTTTCCCCTGAAACAAAATACTCAGTTTTGCTGGGTAGGTGACCCTTGGGTTCATTCCCAGTTCTTTGCCCTCTGGAATATCATATTCCATGCCCTTCGATCCCTCAGTGTAGAAGCTGCCAGGTCCTGGGCTATTCTGATTGTGTTTCCACAATATTGAAATTGTTTCTTCCTGGCCGCTTGTAGTATTTTCTCCTTGATCTGGGGATTCTGGAACCTGGCTATAATATTTCTGGGAGTTTTCTTTTTGGGATCTTTTTCAGGAGGTGATCGGTGGATTCTTTCAACCTCTATTTTGCCCTCTGGATCTAAAACATCAGGGCAGTTTTCCTTGAGAATTTCTTGAAGGGTGATTTCTAGGTTCTTTCTTTGATCATGGCTTCAGGTAGTCCAATAATTTTTAAATTGTCTCTCCTGGATCTATTTTCCAGGTCAGTGGTTTTTCCCATGAGATATTTCACATTGCCTTCTAATCTTTCTTTTGTTTGGATCTGCTTAATAGCATCTTGATTTCTCATAAAGTCATTAGCTTCCATTTGCTCCAGTCTAACTCTGAAGGAATGAATCTCCTCAGTGAACTTTTGAGATTCTTTTTCCATCTGGCAAATTCGACTTTTTAAGGCATTCTTCTCCTCATTGCCCTTTTGGGCCTCCTTTGCCATTTGAGTTAGTCTATTTTTTAAGGTGTTGTTTTCCTCAGTCAGGCTGTTGACCCTCATTTCATACTTTTCCTGCATCCTTCTCATTTCTCTTTCCAATTTTTCCTCCACTTCTCTTATTTGATTTTTAAAGTCCTTCTTAAGGTCCTCTATGGCCTGCAACCCGCTCATGTTTTCCCCTGGGGCTTTTGGAGCAGGACTTCTGACCTCACAGTCCTTTTCCCGCTCTATGCCCCCAAAATAGGAGTCTAGGGTTGCATTTTCTGTTTCCTTTGCCTTGGCATGTTGCCACTTAATTGCTTGACTTTTGGGCTTGTTGCCACACTATGGCTTTAAGGCCAGATAGAGGAATTTTCGTCCCGAACGTGTGGGGGGCAACTTCCGTTTCTGGCAAGCTGTAAACCCACCCACAACTTCCACCCTAGATCACAATCCAGATCCAGGGAGGTTAAAGCAAGAGCGATTACCCCCCAAGACTGATCGCTGGATCTCCCTACAAATTTGCAGGCTGGGAGCGGGAGCTGCCTCTGAAAACTACAAAATGGCGTTTGTCCTCAGTGGCTTCTAGCCCCCAGGGGAGGGAGCCGACGCATTCCCTAATACCAGTCCCAAAGTCCATAGGACACTAACCTCTTCCTTTGTCCCAGGCAAGTCTATGTTGATAATTCTGGAGTCGCCACAGCTCCCTGTGTTCTGGGGTTCCTCCAGCTGTCTGCTGGCCCTGCCGCCCTGGGGCTAAAACCTCGGCTCATGCGGACCTGGGCTCAGCTCGGCTCAGCTCCCGCACTCTGCACGCTGCCAGGTCCCAGACCACTGCGCTGGTCCTTCCTGCAGGGCTGCTGGGCTGTCCTCAGTGGGAGGTTAGCTTCTCTGCGTCGTTCTGTGGGTGCTGGGGCTCCAGAAGTTGTTCAGAGTCCCCTTTTACATAGTTTGGGGGGAATGTGGGGGCAGAGTGGCTTGGATGAGCTGTTTCTACTCCGCCATCTTGGCTCTGCCCTATTATTCTATTTTTTACTAGAAATGTTTGCTGAAGCAGTAAAAAAAGAAAAAGAAATGAAAGAAAGTAGAATAGGCAATGAGGAAACAAAGCTATCACTCTTTGCAGATATGATGGTATACTTAGAGAATCCTAGAGAATCAACTAAAAAAGCTACTTGAAATAATTAACTTCAGCAAAGTTGCAGGATATAAAATAAATCCATATAAATCTTTAGCACTCCTGTATATTACCAACAAAGCTCAATAGCAATAGACAGAAAAATAAATTCCATTTAAAATAGCTATAGATGATATAAAATACTTGGAAATCAACCTGCCAGGACAAATCCAGGAACTCTATGAAAGCAATTATAAAAAATAAAGTCAGATCCAAACAATTGGAAAAATATCAGTTGTTCATGGGTAAGCCAACCCAATATAATAAAAATGGTAATTCTATCTAAATTAATTTACTTATTCAGTACCACACAAATTGAATTACCAAAAAAATTTATAGATCTAGAAAACACTAACAAAATTCATGTGAAAGGAAAAAGGTCTATAATGTCAAGAGAATTATTGAAAACAAATGTAAATGAAATTGGTTTAGCTGTACCAGATTTCAAACAATATTATAAAGTACCAATAATCAAAACAATTTGGTACTGGCTGAGAAATAGAGTGGTGTATCAGTAAAAAAGAAACTAAATATAGAAGGCACAGTAGTAAATAGCCATAGTAATCTATTTGATAATTCCAAAGTTCTAATTTGGGGGGGCAAATTTTACTATTTGACAAAAACTGGAAAACAGTAGAGCAGAAACTTATATATATAAACCAACATTTACACCATGTACCAATAAAAGGTCAAAATGGGAACAAGATTTACATATAAAAGATGACATATATACCATAAGCAAATTTGTAGAGGAAGGAATAGTTTATCAGATCAACAGAGATGCAAAGAAACTTTGGCTAAACAAAAGATAGAAAACATTATGAGATGTGAAATGTATAATTTTGATTACACAAAATTTAAAGTTTTTGCACAAACAAATACAATACAACCCAAACTGGGAAATGATTTTTATAGTGTGTCTCATTTCTCAAATACATATAAAAAGAATCAAATTTAAAAGACTACAAGTCATTCCCTAGTTGATACAGGGTCAAAGGATATGAATAGGCAGTTTTCAGATGAAGAAGTCCAAGCTATCTCTGGTCCTATGAAAAAAATGCTCTAAATCTCTACTGATAAGAGAAATGCAAATTAAAATAACTGCAGTACTGCCAATTGGTTAATATGAAAAAAAGCAAAATGATAATTGTTGGAAGGGTTGTAGGAAAATTGGGACACTAATGCACTGATGGTGGAGTTGTGAACTGATTCAACCATTCTGCAAAACAATCTGGAATTATTCCCAAAGGACTATAAAACTGTGAATATACTTTGATCCAGTAATACCACTGCTTGCTCTGTGTTCCAAAGATATCATAAAAAGGGAAAAAGGAACTATATGTACAAAATATTTACAGTTGCTCTTTTTGTCATGGCAAAATATTGGAAATGGAGGGGATGTCCATCAATCAGGGAATGTCTTAAAAAGTTGAAGTATGTGAATGTTACTGTGTTATAAGAAATTATGAGCAGGCCTATTTTTGAAAACAACAACAACAACCTAGAAAGACATACGTGTACTTATGCAAAATGAAATGAGCACAATCAAGAGAGCATTGTAGATAATAATAGCAACACTGTAGAATGATCAATTATAAATGACTTAGTTTTTCTCAGCAATTCAATAATCCAAGACAACTCCAAAAGACTCATGATGGAAAATACTATCCACATCTAGAGAAAGAATTGATAGATTCTGAATGAGGATGGAAGGGTAGTATCTTCACTTCATTTTTTTTTTCATTTTTGTCCTTTTGTTCTTTTTCTTTTTTTTCATGACATAATTATATGGAAATATATGTTTCCCATGATAGCACATATACAACCCATCTCAGATTGCTTACTGTTTTAGGGAGGGAGACAGGAAAGGAGAAAAATCTGTAACTCAAAGTATTTTTAAATGAATGTTAAAAATTGTCTTTACATGTAATTGGAAAATAAAATACTATTAAGATAGTGTTATATGAAGTGCTTTGCAAACTTTGTAGTGTTACATAAATGTTAATTATCATCATTATCCCATAATCCACTCATGAAATATTCAGTGATCCATGCCTTTGATAGTCATCTCTATGGAGAGAATTATGGTCAGATTTACTTCTTTTTATATCCAAGCTCTGCCAAAAGTCTGTATTTTGAACTGTTTTTCAGGTGCCTACACATCCTATCAAAATTCTGTTTCAATGTGTTCAAGACTTAATGCATACAAGTTGTCTGCAAGCTCCTGTCTTTCTTATCTTGCCTAGCTCTGTTTATAATGAAATCATCATTCTGGTCACCCAGGCTTGAAATTTCAGAGTCACCTTGGACCCATTCTTCTTTCCTAATAATTCATACTCACTGCCATTATTCTAGTCCAGCTTTTCATTATCTCAAACCTAGACTTTTGCAATTGGCAGCTATTACAACTGGCCTTTTGTTCACTCTTTCTAATCTCTCACTCCAATATATTCTTATAAATAGTAGTCTGAGATGTTAAAGCAAAACTTGAATCAAGTGCTACCATGTGGCTGCAGATCATAAAAGCATACTAATAAAAATTAACTACAAACTTATATGATCTAATCTCATTTGGATTCTTGCTGCAAAAAAATCATTCCTTTTATTCATCCCTAATTGCTTTTGTAATATA
This sequence comes from Gymnobelideus leadbeateri, assembly GCA_011680675.1. Classification (NCBI taxonomy): domain Eukaryota; kingdom Metazoa; phylum Chordata; class Mammalia; order Diprotodontia; family Petauridae; genus Gymnobelideus; species Gymnobelideus leadbeateri. Next base: position 113,868 of record WOXC01001242.1, read on the forward strand.
CTTCCCTCAGTATATTTTTTAAAATCTTCCTTTTTCCCCTTAAATGTCTCACACTCCCCTTGTCTCTTCAGTATAGGGTCTCACATTTTTACTGACAAAATAAGTAATTTGCCAAAAACTCTTTATTATCCATCTTAAAATCCCTTGATATTATCCCTAATTCTTTTTCTTTTACTTTAGCCCCTGTTGGTATGACCCTCTCTTTTTATCCTCTTTTTTTCTTCTTTTTAAAAAATCTTTTATTTAGTATATTATTTTCCTCCACTTACATGCAAAAATAATTTTTAACTTTCATTTTTGTCCTTTTATGCTCTTGATTCCATCCCCTATCATCTCTGCTGGAAAATTGTCCCCATAATAAAAATATATCCAAGACTTTAATACTTTCAAAAAACCCTCACATGAATCTTCCATATTATCAGGCTATCCTCTTATAATTCTCCTCCTACTAACAGTAAGGCTAAGTTTACATCCATTGCCTCTACTTCCTCTTTTCTCCCTCAGTCATCAAACCTTGTAATCTTATTTTCCACCCCATCACTCAGCTAAACTTTTTCTAAAGTTAACAATGATTGCTTAATAGTAAAATTCAATATCATTTATCATGATCCTCATCTCTCCTTCTACCTAGTATTCCTCAATCTTTTTTTAATGAATCATCATCCATTTCCACTCAGTATCTATTGATGGCATCCCAAAGGCTTTGCCTAGAGGTTTACTTCTCTTATCACTCTCTCAGAAATCTGCTTTATAGTTTTGTCATGGGAATCAGATGGTTATTTATTTATAGAGTTTTGTAACCATAAAACTGTACAAATATTGGCTATTATTTAAAAGTTCTGAAGATTTGTGGTTTGATTGATTTGGAATCCTCTCCGCTCCCCCCCAAAAATCCCAAAACTAATTAGTTTGATTAGTGAAATCCCATGAGTTAGGAATTGTATCACTTCTTAGTCAAATTTTGAAACAGGTATTATTATTATTATTATTGTATGTAGTAATAGTAAACATTGTCACCTATTCTTTCATATGCAAGTTATGTATCTCTTAGTTCATTCCAGGTTAGCTGGGACAGAACAACATTTTGGTTAAATGACAGTAAAAAGGTTGAAAATATTAAACTGTGGACATGCCATTTTAGGTTATTCATTAAACAAATGTTCATTTGGCATATGTCTGTTAGGTCATATTTCCACTGTTGACATACTGTTTATCATAATGATGTAATCTTTATCTTCAAACATTTAATGCATTAACAGAGAAAGGTAAATCCCAATAGCCAGAATCTTCAAAAAAGATTGCTATAAATTGGGAGTGTGTGTTTATGTATGTATTATATAGCAGGGATGGGGAACTTGCAACCTTGAGGCCACATATGGCCTTCTAGGTCCTCAAGTGCCACTTTTTGACTGAGTCCAAATTTTACAGAACAAATCCTTTTTTTAAGTGGATTCATTCTGTGAAGTTTGTATTCAGTCAAAGGGCCTCACCTGAGGACCTAGACATGTGACCTTGAAGCCATAGGTCCCCCACCCCTATCTTAATGCATATCAGTTATAATTTTACACACAAAATAACATTTACTTGTAGATGATTCGCTGTTTAAATTCAAAACAAAAAAATCTAGCCTCAGGCAAGTATTCAAATTATCAAATGGTTAGAGCATATTAACCTTTCAGAACAAAGGTATTGTCCAAAGATAGCTATTTAAAAATTCAAATTAATATAAATCAGCCCATGAAAATGTTTTATTTTGTAATTAGCTATATTAAGTTATATGCATATATAACAAACATTTCTACTGAGTAAAGCTTTTTTAGAGCTCCCTCTACTGTTCTAATGTGTTCCAAATATATGGAGTGAGTAAATCCAAGGATATGAAAAATATACAAGACAGACTTTGAACAAAGATTAAAAATAGTTTTAGCAAAAATAATGTAATGAAAATTATTTCTATCCATGTAAGAGTAAATTTTTTATTTCCCATATAGCTATACTATATAAAATAGCTCCACGGCCTTCTTTCTCAAACATATCTATGTTTAAAAATAATAAACACACTTAATGATTTCTGTCAGTGGAAAAAGTCAACTAGAATTTTTATTTGTATATAGTCAGCATGGCAAAATGAATAAAGGACATATAGTCTCAGAATGAATTATATCTGACTTGTCTACCCTTTAACCAGTTGGGTGAGCAAGTTACTGACTTCAGTTGCCAAAGGTAAATCATGAAGTTGTAAAGCAAGTGCTGATCTGTACTACTTGAGTGAATTAACTTACTGGGAGATCCACTGATGAACAAAATCTCAACTGAAAAAAAATGGTACCAAGATACAATTGATAACATTTCATCTAGCTCTAAAAGAAGTTTCCTAACCCACAAAATGGGGCAGTTAGGTGGGTGGCACAATGAATAAAGTTCTGGGCTTGGAGTCAGGAAGACTCATGTTTGTCATTTCAAATCTGGTCTTAGATGCTAACTAGCCATGGTACCCTGGACAAGTCACTTAACACTTTTTGTCTCAGTTTCCTCATCTGTAAAATGAACTGGGGAAGGAAATGGTAAACCACTCCAGATATGTGTTGGATATGACTTTTAAAAAATGACTGAAACCCATAAAATAAGGATATTATTTAAGTCTTATGAAAGAACTTCAAATATATTGTAAGATGGATGTGTAACTGTTCTAAGATATGTGTGTGCACATATATGTGCGAATATACACATGTACACATATACATATATGTACATGGTACATGTGCATTAGTATACACATATATGCAGACACTGTGATGCCTATTAGTGCAGAATGGAAAACAGACTCCAGTACTGTTAAGCAGGGTGATTTCTTCTCCATTCTCTAGGGTATCAGACTAGAAAATGTCTATCTGCCACCCCTCAAATCTTATCTAGGGTCCAATTATAAAGGGTTCAAAAAAGTATCTGGGGTAAGGAGGTAATCAGAATGCATGCCATCTTGGGGTGGAGGGGGAGGAGAGATATGGGGAGAAAATTTGGAATTCAAAATCTTGTGGAAATGAATGTTGAGGAGTGAAAATAAATTAATACATTTTTAAAAAGAGAGAAAAAAGAAAAGTAAATATCAATTATCTTGGCCTGAAAGGGAAAAAAATACCATCTCTATACTCATATTTTCCAACAACAAATAGCCAATCAATCAAACAAAGAAAAAACCTTCAAGGGATCCTCTTATCCTTGATAACTAACATCAGATGTTTCTCCTTTCCTTCTCTGCCAAACTACTTGAAAAAATAGTTATTCTCATCACTTTCACTTCATTTCTTTATATTCCCTTATACACCCATTAAAATCCAGTTCCCAACAATATCATTTAAATGAAGTTGCTTTCTCCAAATTACCATTAATCTCTTGGTTGACAGACCTAATGGCCTCCTCTTCATGTTCCTTCTTCCTGACTTTTTGGCAACATTGTTTTTCACCTTCTACTGGATATTCTAACCTTTTTGGGTTTTTGTAATATTGCTATTTCTTGTTTCTCCTCCTGTCTCTCTGAACCATTTCTCAGTCTTATTCACAAGATATTAATCTTTGTCATATGCTCTAACTGTGGGTATCCCTCAAGACTAAGCCTTCATTCTTTTTTTTTCCTTTTCATTCTATATATTGTCTTTGGTTATCTTGGCTTCATGGATTATTATCTCTATGAAGATTATTCCCAGTTCCATTCCTAGTCTCTCTTCTGAGTTCCAATCCCACATCTCAAATTGTCTACTGGATCTTGGATTTATGGTTTTATCAGTGGAAATAACAATAAAGAAGAGACTTTACCATATACTTTGCTGCTGTACCCTAAAGACCAAAGGAACTTTCTGACTTGCAGCTAAAATTTTCCTATCTGTTGTCTTTACCATTACTTGCAAACAGAGATTATCTTAATTCTCTGTTTGTATCTCCAGTACTTAACTTAGTGCATTGCTCATAGTAAGTGCTCAATAAATGCTTAATAAATTTATTTATTCACTGAAAATCATATGTTTCATAAGCATCTTAGATTCAACATGTTCAAAACATCTTTCCAATATGTATCTTTCTCTCCATTCACTCAACCATCACCCATTTCATGTCCTCATAATCTCTTGCCTGGGGTATTGTTATAACTTTCTAATTAGCCTCCCTGCATCAATTTTCTCTTCACTCTAATGAACTATGAATTAAAGTTTACTCCATCTTCTAAACAACTGCTAAAGTGAATTTTCTAAAGTGCAGATTTAACAAAGACATTCTCCCCATTCAGAAACTTTAGAAACTACCAATAGTTTGAATTTCTCAGTTTATTGTTAAGATTTTTCCACAATTTAACCTTTTCCAACCTTTTTAGTCTTTTTTTTAAATAGGCAAGTCATTTTATTCTTGGCAGTAGAATATTTGTAGCAAATTACAGGTATCTGAAAAGCTTAAGTAACCATGAGAAAACAAGTGAGGATATAAGATTATACCATGAGGAGGTCTTTTCCTGCATCTCAGAGAGAAGGAGATGTTTATTTCTCACCGAGCTCTGTCTACCATTATTGTTGTTTAGCAGACAGCAAGGTCTAAAGACCAAGGGCCCACAGTCCAACCTTTTCAGTCTTACCACACTTGACTTCCCTTGTTTGTACATTCTACAATATAGCAATATTTGTCTATGTGCAGTTTCTTACTCTCTGCACACTTAACCCCTGCCTCAGTGCCTTTTCATTGGCTATCTCCAATTCATATAATGTTCTACCTTTTAATCTCTACTTTTTAACCTAAGTTCTTGCAAAACTTAATTAAAATGCTACCTTCTTCCAGGAATCTAAGATTTCTCAGTTATTGTGCTTTTCCCTATACAGTTAACTTCCTCCTACTCCCTATACCTCCATCCATCCATCCATCCATCCATCCATCTGTCCATCCATCCATCCATCCATCCATCCATCCATCCATCCATCTGTCCGTCCGTCTGTCTATCCGTCCTTCCATCTGTACGTCTGTCTATCTATCTATCTCATAGAGAATTTTGATGCAGTCCTTGGAATACATCATGAACTAGCAGGTTGGGTTTCCAGAGAGTGGCCTGCAATATTTATCTTAGAGTTCTAGGGGTAACCATGAGAAATCTGGGATACTTTTTCTAGTACTATTACTCATGAGTCCCCATCCAATGTATTTCTTCCCAATATTATGGGAAATAGATATTTACTCAATATAATTTCACAATTACTAAGAAATAAAGCGATTTCTAGGTACATAAACTCCAAAATTATGAAACCATTCTCTTTTACCATTTTGGTTTCTGGAGAGGACAAATTCAGACTTAAATTTGTGACCACTGTCATCCCCCTCTTCCCCTAAACACACCCAAATTTGGGGCATTACTTAAATAAAAGAAAAGTTAATTAAGCACCTCTTGCATGTCAATCATTATGTTAGGTGCTGTGGATAACAGATCAAGAAGTAAATGAGACCCTGCCCTCAAGTAGCTTATATTCCAACGAGGGGAGCTATGCCATGTTCAAAGATAGATAAATAAAAGGCATGTACAAAATTAATTCACAATAATGGAGCAACATGTGTACTAGCAATTGGTGACATAAGGAAAGCCTCCCTAAAGGTAATTGCACTTAAACTGAGATTTAAATAGAACCAGGATTTCCAATAGGTACAAGCCAGAAGGGTGAGCATTTAAGCATGGAAGACAGTCTATGCCAAGACAAGGAGTTAAGAGAAGGCCTTATTTGTCTTAGATCATTGTATTGATGAGAACAGTTTTGTTCATCATGCAATGTTGCTGATACTATGTATAATGTTCTCTTGCTTCTGCTCTCTTCATTCAGTTCATGTTAGTCTTTCCAGCTTTTTCTGAAATCTTCCTGTTCATAATTTCTTATAGCATAATAGGATCCCATTACATTTGTAAACCACAACCTGTTCAACCATTCCCTGACTGATGGGTATCCCTTCAATTTTCATTTCTTTGCCACAAGAAAAGGAGCTGATACATACCAGCTCCTTTTCTTGTGGCAAAGAAAGAATATATATATATATATATATATATATATATATATATATATATATATATATATATATATACACATACATTTGTACATATGGGTCCTTTTCCCTTTTTTTATGATCTCTTCAGGATACAGACCTAGTAGTGGTATTGGTGGATCAAAGGGTATGCATACTTTTATAGCCCTTTGGGCATAGTTCCAAATTGCAGAGAGCTTGTTCTTAAACATTTACCAGCTGTTTGACATCAAAACATCATAGATCTAGAGCTAGATAAGATATTGGAAGTAATTTAGTCCAACTTCTTTGTTTTATAGTGGAGGAAATGGAGGCCTGTAGAGGATAAATGAGTATTCAAAGTCACATAAGTCACTGACACATGCAGGATTTGAGCTTAGGTCCTCTCACTTCAAACCCAATGTCCTCTCTACTGTACCCATTTCTCAGACTCAGCTTCCTCATATATAATATGGGAATAATAAAATACTCATAGAATAATGAACAGAGAACTGGCATCAGATTTAGAAGTTCAAATTCTACCTCTGAAACTATATGACTCTCAGATATTTTCAGTATTCTAGGCAAATTTCTAAGACTATAATTTGTAAGGGAAGGTATTTACCTGCATTGGTAAAGTGAGCTTTCTGATCTGGGGGTTCTCTTTGTCAAGGAAAACACAAGGTCCAGTACTTATCTTGTCCTTATTATCTCATTAGTCCTTATCCTATTATATATGTTTGTTACTGACCTCAAAGGGGTCAAATGAGGAACAATTGGAATATCATTTGTAAAGTACTTTGTGAACCTTAAAACAATTCATTCTTTTAATTATTAAGTGCTAAGAAAAGCAAAACATGAATCAGTGGAAGGGAGAAGCAGAGCAATGGGAATAGGAGCTGGCATGAATGATAACATTCTGTACTAGAATTAGGGTCAGGAAAACATGGTTTCCAACTCCACCTCAGACACTTGTTAGCTATGTAACCTCTGGTCCATTTGCTTAATCTTTTGGTGCCATTATTTCCTCATCTGTGAAAGGAGAGAGTTAGACTTCATGGCCTCAAAGGTCCTTTATAGTTTTAAACTTATGATCCTATGATTAATCAGATATGAAGACCAGCCTGAATGGAATTTGTTCCTTTCGAGGAATAGTAGGAGATAAAATGGAATTGATAAGTAGAATCAGATAAAGGGCCATGGACAATGACCTTGTTGATATAATAGGAGAAAGGAATTTATTAGTTGAGTAGTATATGAGTTTCTTTTCAAGTAAAAGGTTAGTGGGATAAGGGTATGAGGGATAACTTACAGTGAAGTTTCCCCATTCTAAAGAGCAAATCTAGAGTGGCTTCAGCATCGACTAGGCCTAAGTTTAGAAGTCACCTCACCTTGCAGGTATCTGGGACTTAGAGCAATGGAGACCCTCCCCAGGTTTACCCCAGCATAAGATATTCCGAATAAGGACAAAACTGCTTTCCTGGTCTTGCACTGGACACCCACATGTTTCCATGTCATTTGTGTGAGATAGATTCCCGTGCTTCGATTGTAAGCTGGCCTCCCCATCAACGGGAATGAAGGCCAGTTGGGATTTGGGGTTTCTGTCTTAGGGGGTATGTAATCATGGGCTTGCTTCCACATGTTGCTTTCTCCCTGGCAGACTCCATTTGAGCAACAGAGGCAGAGGGCCCCCTCTCATGAGAAAGAATAAAGACCTTTTCCGATCTCAGACTCAGACTCAGAACTCTTCTATCTCACACAGGGTGATAGAAAGCAAATTTAGACATTAGAAGACTACTGCAGTATGTAGCTCTAACACTATTAAGACTTGAAATAAGATTATAGCATTGGTATTAGGAGGCAACAAACAACTCAAGAGTTATTCTGAGTAAAGAGCAATTATACAACTTGGTGATTGAAAGGATATGGTAAAAAAAAAAAACACATTTGAACCTTAGTAAACAGGTGAATGCCTAGTGGTTCACTTACCAAAATAAACTTAATTTTACCATATAATCTTAAATCTTTATATTACCTTTTTTATTTAAAAAGAGAGATTATTAATGTTATAAAAACCAAAATTATCAAACAATCCTTTACAAACGAAACCTTTCACAACAACTTTATATCACTAACACTTTAGATCACTCAGATGATTTTATGGTTATTTATAGTAGTTAATCTAAATTTCAAATCTGGGATATTGTAACATGATTAATGAAATTATGTATTTTAAAAATTCTACCTGAAGGATAGAGAAATCTAGAATAATTTATCAAGGCAGGGAAATGTGATTGATAGTAGCAAAAGCTTCTTTGAGTCTAAAAGATGTCAGAAAACAAAATTAAGTCAGGAGGAGATTGAGAAGTTTTAAACCATTCCTTTGGATCTATTTAGTAATTTTCTTCATAGATATGTGTAGGTAACATAATTAACTTTTTTATACAAAAGTTTTATTACCATTATTATTTATTACTAGCTTGTCAGTTGTGGTAGGCGTTCTACTTCCAGCACCCTTTTTGTTCAGGTTTGATGTTCAGATGAAAATGAGGCATTTAAGAGTAATTGAACAATGGAGGTTTATTTTATTCAAACACAGCATGGATATACTGGAAGCATACAGTGACTCTTAGCTTCTGGCATGGGGAGAGAAATAAGGGAGATTGTCTCCAACTGGAAATGTTCTGGTAAGTATATCATCAGAAATCTTCCTAAAATTTGAACATATTAAAATTCTAAAAGCATTGGCAACACATTTTTCTCTAAACCTCTCAGTCCTTAGGGAGAGGGGTTGAAAATTAATACAGTTTCTATATAGGTTTCACCCCATCAAGTTCACTTTTAAATATGAAATAGCTGATAAATAAATTAATAAACATTTTTACTATTGCTAAAGTGGACCAGGTCATCTGCTTGGGACTTCCCTTCTCACCATCTGGACTGCTAGCACATCCTAGCATAGATTATAGCTCTTAGATTTCTGGTAAATCATACTTGTGAAAATCACAGGGAGATTACCCCCCTCCAATTTCCTTCACTTAAAAGCAGAAGATATAGTAAAGGGATAAGTAAAAAGAAGACCTGTCACTCAGAAGGCCATCACAGAAAAATGGTCAGAGGCAAGTGAATTATCCTGACTAGTGGCTTTTTAAATATATCCAATTTGTAAGCTCACAGTCAGTCAATGGTACATTTCTTCATGTGGATAGAAAACTGTAATTAACTACAGAATATATTGCATGAATCAAACTTAGAAACAGTGTGATTCCATGACATTTCAACATAGCTTTCCCAAAATGTGGTTCCTAGCTTCTTTTATATGGGGAATCCATCAGGGGAAGCCCTCCTCCTTGTATCACAATGGTGATTATCAGGTTGAAAATCCACATGACTAGAAGGATGATAGCATCTTCAACAGTAACAACAAAGAAATTTTGATGTTAAGAGATACTGCGTTTTTCAAATGACAATTATATTTTTATATACCCTTTCGTTTTTTTTTTTTGAGAGTGACAATATTATTGAAATACCATAAAATTAGACTATATTATTAGGTAATTTTTGTCCTCTGCTGGGCTTGAGAAAAATTGACTGTTACAAAGAAATAATTGATGTACACTTCTCAATACTTTTCATTTTCCTTCTCTGATAGCAACCATTCCTTTTTTATTTCTGGGGTTTTTTTTCCCCTTGAAGGATTCGTCAGTCTTTTATATTAATTTTTTTTATCCATTGCAAAAACTTTTAGAGAAAAGAGGATTTTACCATTCTGCCCTTCTTTAAATGGATGAAGCAATTGAAGTCAAAAGAGGAAGTGGTTTTCCCAAGATTACACAGTTGTAACTGCCAAGAGTAAAAATTGCATTTCCTATTTCTTAGTCCAATCCTTTATTTAAAAGTCTATCTCTAATTTTTCTACATATTTTTTTGTGTTATGTCACACTTTGGCAGTATGAGAGGTAGCAGAGCATAGGAGAATTCAAAGTATAGATTTCAAAATTAGGAAGATCTGGGATGAAGTCTGGCCTCTGACAGTTTTTATTCTTATGGCCCAGGAAAAGTCATTTAACTTCTCAGTGCCTCTGGTAACTTGCTAAGACTCAAGGTATAGAGCTATTTTTGATTTCAATAAATTATTTTGTGGTACCAGTGAATCCAAAGGAGTGAGCAAAAAACAAAAACTAAATTAAATTAAATTGAATATATTAAAATTTACATATAGAATTGACGTCTGGTTTTACCCAGACAAAATCCAGGTCCTTTTTGGTTCATATCCCCATGAAAATCTGCATTTATCTGATTCTGTCCAAACTTAGTGTTTCCCCTAGAGATATAAAAATTGAAGTCATCTATATTTAACAGAAAAATATATAGGATGTTCTTCTCTTACTCAAGTACTCTGGCAAACAAGCCTCACGAGACAAAAGACAAGAAGAATTCTCCCAGATTGGGATTAGTTTTTCCCATACAAGAAAGGAGACATTTCTTTGATCCTGCAGAATTAGAGCTGTATCTTAGGAGTTCAAAATAAAGATTTTATTCAACAGATATTACTTAAAATAACACTTTAGTGTATGTTTACATGGAAGAATAGGCATCCACAAAAAGTACTCAGGCTAATGAACCACAGTTATGGATTTAAATGCATATATATTATTCTGAAAGAGTAAATGTTGAATATGTGAACTGAATAGTTTTTTTTTTTTACTTAATAAGATGTATTTTAATAGTTACTGTTCTCATTTTGTATTCACTCAAACACTATTTTTAATTAAAATGAGCAAGGAGTATCCTCAAGTAAATTTTTATGTACTTCAAATTTATTAATTTATTGATCAAATAATTAGAATATTATGTGTTATTTATTTCAATTAAATAAACATTTATTAAGTGCCTACTACTTGCAGATGATTGTGCACTCAATGCAGTCTCTTATCCCATACTGTCTCCTCTACCCAAGATAAACTTTAAAGGATTTATTTATTTTGGTCTTTTTTTGAAAGGGGAAAGCAGGGCATTTGGGGTTAAATGACTTTTCCAAGGTCACACAGTAAGTGTTAAGTGTCTGAGGCCAGATTTGAATTCAGGTTCTCATGACTCCAGAGTCCATGCTCTATTCACTGTGTCACCTAGCTACCCATAAAGAATTTATTAAAATGAAATTTTTAGTTGACTAAATTTGCACTAAAACCTCAATTTCACTCATGTTTCTTAGGAGATATGATCTTTTTTATAACTAAACTAGATTCTCTTAATCATCTTCAGGGTCAAGATTAAGAGTTTCTCTAGTAAATAGTAATGGTGGTATTATTATGGGCATCTGAGAAAATCCAGCTTCACATTTGAATATAAATTATATTACCAGGATTTCTTAAAGAAAATAATTTCCTTACAATTTTTATTTCCTGATGTGTAGAATATATGAAGAAAATGATAAAGAAAATATCTTACTCTCACTCAAACCCTTAAAGTAATTTCATAAGTTTGAATTAGAATTATTATCATACTGATCTTATTTTAATAGGCAACTGAACTTAAAATCAATACCACCATTAAATTCTTTTTTTTCCACCATTAAATTCTTGCAAAGCCATGAACTTTTAAATTTTTAGATGATATTAAATCCTGATATCATGTATAGGTACAGATTTTGACAAGGGTAATAATACTATTTGTGTGTGTAATTATTTAAATCACTCATATTACTTTAGTCTAATTGTCTTCACTAAATTGGCATGAATAATTTATTTATCAGTGCTGTCAGCCATCAATCCGAGTTGCAGACAGCAGCACATCAGCTCAATGAAAGAGCAAAATGTTTGGATAGATTCATAAAAGAATTCCATAAACTTAAGGGTGGGGGTTAACATAATTTTGATATTATAACTGAACCATCTGAAAAGATATGCTATGCTATACTATACTGTGCTATATGATACTGTATGATACTATACAAATTTGACTCTATTTTCTCTTTTTGACCTCAAAAATACAATATGAAGCTGAAAATGTAAACTGTAATACCTAAATTGACGGGGAGATTCTATTTACAAAATTACAATATTACTATTTGCATCCTGAGTGAAATAATTTTTTGTAGCATTCTAGTTCCCATAACTATAGACAGATTGCTATATATTCTCAGATTACTCTGACCATATGCTTGCCACCCCATTTAGTCAATCTCATGGAATCCCTGGGAACTAACTAACTGAAACATTACTGGCATGAAACAAAGACAGAACCTTTTCTGTAAGAATAGGGAAATTTGGTGAATTCCTCTTTATGCTGGCAAGTCAATCTTTAGTGATTCTATTCCATCTTTGACATTGTAAACCAACTCCCCTTTCCCCTCTACCTAACTCAACAATTTAGTCAATGGCTAAATGAATGAGAGAATAACATCAATTCTTCTTTTCATCTCTTTCCTACATACCCCCAAATTGTTACAAACAGGTCACTAAATCAGTAATTTTGGCAAGTTACCTTCCTGGTCCTCACATTAGAAATTCACACTTTCTTATCCAGTCTCCCTTTTGAGACAGTAGGTACTTGTAATAGGATTTGGCAAATTTAAAGTGCTGATCTCCTTGAGGGAAATTAATTTCATTTTAGTATATATGATTATATTGCAGCTCTCTCCCTGGCAGAGATGCAGATAATTGATTAGAGGGGCATCCTTATCTTGTGGTTTTTTCCCTTGAAGATCAAGCCATAGGCCATAATGGACAATGGAAAACTTAACAAATCAAAGGGATAGATACCCTCCTGTGTATTTTTAAGTTTTTAAAAAAAAATCTTTTTATATGTAAAATCTAATTTTTATACAATTCAGTGATAACATGAGAATTAAAGAAAGTTATGAAAGCTGAAACCAATTTGTTTTCTAAATCTGGGAAACAGTTCCTATATACAAAACAAATTTATCAAGCTGTGATTACATAAGACTAATCAGATTTAAGCATTAAGTCTTTAACCAAAACTTTTTTTCATGAGTAGTTAATGGATGAATGGTATTAAACAAGTATACTTGACTTAATTAACACCTTGTTATAGTTAGCTGAAATTATTGGATTTTTATTGCATTTCTTTACTTGTTCCTGCTGGAGTCTATTTGTAAATAACTGGGCTCCCCCCATTTTTCTTTTACTTCTGACCAATGATTTTACTTTTCAGGAAATAAATTTCTTCTACCAATCAGATCAACAACTGTTCTGCAGCTTTATAGTCTTAGAGAGCTGCCTATATCTCTAAAGGGTTAAATGACTTTGGGAGGATCAAATCATGACTATGGTTCTGAAGGATTTGAGTACAGGTCTTCCTGTCTCTGTGGCAAAATTAAAAATTGCCTTATATAGAATAAATAAATAACTCAACAAAGAGTAAAAACAAAACTCAATAAGAATTTAAAATCAAAACTGTGTTGTGTTTTACATAAATATTATCAGCATCACAGCATGTTCTAATTAGATAAATGAAATTAATTTCTTATCACTCACTTTTCATTCTTTTAGGAATACAAAAGGAGTTAGCCTCATCCACCTTAGGCAAATAATAATTAATATTTAATGAATTTTATAATCAATTGTAGGTAATAGGATTAACTGTTACAAAATCTGTACAAATTGCTTTTTCCTAATAGCTTAGTCATGAAACTGAATAGTGGCTGTATCTTTTTGAAGACTCCTAGTATTCTTTAACTACATTAAACACAAGAAGAAAATAGATTTCTTTTCATAGTTACTGCCTGTCATTTTTGATGGGTCATCTAGACTGGCCAAAGAGGTGAAGGACTGTTTTAAAAAATGAATTCATCGATTCAGATGTATTTAAATTACCAGGATTCTTGATTGGCACCTTGAGTGAATTAAAAGAAGGTGCAGTGGAAATATTAAGTAACTTGAAAAAATGTTATTAGCAACTTTGAAATTAATCTTAAAAATTAGTTATATGTGGCAATAACTAAACTTGATAGCCTGTTGATGTTACGCAGAAATTACTGAACTTGCTTTGTAGTAGTATATAATGCTTAATTTATAATATTCTGATAACAAAATTTATAATTTTATATTCTATAACCAAGAAATTCAATAAGAATAACATGAATAAAAATTTCCTGTTTTCTCATTTTCAAAGTTAAAAAATTAAAGTAGATGCCTGTAAGGTCACTTTAAATTTTTGAACTATGTTTCTATGCAATAAAATACCTTAGTTATATTTTAAGAATCTTACAAGTGATTACTTTTACTAAGTAGTGGATTTTTCACTCCCTAAAGACATTTTATACCATTTTCACAAAATCTATAAAAATATATTTTATTTATTATAAATAACATTTGTTAAATTTTATTTATAATTTAAAATAATCCTTTAAGTTTCTTTATCTCTATTTTCTCAGTTTTCCATGCCTAGAATGCTCTCTTTTCTTATCTCTGTCTCCTGATTTCCCTGGCTTTCTTCAAGTCCTAATTAAAGATTAAAGTCCTAATTAAAATTCCAGAAAAAGTCTGTCACAACCTCTTTCTTACAATTCCAGGAACAAAATAAGTATTTCCATAATACAGTACAAAAAATAAATATAATTGTGCATGAAACTATAAATCTGCCATTTGCAACTTGCTATTCCTTCTCAATAAACAACAAAGTTGTCATGTAAACTTCTTTTTTCCCTTTTTTCTTTCCTTACCACCCCCTGCCATAGAAATGGTCATCATTAGATGCAAATATGTGTCTCTAATGTGTGTCTGGACATGCACATATATGTGTGTATATATGCAAATATGTACATATGTATGTATATAGAGGTATGTGTGTGTGAAATTATTATATACATTATATACATACTTTTATTTGGCAGTTCTTTCTCTGGATACAGATAAAGCCTCTCTGCATATGTCCTTTAATTTTAATTTCTGTATTTGTAATAGTAAAAATGACTTAGTCACTCAAAGCCATTCTTAAAACAATATTTCTATTACTGTATATAATGTTCTCTTGGTTTTGCTCACTTCTTTCTTCATCATTTCATGCAAGTCTTTCCATGACTTCCTAAAATCATTGAGCTCATTATTTCTTTCTTTTTTTAAAATTTAATTTATTTAATTTTAGTTTTGAGTGTTCACTTCCATAAGTTTCTGAATTTTAAATTCTTTCCACGTCCCTTCCCTCTCCCCTTCGCAAGATGGCAAGCACTCTGATAATGGCTCTATATATACATTCTCATCAAATATACTTTCACAGCAGTTCTGATGCACCAGAAAGAAAATGTGAAACAAAACAACAACCACAATAAAAAAAAGATAAGAATACTTTGATCTGCCTTCAGACTCAATAGTTCTTTCTCTAGATGGGGATAGCATTTTCCTTCATGAGTCTTTTGGAGTTGTTTTAGGACCTTGCATTGCTAAGAAGAACATAATCTATTAAAGTTTGTCATCATATAATTTGAATGTTACTGTGTAAAATGTTCTCTTGTTTCTCCTAATTTCACTCAGCATCAGTTCACATATGTCTTTTCAGGTTTTTCTGAAGTCCTTCTGCTCCTTATTTCTTATAGCACAATAGTATTCCATTACATTCATATACAACAATTGATGGACATCTCCTTAATTTCCAATTCTTGGCCACCACAAAAAAGAGTTTCTATAAATGGTTTTGTACATGTGGGTTCTTTTCCCATTTTTATGATATCTTTGGCATATAGCCCTAGAAGTGTTATTGTTGGGTCAAAAGATATGAACATTTTTATAGTCATTTGGGCATAGTTCCAAACTGATGCCCAGAATGGTTGGATAAGTTCATAACTCCACCAACAATGCATTGGTTTTCCAATTTTCCCATATCATTTCCAGCATTTATAATTTTCCTGTTTTGTCATGTTAACCAAGTTGATAAGTGTGATGTGGTACCTAAGAGTTGTTTTGATTTGCATTTCTCTAATCAATAGTGGAGCTCTTTTACATTTTACATTTCTTTACAGCACAGTAGTATTCTATTACAACCATACACCGCAACTTGTTCAGCCATTCCCCAGTTAATGAACATCCCTGAAATTTCTAGTTCTTTTTCACTACAAAGAGAACTGCTATAAACATCCCATTCACATTAAAAGTTAAAATTACTATTTGTGAACTTCCCTCCATCTTATTTTTATTCCCTATTTTAGGCTCTCTTTTTACCATATCCCTGTTACCTTATCTTCTCCCCCCACCCTCCCACCTCTCATTTTACCTATACCTCCAAGATTCCCCCATCCTCTCCCCTCCCCTCAATCTTAACCTACAGAGCCCTCAAAAAGTCCTCCCATTTTCTCCTTCATCCTCACAAAATTCTTATCCACACACCCTTCTAAAAGTACTTTCCTCATCCTGTATTAGTTTTCTCACCTCACTATATGTTCAGAAGATTTCTACACCCTCACAGATGAGCACATTGTATTGACTTCAACCCAGAAGAGAGTAAGTTTCCAACATTACTAGCCCTCCACTGCCACCTGGTTACTCTGTATCAGTTCTTTCTTTCCTCATTTTTATAATATAATTGCTCCCTTTTGCTAGTCAATTTGTTTTTTAGAATCACTCCATCATACACAATTCAGCACCAACCTTTCTTCAAACTACCCTAGTAATGATGACAGTTTTAAGAATATATATATTTATATATGTAAAACAATTTGATCTCAATGAGTGACTGTTAGTTTTTAATCTTTTCCTTATATTTCTTCTGGATCTTTTATATCAAAATTTCCATTAAGTTCTGGTCTTTTCATTTCAAATACATACACATTTTTCAGTTTGTCAAATGTCTGATTTTTTTCATTTAGTATTATACTCAACTTTGTTGGCCAAGTTATTCTTGTATGTAACCACAGCTCTTTTGCATTGAAATAAAATATCTTTTAGAGTAGAAGCTGCTAGGTTTTGTGAAATCCTGACTACATTTCCATATTACTTATATTGTATTTTTTTTTCTTTTTGCTCCCAATATTTTCTCCTTAACCTGAGAATTTTGAAACTTGGCTATGACATTGTTTTAAGTTTTCCTTCTGGGATCTCTTTTAGGAGGCAAGTGGTAGATTTTCAAAATGTCTTCTTTACTCTCTTGTTCTAGGACTTCAGGACAATTTTCCTTATCAATTTACTGTAATAATGTAACTATATTATTTTTACCATAACTTTCAGGTTGTCTGACTATTCTTGTTTCTCCTCAAGCTTTTCTCCAGATTACTTGTTTTTCTAATGAGGTGTTTCAGATTCTAATGAATTTTTTTTACCTTTATCATTATTTGGTGTCATAATATCATTTAATTCCTCTTACCCAATTCTAGTTTTCAAGGAGTCATTTTCTTCCTTTAGATTTTGGACATCTTTTTCTAATAGATTAACTTTCTCTTTATAATTTTCTTTGATTGCTCTTATTTTTTCCCTTAATTTTTCTTTGTTCTCTTTTAATTGGTTTTCGAGTTCCTTTTAAAGTACTTCCAAGCTTTCTTTTTGGTCATATGACCATTTCTGTCACTTTCTGGTAGTAGGAGTGACTTTTTTTAACGTCACTATCTTCCTCTTTTACACCAAAGTAGCTATCTATGGTCAGGTTGTTTTTCCTTTGTTTACTCATTTTTATTTTGTATTATTTTATTTTTAGCAATTTATTATTATAATCAGGTTTTAATCCTGAGTATTGGGTTATGTTGCCCTAGGTCTCATGTCATCCTTACTTCTGAATTCTGTCTGGAGGCTCAGCCTCTGGGACTTTTCTCTTTCTCTAAGCCACAGGTAGAGTCCCCAGCTATAATATCCTGAAAATGTTCTTGCTCCCCGTGGTACCTCACTCACCAGACAGGCATGAGCTCACTCCTTCCTGCCCACAGCCACAGTCCAGTATCACTTCTTGTCAGCACTGCTAGGTCTGGCTTCCAAAAGCAATGGGGAGCCCTTTATTCTTCCCCATTCAGTATTCTGCTGTTACTTAGATAAAAGTTTGTGAGGTAAAAACTAGTGACGTGAAAGTTCCTGAGTCTGTGAGGCAAAAGTTTATGAAATGAAATTTCTTGAGGTCTTGAGTGAGGTTAAAGTTGAGGTGAAATTTCTTGAGGCCTAGTCTGTTTTCCAACAAACCTGCCCTCCTGGGCCTGTTGTTTGTTAATTCAGTGTAGTCTACCTGGAGGCGTCTGCTCTTCACTCAAGCCAAACTTCAACCCTTGGAAATTCTGTCTCTTCTGAGGTCCTCTCACATTATCTTAAGAGAGCAACTGCTTTACCCATTTATTTTTATTGTTCTATATTCATTTTGTGGTGATTTTATGTTTGTGGAACAAATCTGGAGAGTGTAGAAATTTCTGAGCTACTCTACCATGTTTCCAGAATGCTCTTTAATTCTGGTACTTGGAAATTTTTTCCTGTTTATCCTGTATGTAGAGTATTTATACATATATGTTTGATTGTTGTCTCTTCCATTAAACTATGAGCTCCATGAGGTCATGAAGGATCATTTGCCTTTATTTGTATCCCTAGTACTTATCACAGAGCCTGGCACATAGTAAGCTGGCACTTAATAAATGCTTATTGACTGAGCAGTATTACCTATTTATCTATCTATCATCTACTTCTTTAGAAAATGCAATTCTTCTTCTCACTCAGGCTGGAAACACAGTGGCCCTTCTCAGTGGTCTGGTCTAACTACTTATTGACATTATAAGTCTGACCTACTCCATTTCTGACCTGAACTGGTTTTCCCCTTTTTACACAGCCAAGTGAGATTATAATATAAACAAACAAAACCCTTACCTGATCCTTCTTACTATTAGGGCCTAATCTCTGAAATTAGTTCCAATTTGTCCTTTACCTATCTTGTATTTACACATTTTTTGCACGTCATCTTGTCTTACAAGATTGTGAGATGCTTGAGTTTTGTTTGTTTTTCTTTGTTTCCCTAGTATTTAACAGAATGACTGACATATAGAGGTACTTAAGACATATTTAATATCTTGACTTCCAAATCAATATACTCTCTTGTTGTGGGATCTGACACAAACATAGTAATCAGTATTAATTTTAAAGATTCACAGTGTGCATTTTTAAAGCTACCAGTAGCAATACAGGGATATAACTTTGGAAGGGATGGCCCTTCACAAATGCCCTCAAGAAAATACAATTATGATTAAGCTTTTATGAAGCTTTCTTAAATCCTTTCATCATTCTATGATTTTATGCTGTTTGTGGAAAGGAAGCGTCTCTATGAAATAGTAGTATAAAAACTACAATCTAGGGGCGGCTAGGTGGCGCAGTGAGTAAGAGCGCCGGCCTCGGAGTTGGGATGACCCGGGATTGAAACTGGCCTCAGAAAATCAGCCCCCACACATAAAATGAAATGGTTGGACTATATGATCTCTGTGTGAAACAGAAAGAACAAAATCAAGTGAAAGAAAAATAAAGATGACAATAATAATAGCTAACATTAATATCATTCTGTGTAAAGTGCTTTACAAATATTATATCACTTTATCCTCTCAACTATCCTGAGAGATAACTTCTATTATTATTTATGTTTTAAAGATGAGGATACTGAACCCAGAAAAAGATTAAGTAATTGGCCCAGGGTCAAACAGCTAGTATATGTCTGAAGAAGGATTTTAACTCAGATCTATGTCCAGTACTCTCTATCCAGTGTACCAGTGTACCCTCATTTTTCTATTCTTTCTTTTAAATATCTTCTAATATTTAAACAGTTGTCTTCTTGCATATTAAGAATGCTTTCTGAGTTTCACAACTTACAAAGAAAAACAATAGTAATCTTTATAAAATGTGACTAATTATATGTATAATTTTTTGAAAGAATGAGACCAAAAAGACTAATGGCAACCCTTTTTATCTCCTATCCTCTTCCTTTCTTTTTTTATAATATAATCTAACTCTACTTGTTGTGATTCATCAGCTTAATAGGTTGCTTGGGCCTCTTTTTATAAATTGAGCCATCTCACCTCAGTTTGCTGAATGTGACCTATCCTGTCTAGTGCTTCCCAGTAATCAATACCAAAGGAGAAAATAGGGTAGTAACCAGAGAATGGTTGCCTTATTCATGACATAATAAATGAAGTAAAGACCTTCAGTGGCACAAATCTTAAGCTTTTTCAGTCAAAGCTTATCCTACACTATCTGCTTACTAAGAGAGGAATGAAGACATAAAAAATGCTTCAATACCTTTACTCAGTTGCACTGGCAGTCTTGGCTCTTATGGCAAAGAAATGAAAGAACTAAATGAACCAAAATTAGCTAGTTTCATATTGCAGAATAGGTGTTCTCCTTCAAAGAATTATGCATTGCCCATGGAAATAATAATAATAACAATAGTGCACTTTTTTTTCAAATGCTTTATTAACTTCTGATTTACCTCATTCATTTCCATCAGATTTTGAGTTACAATTTTTTCCCCATTTTTTCCCTACCCACTACCCCAGAATATCAGTCCCACAGGATATCCCCTCATCCAATCTTCTCTCTCCCATCTGTTTTCCCATACCCCCTTTGACTTTTCCATTAGGGCAAGGTGAATCCCCATGCCCCAATGCCTGCATACCTTATCTCCCAATTATTTGCAAAATGGTATTAATAATAGTATATATATATATTAAATATATATTTTTATATAGAATATATTATATATATATTATATATATATATATATATTAAAACATTTGATTTTAAAACTTCTCATTCCAGACCCATTCCCCTCTTCCCCTGCCAACCACTCCCACTGGGACAATAAGCAACTCAATATATGCTGTACATGTATAGCTATGCAAAACATTACCATAGTAGACATATTGTAAAAGACTGATTATATTTCCCTCCCTCTTATCCCACCTGCCACTTGGTCTATTTCCTACTTTCATCCTGTCCCTTTTCAAAAGTGGGTGCTTCAAACTTCCCTCCCCCCCAGCTTGCCCTCCCTTCCAACATTCCCCCTCTCATCCCCTTCCCCCCTACTCTGCTATAGGATGAGATATCCTATTTAGTATGTATATCATTCTCTCCCCGAGGCAAATTCAATGAGGCTAAGGTTTTGCCTTTGTGCCTTCCTGTTCTTCCCCTCCTCTGGAACAGCTTTCCCTTGTCTGTTCTACATGAGATAGTTTACCCCATTCTGTCTCTCCCCATCTCCTCTCATTATATTCCTCTCTCATCTCTCAATTTCACCCCTTAAGTATCATCCCTTCCCATTAAATTCAACCTGTTCCTTCTATCTATGCATACCTGTAAACATATATACACACATTCACATAGGTATTCATATGCCTATATATCCTTCTTCAGCTATTTTCATACTGAGAACAGTTTTATCAGTTACAGTTATTATTTTTCCATGTAAATAGTTCAATTTTGATAAGTTCATAATGATTTCTTTTCCCTGTTTACCTTCTCAAGTGTCTCTTGCTTCTTGTATCTGGATGTCAAAATTTCTATTCAACTCTGATTTTTTCCTCAAGAATGCTTGAAAGTCCTCTATTCCACTGAATGAACACATTTCCCCCTGAAACAAGATACTCAGTTTTGCTGGGTAGGTGACCCTTGGGTTCAGTCCCAGCTCTTTTGCCCTCTGGAATATCATATTCCATGCCCTTCAATCCCTCAGTGTAGAAGCTGCCAGGTCCTGTGCTATTTTGATTGTGTTTCCACAATACTGAAATTGTTTCTTCCTGGCTGCTTATAATATTCTCTCCTTGATCTGGGAATTCTGGAACCTGGCTACAATATTCCTAGGAGTTTTCTTTTTGGGATCTTTTTCAAGAGGTGATCTGTGGATTCTTTCAACCTCTATTTTGCCCTCTGGTTCTAAAACATCAGGGCAATTTTCCTTGAGAATTTCTTGAGAAAGATTCCTAGATTCTTTCTTTGATCATGGTTTTCAGGTATTCCAATAATTTCTAAATTCTCTCCCCTGGATCTATTTTCCAGGTCAGTGGTTTTTCCCATGAGATATTTCCCATTGCCTTCTATTCTTTCTTTTGTTTGGATCTGCTTAATAGCATCTTGATTTCTAATAGTCACTAGCTTCCATTTGCTCCAGTCTAATTCTGAAGGAATGACTCTCCTCAGTGAGCTTTTGAGATTCATTTTCCATCTGGCAAATTCAGCTTTTTAAGGCATTCTTCTCCTCATTGCCTTTTTTGCCATTTAAGTTAATCTATTTTTTAAGGTGTTATTTTCCTGTCAGGCTGTTGACTCTCATTTTATACTTTTCTTGCATCTTTCTAGTTTCTCTTCCCAATTCCCCCCCCCACTTCTCTTATCTGCTTTTTAAGGTCCTCTATGACCTGCAACCAGCTCATATTTTCCTTTGGGGCTTTTGGAGCAGGATTTCTGACCTCACAGTCCTCTGACTGTTCCATGCTTTGATCCTCTTTGCCTCCAAAATAGGAGTCTAATTTTGAATTTTCCTGTTTATTTTGTTTCCTTTGCCTAGGCATGTTGCCACTCAATTACTTGTCTTTTGGGCTTGTTGTCACAGTAGGACTCTGCTGCCAGGAACTGGAGCTTCCATACCAAACATTGGGGTTTTCTCAACTTCGTGAGGTATTAGTTTGGTGGCCTCTCTGAAGCCTCCACACACTCTGGCAAACTGGTCAAACACCCCAAGACCTCCACCCCAGACCACAATCTAGGTCCAAGAAGGGTAAAGCAATAACTATCACTCCCCCCCAAAAGACTGATTGCTGGTTCCCCCTTCAGTTCACAGGCCAGGAGCTGATGCTGTAACTTGGCAATGTGGTGCAAGCTGTGCTTGTTCCTTAGTAGTTTCTTGCCCCCAGGGGAAGAAGCTGATATGCTCTCCCAACCAGTCCCAAAGTCCATAGGGCGTCGACCTCTCACTTTTTCCTAGGCATCTATGTGTTGATAATTCTGGAGACACCACAGCTGCTGTTGATCTGGGGTCCCTCCCCTGGGTCCAGCTGCCCTGGGGCTAAAACCTCGGACTCATGTGGGCCTGGGCTCTGCTCCCAGAGCACTGTTCTGGCCACTCCCTGCCAGGCTGCCAGGCTGTCCTCAGCAAGAAGTTAGCTCCCCTGTGTCATTTTGTGTGTTTTGGAGCTCCACAGGTCATTCAGAATCCCCCTTTTACATAATTTTGAAGTGGTATGGGCCAGAGCTTTGTGGGAGTGCTGTTTCTACTCTGCCATTTTGACTCTGCCACAATAGTGCACTTTTATATGACATAAGATTTCCAAAGTGTTTTCCTCACAACAATTCTGTGAGGTAAGGATATATTTTTATCTCCATTTTATAAAAAGAAACTTGTAGGTCAGGGGCATTAAGTGAATTACTTAGAGTCATGGAGCTAGTAAAGTGGTAAGTATGGAATCTGTCTGGAACTCAGATTTTTGAAATCATGAACTATTTTGTGTAGTGCATTAAGCTGGTCAAATAGAATAATTTGTCTTGAGTCAAATGTTAAGTCAATCAAAACTTTATATTCACACTTGATCATGCAACTTCTAGCTAACAAATACAATTAAAATATTTACTGTCTCTGAATTTGTAGAAAAGGAGAATGCTCATGGTTTGAATCCCACACAGAACATTTTAGTAAAACATATTTTATAAATGTAAATTAATTGTAGGCAACTAATTTTTTATTCAATGTCTTAAACAAAACTATAGAATAACAATGTCCTGAAAGCAAAAAAAATAGAATATCTATGAACTGAATATCTTTCTTTTACAAAATGAACTTTCAAATTACTTATAATTAACTATTGAATTGCTATATCCCCAAAATGTTTAATAAATTAATCTTTATATTAATTGAAACTTCACTGGCCTACTTATTTTTTTTTAAACAAATGCTTTATTAACTTCTGTTTTACATCATTCATTTCCGCCAGATTTTGAGTTACAATCATTTTCCCCCCATTATTCCCCTACCCAACCTCCCAGAATAGCAGTCCCACAAGATATCGCTTCCTTCAATCTGCTCTCTCCCATACCTTCTCCCATACCCCCCTCAACTTTTCCATTAGAGGAAGATGAATCTTTGTGTTCCAATGCCTGCACATCTTATCTACCAATTATAGGCAAAAGAGTATTAATAATAGTATTTATATATATTTGAAACATTTAATGTTATGACCTCAAATTTCAGATCCATTTCCTTCCTCCCTTGTCACCCATTCCTTCTTGGGAGATAAGTAATTCAGTATATGTTGTACATGTCTAGCTATGCAAAACATTATCATAGTAGATATATTGTACAAGGCTGCTTATAATTCCATCCCACTCATCCCACCCCCCACCTGGTCCATTCCCTACATGATCCTGTCCCTCTTCTATAGTGGGTACTTCCAACCTCCCCTCACCCCAAGGATGCCCTCCCATCCATCATCCCTCCTCTCATCCCCCTTCCCCCTATCCTGCTGCAGGTTGAGATATCCCATTTAGTATGTATGTCATTTTCTCCCTGAACCAAATTCAATGTGAATGTGGTTTTGCCTTTTTAGCCTTCCTTATTCTCCCCCTCCTTTGCAACAACTTCCCCTACATGAGATAGTTTACCCTACCATGTCTCTCCCCATCTCCTCTTTCCACTTTCCTCTCTCACCTCATAATTTCATCCCTTGAGTATTCTCCCTTCCCAACAAATTCAACCTATGCCCTCTATCCATATATAACTGTAACCATATACACACACATTCACATATGTATTCATATGACCACACCCCATTCTTCCATTATTTTCATAGTGAGAAAGATATCATCAGTCACAGATATTGCATTTCCATATAGGAATGTAAATAGTTCAACTTTGATAAGTTCCTTTTGATTTCTTTTCCCTGAATACCTTCTCAGGCATCTCTTACTTCTTGTGTCTGGATGTCAAATTTTCTATTCAACTCTGGTTTTTTCCTCAAGAATGCTTGAAAGTCCTCTATTCCACTGAATGACCATATTTTCCCCTGAAACAAAATACTCAGTTTTGCTGGGTAGGTGACCCTTGGGTTCATTCCCAGTTCTTTTGCCCTCTGGAATATCATATTCCATGCCCTTCGATCCCTCAGTGTAGAAGCTGCCAGGTCCTGGGCTATTCTGATTGTGTTTCCACAATATTGAAATTGTTTCTTCCTGGCTGCTTGTAGTATTTTCTCCTTGTTCTGGGGATTCTGGAACCTGGCTATAATATTCCTGGGAGTTTTCTTTTTGGGATCTTTTTCAGGAGGTGATCGGTGGATTCTTTCAACCTCTATTTTGCCCTCTGGATCTAAAACATCAGGGCAGTTTTCCTTGAGAATTTCTTGAAGGGTGATTTCTAGGTTCTTTCTTTGATCATGGCTTTCAGGTAGTCCAATAATTTTTAAATTGTCTCTCCTGGATCTATTTTCCAGGTCAGTGGTTTTTCCCATGAGATATTTCACATTGCCTTCTAATCTTTCGTTTGTTTGGATCTGCTTAACAGCATCTTGATTTCTCATAAAGTCACTAGCTTCCATTTGCTCCAGTCTAACTCTGAAGGAATGAATCTCCTCAGTGAACTTTTGATATTCTTTTTCCATCTGGCAAATTCGACTTTTTAAGGCGTTCTTCTCCTCATTGCCCTTTTGGGCCTCCTTTGCCATTTGAGTTAGTCTATTTTTTAAGGTGCTGTTTTCCTCAGTCAGGCTGTTGACCCTCATTTCATACTTTTCCTGCATCCTTCTCATTTCACTTTCTAATTTTTCCTCCACTTCTCTTATTTGATTTTTAAATTCCTTCTTAAGGTCCTCTATGGCCTGCAACCCGCTCATGTTTTCCCCTGGGGCTTTTGGAGCAGGACTTCTGACCTCACAGTCCTTTTCCCGCTCTATGCCCCCAAAATAGGAGTCTAGGGTTGCATTTTTCTGTTTCCTTTGCCTTGGCATGTTGCCACTTAATTGCTTGACTTTTGGACTTGTTGCCACACTATGGCTTTAAGGCCAGCTAGAGGAATTTTCGTCCCGAACGTGTGGGGGGCAACTTCCGTTTCTGGCAAGCTGTAAACCCACCCACAACTTCCACCCTAGATCACAATCCAGATCCAGGGAGGTTAAAGCAAGAGCGATTATCCCCCAAGACTGATCGCTGGATCTCCCCACGATTTGTAGGCTGGGAGCCGGAAATGCCTATGGAAACTACAAAATGGTGTGTCTCCTCAGCGGCTTCTAGCCCCAGGGGAGGGAGCTGACGCATTCCCCAAATACAGGTCCCAAAGTCCATTATGTTGATATTTCTGGAGTCGCCACAGCTCCTGGTGTTCTGGGGTTCCTCCAGCTGGCTGCTGGCCCTGTCGCCCTGGGGCTAAAACCTCAGCTCACGCGGACCTGGGCTGGGCTCGGCTCGGCTCGGCTCGGCTCCTGCGCTCTGTGCGCTGCTGGCTCCCAGACTGCTTCGCTGATCCTTCCTGCAGGGTTGCTGGGCTGTCCTCAGCGGGAGGTTAGCTTCTCTGTGTCGTTCTGTGGGTGCTGGGGCTCCAGAAGTTGTTCAGAGTCCTTTTTTACATAGTTTGTGGGGAATCTGGGGGCAGAGAGTCTTGGACGAGCTGTTTCTACTCCGCCATCTTGGCTCCGCCCCCCCTGGCCTACTTATTAAGGTAATCCTAATCAATTGCCTAAAACACTAAAAACTTTGATAAATTAAACTACTTATTCCTGGCAGTATTTTTTTTATCATATTTTTCCTGCACTTTTTTTAGTGACAAAAATATGGTTCTATAGGAGTCAGATTTTAATCTTCTTAAAGATAATTTACAATTTAAGGTATAATGATATCCTTCTATGCATTTTAATGCAATTATTTTTAAGAGAACATATGTTCTGGAAATTATAGATCATTAATCTTGGCAACTATCCCCAGAAAAATTGCAGAACAAATTGATTATATGGTTGGTGAGCATACAGAAAATTGAAATGATTGCTCGGGACAATAATAGGTTCAACAACATGATATAATGTCAATTTCCTCTTTCCCTTTTTATTTTAGTAAGTAATACAAATACAGTAGATATAATTTGACTTTATTTCATCAAGGCTTTATATGATATTTATTATATTATATATAATATATGATATTATATAATATATAATATTATATATATATATATATATATAATATATATATAATTTGACTTTATTTCATCGTAATTTTTTTTGCTTTTTTTTTTGGAGGGCAATTGGGGTTAAGTGACTTGCCCAAAGTCCCATGGCTAGTTTTTGTGTTAAGTGTCTGAGGCTGGATTTGAACTCAGGTCTTCCTGACTCTAGGTGTTCTATTCAATGTGCCACTTAGCCATCCCCATCAAGGCATTTTTAAAAGATTCCTATCCCATAATATTCTTGCAGACAATATTGAAAAATGTGAGTTAGATAGCAAGGTGGTCAGGTGAACTTGTAGCTTTTGAACAACCATGCCACCATAATATATTTAATGCCCATAACAATGTTTTAGAGTTGATGGATTCTAGATTCCAGAAAGTAACAAATGGATTAAAATGATGCTTATCTGGAATTGTTTTTATGGCAATATTTTTTCATCCTCTGGCATGGGTGTTACTGGATTTAGACTGTGTCAACATTGTGGCATATGGAACGGAAATTATTGTTAACAGAACAAAAATGGGAAGAACAATGGATCAAAAATACTATAGACAAAATGGATCCTTGCTAAAGCTTTAAATATGTGGTTTACAAGATAGGTAACAGAGGAATATTTAATAATTTTTTTAATGAATGGCATTACTTTAAAAAAAGAGAGGCCATCAATGCACACTGAGCCATTTCCTTTCTCTTTCATCTCATAGAAATCTTTTATGAGAAAGTCATAGTCATGCTTTCTCAAATGATTTCATATAGTAGATAATATCTTCATAGTGACTAAGTTTAATAAAATCTATAAATTATATATCACAATGTGTTTGTTATAATCTAATTATTAATATCTTTACTCAGTTGAGGACATATTCTAATAACATATCATTTGTGCATATGTTAAAATCACACACGATTCTTTGATAGATGTAAACATAATACTTTAGTCAACAGCAATCTATTAATATAAAGTTTAATATAAAATAGGGAAATTTATGCTCATCAAACTAGTTGCTAATCTCAAGGAGAGTATCTGGTACATAATCCAAGTATAAGATTAACTTTATGAGGAAATTTCTAGAATGCTCCTGCTGAAAAATGGTAGTATTGTGCTCATTATGTGAAGCCTAAAGATATTAAAGGGCCTCTCAAAAAAAGTTCACAATGACATAAGAAGAGACCGGTCTAATCATTCATATTGAAAAAAAATACATAAGGAATTAATATTGGGGTAGCTAGGTGGCACAGTGAATAGAGCACTGGCCCTGGAGTCAGGAGGATCTGAGTTGAAATCCTTCCTCAGACACAACACAAAACTAGATGTGTTACATTGGGCAAGTCACTTAACCCCAATTGCCCTACCTTCCCCCTCCAAAAAACAAACACAAAGAATTAGTATTTCCCAAATTATGACACACAACTTCATGGGGAATGAGTACATACATCTGGGACAGGCACTGCAGATAGACTATGAATTTATACCAGATTTTTAGTGATTCTGAGTTATTCCTTGACTCTCCTCAACTCTTCTTTATAATATTATTATTATTTTACTGATGCTGTAGGGATATAATTTGTAGAACACCACCATCTCTGAAGAATTAAAGATATAGTTGACCCATAGGGCAATAAAGAAGTGTCTGGGAGTTATGCATACCTAGAGCATGTTGCCAGTGCTAACTTGCACACAAGAAATGGTGTAAACAATATCGTCCAGAAATAATATAGGAAAAGAAGCAGGTCATTCATGTGTCAA
This sequence comes from Gymnobelideus leadbeateri, assembly GCA_011680675.1. Taxonomy (NCBI): domain Eukaryota; kingdom Metazoa; phylum Chordata; class Mammalia; order Diprotodontia; family Petauridae; genus Gymnobelideus; species Gymnobelideus leadbeateri. Next base: position 142,730 of record WOXC01001242.1, read on the forward strand.
TGGTAAAGGAAAGACATTCTGAATAATTCACTGGTACTCACAGAATTTTAAAAAAGCTTGAGCAATGCCTATAGTGTATCAGATAGATCTCCTTTATAGAAATTTTGGAAGAAAATGGAACTAAATCACACAGCAGGAGAGGGTATGAATAAACAGTCTGTACCATCGCATGTGTCTCATCATTGTGGTCCATAATATATTAAAATCTAGGTTACTCTGGAGGGAGGTCTCTAATACAAATTATTATCTCTGACCCTTCTATTTGGGAATTTTTGTCATGGTATGGAATGAAACAGACTCCTACACACACATACACACATGCATATATATGACAAATTTGGGAGGCCTAATACTTCAGCAATAGAAAAAACATTTAAAATTATCCTTAATGGATTATAATGATGAACCCAAACCAAAAACATGACATTTAGTAGGAATTGATTTTAATTACATAAGAATAAAATGGGGAGATATATTTTGATAATAACTTGTGTGAAAAGTGTCAGCAGTTCAACCTCACCCAAACAACTACTAAGGATAAATGTATTCCATCTAAGGAAGGTATATGATAGTGGCAAATGGGTCATACTTAGAGTGAGGGAGAAGTAGATTCAAATGAAGTCTTAGACACTTAACAGTTCTGTAATCTTGCTTGACACAGTTCACTTCTTGTAGCTTCAGCTTCCTCATGTATAAAATGAGAATTATCTTGCTGGCACTCTGTAACTCACATGTTTGCATATTTGTTTGGGATGGAGGTTGAAGAAAGTTTACACATGAAAAGCCAAATAACTAAATTATTATGCAGTTCTAATTTTGTATTTACACTATTACATTGTCTTTGCTTTATCCAAAATAAAAAGAGTTGTCCTACTGCGTTCTGCATAGATCAGACCATACCTTGATCATTGCATTTGACCATGGGTACGATGAACAGTGGACCCTACTAAATGGACATGTCATTTCAACAAAGATTAAATGGATTGAGGAGAAGAGCAGGTCTAATCAGAACATGAAAATATTATGTCTTATGCAGATAGAGAGAATTATTATTCTATGTTGTCACAGAATTCAGAACTAAGAACAATGGAATAGGAAGGTTGAGTTAAGTGCAATGCAAGGAAGAAATTTTTACCAGTTTTCTAATGTGGAGTATACTGTTCAGAAAACAATGAATTCCTCATCAGTGGTAATGTTTATAAAAAGAGTGAAATATCATCTATGAATGAAATTATGGTAAGAATATCTTCATTGGTATTCAAATATTGATCTAATTGTTTACTAACTTTGTTTCCATTTCTATGAGTATGTGATTCAGCCTTTACAATGCATAGTGGCTATGCCAATTATATTGTGTGACTTTTAGTACACCATAAAACCCAAGAAAGAGTGAAAGAAATTCCTCCTCAAGAAATTAAAATGTTTTCATTTTTCTTCTAAAGGAGAAACCAAATCATCCCTTCTCTCCACTTACACAGATACTACCTATTGAGACCCTTATAGCCTTTTGCCTTCTGATTGGATTCCTTGCCTCAGGTCTTTTCCTACTCCAAACCATCCTCCACTCAGTAACTGAAGTGATCTTCTCATAGATCTGACTATATCACACCTCTGTTAAATGAACTTCAAAAGCTCTTTATTTCTTCTGCTTTTCAGTTGAAGCACTTCAGAACCTGACTTTCCACTGTTTTCAATATTTTAAAATTATAATTAAGATTTGTTCACTGGGGATGCTAGGTGGTGAAGTAAATAGAGCACTGGCAAATGCGCTGGAGTCCGGAGGCCCTGAGTTCAAACCCAGGGTCAGACACTTGACACGCTTACTAGCCTTGTGACTTTGGGCAAGTCACTTAATCCCAATTGCCCTCCAAAAAGAAAAAAAAAATTGTTCACTTATTTTCAGTCATGTTCAATTCTTCACGACCCCTTTCAGTGTTCTTTGCCAAGATTCTAGAATGGTTTGCCATTTCCTTCTCCATTGGTATAACTGTAATTTATGCTATAATGAAAATTTTTAAATGAATGATTTTGATAACTTTTACAAACTAATGAAGAATGCGATGAGGAAAACCAGAAGAATAATTGATATATTAACTATGACATAAAGACAAACAATTTTGAAAACTATAAGAACTATAATCAATAAAATATGCATCCATGATTCGATTCAAGAGCACCAATGATATAACAAATTGTCCACCTCCTGACAGAAAGGGGTGGATTAAGGCTGTAGAATGAGACATATATTCTTGTATACAGTCAATGAGTAAAATGTTTTGCTTGAATATGCATATTTGTTATAATAAATTTATTTGTTTTTCTCATTTTTTATAATGAAGTGAAGGGGTAGAGGGAGAGAAAATAGATTTCTCTTAAGAAAAAAATACTTTATTATATAATATAGAGGAGGGTTGCCACAGATGTGGGATGCTTTTTAGGTGTCAAGGTACTGTTAATTTTGCTTAACTGTTTTACTTTGTTACAAGAGAGTTCTTACAGAGTGGGGTAAACTGAAAATACTTATAATAAAAAAATAAAACACCAATAAAATTTAACATACACATTACTTTCTCCACACTAGCTTACTAAATGTTCCTCACATGCAAAGTGTCATTTCCATATCTTGCATATACTAATATGTATATATTTTCTCCACTATTAGAATGCAAACTTCCGGAGGTAGACACTATTTAAAATATTTTTCTTAGTATTCACAGAACTTATGAGTAATTAAATGTTTGTTGGTGAATCAGTTAGTTGACCACTTCTCCTCTTGTACATAAATAAATTTAATTATTTTCTTCAGTAAATTGTCTGACCATGCTTTGTCCAAAATCTTTAAAATCTTCAGGTCGTTGGAATATTATGGAGTCTTTTTAGGAAGCAGAGTTCAGCAAACATATCTTCACATGAACACTATGACCAAAATAAGACAACTTAAAAAGTTGTCAAAATCATAGAAATTATTTTCTAGTGAATGTTTTTCCTGGGATATTTATTGCAAAATATTCAAAATTCAGTGTAAAATTTCTAAGTTCTATGGATTGGATATGGATTAATATCAACTAAATAAAAGTGGAAAGCCTAATTGTAAATATTTTCAGAAATCTCTAGGAAAATTCAGATGATTTAGCAGTTAATTAATTCGATTAATTAATTTACAGAGTTTAATAAAATTGAAATTAAGAAAACTATTGAACTAATAAGTAAAACTAAAGGTTAATTTTATGAAAAACCCACAACAAAACAGATATATCTTTTGTTAATTTGATTTTTTTTAAAGCAATTGGGGTTAAGTAACTTGCTCAAGGTTACACGGCTAGGTTTCTGTTTGTGTGGATTAAGTGTCCAAGGCTGGCTCCGAACTCAGGTCCTTCTGACTCCAGGGCCGGCGCTCTATTCACTGCGCCACCTAGCCGCCCTGTTAATTTGATTTTTAAAAAAGAAAGAAGAAAAGCAAATCACCACTGTCGAAAATGACAAGAGTCATTCTTTTGGATGAAGTGATTGTTTCTGTGATTTGTGGCTTGACCCGATCATTCTTTAGGATTAGATTATTTAGTTTCCAATTAATTTTTAGTCTATCCATGGCCCTCCATTACATGTAATTTTTATTGCACCATGATCTGAAAAGGATGCCTTTAAATAATTCTGCCATTTTGCAGTTGATTGTGAGGTTTTTATGCCCTAATACATAGTCAATTTTTTGTGTCATTTTTTATCCCCATTCATTTTTCTCTAGAGGTCTACCATATCTACCTTTTCTAAAATACTATTCACCTCCTTAACTTCTTTCTTGTTTATTTTGTGGTTAGATATATGTCTTTCTGAGAGAGGGAGGTTGTGGTCCCCCATAAGTATAATTTTGCTGTCTCTAAGAATTTGCATGCTATACCACTTAGTGCATATATATTTAGTAATAACATTATTTCATTGTCTATAGTACCTTTTAGCAGGATATAATTTTCTTCCTTTTCTCTTTTAATTAGATCTAATTTTGCTTTTACTTTGTCTGAGATCAAGATTGTTACCCATGCTTTTTTTTTTTTTTTTACTTTGGCTGAAACAATGTATTCTGCTCTAGCCTTTTACCTTTGCTCTGTATGTATCCTTCATTTTCAAATATGTTTCTTCTAAACAACATATTGTAGGATTATGCCTTTTAATCCACTCTGCTATTCTCTTCCATTTTATGGGAGAGTTTATCCCTTTCACATTCCCAGTTATGAATATTATCTGTGTTTTTTTTTCTCTATCCTCCCCACCCATTTTATGCTCTTCTCTCTCCTTTCTCTCTTTCTCTTCTCACCAGAGTTTTGCTTTTGACTTCCACCTCCCTTAATCTTCCCTTCTTTCTATCAGCTCTCTCCCTTTTCTTTCCCTTCTCCCCTATGTTCTACCCACTCCCTCCTTTTTCTTTCCCCATCCCCCTCCCTACTTCCTATAGGGTAATTTAGATTTCTATGCCTAACTGAATGTGTTATTCCTTCTTTTAGCCAAATCTGATAAGACTAAGGTTGAAACAATGCTCATCTCCCTCCTTTCTTTCCATCTATTTTAATAGGTCATTATGCCTCTTCATGTGATATAATTTACCCTCTTCTTTCTTCTTCTCCCAGTACTCTCCTTTTCACCACTTAATTAGATATTTTATCATCACATCAAAGTCAACCTATACCCATGCCTCTGTCTATACATACCCTTTCTAAATGACATAATAAAGATACAGTTCTCAAGAGTTATAATTTTCATCTTCCCATGTAGGAAGGTAAAGAGATTGACCTTATTGAATGCTTGTTTTTTTCCCTTCCATGTTTACCTTTAAATGACTCTCTTGAGTTGTATTTAAAGATCAAACTTTCTGCTGAACTCTGGTCTTTTCATCTTCATCAGTATTTTCTATTTGATCTGATAATTCTGGAATTTGGCCACAAAATTGCTTGATATTTTCAATTTAAGATCTCTTTCAGAAGGTGATCTGTGGATTTTTTCAACGACTATTTTACTTTCCAGTTCTAGGACCTCAGGGAAGTTTTCCTTGCTAATGTCTTGAAAGATGCTGTTAAGATTCTTTTTGCGATTGTGACTTTTGGGTATATCAATAGTTCTTTTTTTGTGGAGGGGGGGAAGGCAAAGTAATTGGGGTTAAGTGACTTGCCCAAGGTCACACAGCTAGTAAGTGTCAAATGTCTGAGGTCAGATTTGAACTCCGGTCCTCCTGACTCTCAGGCCAATGCTGTATTCACTACACCACCTAACTTCTCCATAACAATTTTGAAATTATCTTTCCTGCATCTGCTTTCCAGGTTAATTGTCTTTCCAATGAGGCATTTTATGTTTTCTAACATTTTTTCATTCTTTTGATTTTGTTTGACTGATTTTTGATATCTCATAGAGTCATTAGCTTCCACTTGCCCAGTTCTAATTTTTGGTGAATTGTTTTCTTCAGTTAGCTTTTGCACCTCCTTGTCATTTAGCCTGGCTCTCAATTCTCAGTTGGCTTCACTAAAGGAGCAACATACCCTTGGTCCTTCCATCTCCATCTCTTAGAATAAAAGAACAAGTCAGAGCTAGGCCTTGCCCTGGAAACATCAGAGTGTTAGGCAAAAACTGAGGTTGGAGCATCTTCTGGACACTTTTCAGTTTAACAGCATCCTTCATAAAATGGAGCACCTAGGAGAAAAAACAACAGTTCACAGGTGCTTTGACCATGACCAAAAGTGATATTATCACCTAATTCCAGCATGCTTTCCAACTTTTAATTTGTATTAGTTTTAAATCAGTTCTGATAGCAGTGAATACTCACTTACTTGATATGCGTTTTCCTTTAATACCTTTTGATAATCCACATTCAGTCGTCAAGGAAGGAAATAAGCACTAATTAAGCACCTACTATATGCCAGGCAGTTTACCAATGTTAGCTAATTTAACCCTCACTAACAACCCTGAGAGTTGTGTCATTATCGTAATTTTATAGCTGAGGAAACTGAAGCAAACAGAGGTTAAATGACTAAGGCTGACTTTGATTCCAGATTTTCCTGACTACATTTCTACTATTCTGTCCATTATGTCATCTAGCTATCTTACTTGTATGCCATGCTTGTATGCCAAGCACAAGTAAAAGTAATAAGAATGACACAATCTTTTCTATTTATGCCCCTGCCTCTCTAACCACTCCTACATTATCTTTGTTCAGTCCTCCTAATTTCCTCCCTAGAAGAATGTAGTCTTCTTGTAGTCTTTATGTCTACAATGCATATTCCAGTGTACTCAAATACTTGCTGAAATGAATACTAAACTCTTTAATGGGTTCTGTTCTCTTTTCTCCCTAAATTTCACCCCTTAGCATTGTCATCCACTCTCACAGTTATATATAACACTTCTATGCAGGTAACTCTCAAATATATGTCTCTAGTTCCTCATTCCCCAGCTCTAGATTGATCTTTTCTATTGTCTACTACGTCCCAACTGTTGAGCAGGTAAGCCTGCTTAACATCACTAAGTGTCCTATTGGCCCCTCAAATATCACAGAATCATAGTTTCCAGGAGTTGGAAAGGACATCAGAGGTTAATTCAACAAGCCCACACCTTACCAAGAATCCTTTCTACAATGTCCCTACCACATGATCACCCCCATTCAAAATGAAACTTATCATCTTTACCTAGAAATTGCTAAGCCCATTTTCTCACTTATCTATTTCTGTAGATGATGCTATAATCCTCCAGTGAATGATATTTGGGCATTATCTTTGATTGTTCCCCTTACCCCTATTCTTCGGATGGATTTTTTTGAATAGTTGTGAAGTTTAGTAGTTCTTGTAATGTAATGGCCACCTCAGCCATCAAAATGCAATCTGCAACTAGAATCTGCAGGGAATCTTTTCTACTTGGACTCTGTGCTGGACATTCTCCATGACAGTCACCAAAATGTCCCTTGTTTTATGTCTCATTCCACATTAATAATTAGGAGATCATTCAAAAAAGTTATATATTTTAAATGTATAAGGTAAACTTGTATGATATTAATATATGAATAGGAGTCACCTTACTGGAAGAGAGTTTCTTTCTTTTTTTTTTGTATGACCAAATTAAGTGCTTTAAAAAAATAGTCATCCAACAAATGCAGTAGGATCTTGGATGCTCTGCACCTTTGTCTATTATGTCATTATGAAAATTCAGTGTGATAACATCATTTCAAAAGCCCCCCTTTCCATCCTCATATTTTCATTAGAGGTAGTTAGGTGGTGCAATAGATGGAGTGTGAGACATGGAGTCAGAAAGACCCCTAAGTCCAAATCCAGCTTTGGAACTAATTAGCTGTAACACTGGGCAAATCCCTTAACCTCTGTCTACCTCCTTTTCCTCAACTATGAAATTATGCTAACTATAACTACCTCAAAATGTTGTTAGAGGATTAAATGAGATAATATTTGCAAGGACTCAGCACAATTCCCGGCAGGGTAGGTACTATACAAAGGCTTCTTTTTCCCTAATGCTGCCATACAAAGAGAGTTGACTACATTACTTTATTCTGTCTCTATGGACATGTGGTAAATGATCTAAATCTTTGGTACTAATTTATCTAATTTTGGTTATTTCTTATGTCACATGAAAGTCTAATTCCCAAGTTACAGAAAGTTTATTAATGCTCTTCATATCTACAAATTCAAGGAAAGAAGAGTAGAGTACATTAAAAAAAAGAGTGCATGAATGAAATAAATGAGGGAGAAATCTATATATTTCTTTAAACATTTGGACTGTGCTTAGAATTGTTTGTTTTATCTTTGTTGAAACCCCAGATAATAATAATAAAACCCACACATCTCAGTACTTTTCAATGTGCTATTGTTCTTTGAGGAAAATGCCCCATCCCCTCCATTTTTCTTTTTCTTATTTTCAAAACTAGCAAAATTCATATGTAATTTTTGTATATTCCTTTTTTTCTCTAAGATTATAAAAATATATGATAAAAAGAAAACAAAAAGTCCATCTGATCACTGAGTATGTTTTATATCTAATTTGTGAACTTACTGAGAAATTACTTTGTAACGAAACTTTACACTTAGACATTCTTGACTAAAGTGAAGGATTCATGCTGAAGAGTAATAAAGTAGTATTATATTTTATAACAGAAAAGATTGAAATGAAAGGTAATTATATGATACATTTAAAAGGAAGAAGTGAGAGACCTTGGTGACAAAACTAATAAAAATATCACAGAATCATCAAAGTGTCCCTCATTTTTAAAAATGGAAAAAAAAAACCTCATGCCCAAAGAAGTTGTCTCACCCAAGGTCAAACAGTAGTAAGGATGGGATGTAAACCATCTTTATCCAAATCAAGAATCATCCACTGTATATGCTAAGTAAAAGACAAAGCTAGATAGGGGAGAAAAAATTGAAAATGGATGATTCTTGCCTCAGCCATATTGACTGTGAATCTGGGAATACAAATAGAAATTTCTGATAGGCAGTTGCTAAAATAAAAGTGCTAATTGGAGGAGAAGACAAGGCTAGAGATTTTGATGTGGAAGTCATGAGCATAATATTGATAATTAAACTATCAAAGATTATTTTTACTAAGAGTATAGAAAAAGAAGAAAAAATAGTTTAAGATTGAGCCTTGGAAAATATCTACCACTTAAGACTAGGAGGAAAAGAAGATACATTCATAGGAGCAGGAGGAGAATCATTACAGTGTTATCGTATAGAAACCAAAGGAGAGAGTTTAAAGGAAGTTATAATGAAAAGTATTAAATACAAAACCACCAGCAAACATCTATAATGGGGTCAAGCTAGAAACCTTCCTAATAAGATCAAGAGTGAAACAAAGATGCATATTGTCAGCATTAATATTCAATATTGTATTAGAAATATTAACTATAGCAATAAAAGAGGGAAAAATTGAAGGAATTTGAAGTCAATGAGGAAACAGAACTATCACTCTTTGCAGATGGCATGATCATATACTTAGAGAATCCTAAAAATTGACTAAAAACTAGTTGAAATAATTTACAACTTTACCAAAGTTTCAGGATATAAACTCAACCCACATAAATCATCAGTATTTTAAATATATAACCAAAAAGTCCAACAGCAAAAGATAGAAAAATACATTCCACATAAAATAACTGTAGGAAATATAAAATATTTGGGTTTTCTACCTGCCAAGACAAACCCAGGAATTATATGAACACAATTACAAAAAAATACACATAAGTAAAGTAAGATTTAATAATTAGAAAAGGCTGAACCGAAGGAAGGAAGGAAGGAAGGAAGGAAGGAAGGAAGGAAGGAAGGAAGAAAGAAAGAAAGGAAGGAAGGAGGGAAGGCTCAAAATCAGAAGAAGACAGTGAAGTCAAAATAATTATTTCTACTACAAAGAAAAATGTAAAATGGTCACAAGGCCAAAAAGAGTTCTTGGAAGTGCTTTAAAAAGAAATGTTGTGAGCCTGTAAGAAGATTCTGGAGGGGGAGGAGGCAAGATGGCAGAGTAGAAACAGCGAGTGCAAGCCACTCTGCCACCAGATGACCTCCAAACTATGTACAAGGGGACTCTGAAAAACTTCTGGAGCCCCAGCACCCACAGAACGACACAGAGAAGCTAACCTCCCGCTGAGGACAGCCCAGCAGCCCTGCAGGAAGGACCAGCCCGGATGCATGGGAGCTGGCAGCAAAGTGTGCAGTGTGCAGGGAGCCTGAGTCGCGGTTTTAGATAGCAGCCCAGGGCTGCCATGGCCAGCAACCGGCTGGAGGAACCCCAGAACATCAGCAGCTGTGGCGATTCCAGAATTATCAACATAGACATGCCTAGGACAAAGTGAGAGGTTAGTGCCCTATGGACTTTGGGACCAGTATTTGGGGAACGCGTCGGCTCCCTCCCCTGGGGGCTAGAAGCCACTGAGGAGACATTCCATTTTGTAGTTTTCAGAGGCAGCTCCCGCTCCTGGCCTGCGAACTGTAGGGAGATCCAGCGATAAGTCTTGGGGGGGGGGTAATTGCTCTTGCTTTAACCTCCCTGGATCTGGATTGTGATCTGGGGTGGAGGTCGTGGGTGGGTTTCCAGCTTGCCAGAAACGGAAGTTGACCCCCACACGGTTGGGGCGAAAATTCCCCTGTCTGGCAGCAAAGCCATACTGTGGCAAAAAGCCCAAAAGTCAAGTAATTAAGTGGCAACATGCCAAGGCAAAGGAAACAAATTAAACAGAAAAATGCAACCTTAGACTCCTACTTTGGGGGCAAAGAGGATCAAAGATTAGAGCAGGAGGTCAGAAGTCCTACTCCAAAAGCCCCAGGGGAAAACATGAGCGGGTTGCAGGCCATAGAGGACCTTAAGAAGGACTTTAAAAATCAAATAAGAGAAGTGGGGGAAAAACTGGGAAGAGAAATGAGAAGGATGCAGGAAAAGTATGAAATGAGGGTCAACAGCCTGACTGAGGAAAACAACACCTTAAAAAATAGACTAACTCGGGGCGGCTAGGTGGCGCAGTGAATAGAGCGCTGGCCCTGGAATAAGAAGGACCTGAGTTCGGAGCCGGCCTCCGACACCTAATCCGCACAAACAAAAACCTAGCCGTGTAACCTTGGGCAAGTTACTTAACCCCAATTGCCCTAAAGGGGCGGCTAGGTGGCGCAGTGAGTAAGAGCGCCAGCCTCGGAGTTTGAATGACCCGAGATCAGATCCGGCCTCAGAAAATGAGCACCCACGCATAAATCAAATGACTAGCCGTGTAACCTTGAGCAAGTTACTTAATCCCAATTGCTTAAAAAAAAAAAAATAGACTAACTCAAATGGCAAAGGAGGCCCAAAAGGTCAATGAGAAGAATGCCTTAAAAAGTCGAATTTGCCAGATGGAAAAAGAATCTCAAAAGTTCACTGAGGAGATTCATTCCTTCAGAGTTAGACTGGAGCAAATGGAAGCTAGTGACTTTATGAGAAATCAAGATGCTGTTAAGCAGATCCAAACAAATGAAAGATTAGAAAGCAATGTGAAATATCTCATGGGAAAAACCACTGACCTGGAGAATAGATCCAGGAGAGACAATTTAAAAATTATTGGAAGGGGGCAGAGCAAAGATGGCGGAAAGGAAGCACTAACCCCTCTGAGCTCCTCAGAGCGTGTGTGGTCTGCACAGCTCAGGCCTAAGAGCAGACAAGCAGACTATACCAGAGAGAGAAAAAGCCCCAGCCTGCAGACTTACCAAGGATGAATCACATCTCACAGAGGGAAAGGATCATTGGAGCCAGGTAGGAGAGGGCCCCCAGTGGAGAGAGTGGCTTCTCCGGCTGCACTCGGCCCCCAGCCTGGAAGTTTAGAAACTGCCTGCCTCTATATTACAGGGGCTGGAATGGCAAAGTAAATTCTAGCTGCTCCGATCCTCCCAACCCTCCTTCATGAAGCAGAAAACCCAAAGATAAGTCTCCCACCCAGATTGAAATCCCAAGTTAATGGAAATAGCCTCAGGCTTGAGAGTCTCCAAGAAGGGGTGTAAGTGAGACAGCCAGGAGTCTGAAGAGAAGAGAGGGAGGGGTGGCAACAAGCCCCACCTGACCTCAACAACAAAAGCCTACTTATAGCCCAGGGGTATAGAGGCAGAAATCTGAAGTGGTCAGACTCACCACCACCTACACATCGACATTCCTCACTGATCTCCCTGACTTAGCCATAAACTAGCCACCCAGAGGTATTCAAAGTCAAGGGTAGGCCCTAAACTCATAGCCTGAGAAACTAAGAAACAGGAAGTCACAATGGGAAGGAAGGAAGCTGAAAAGGAGAAGGGGAAGGCAAGAAAGACTATCCAAGCCTACTATGTAGGGGAAGAACAACTAAATACACAGGACAATATAGACTCTCTACCCACACCTGAGACCAAAGAAGGAAGCACGATCTGGTCTCAAGCCCAAATAGCATTCCTGGAGGAGCTTAAGAAAAATTTTAAAGACCAAATCAGGGAAGTAGTGACCAACTTGGAAAAAAAGTCTCAGTGAAGAAAACAAATCCTTAAAAAGTAAAATTAGTGAAGTAATTGGAGAAAATACCTCCCTAAAAAAGGAACTTCAAAAACTAACTGAAGACCATAATTCCCTAAAAATTAGATACAATCAAACTGAAACTCAGAACTCTATGATGCAGCAGGAGTCAATAAAAAAAAAAAAAACAAAGATCGAAAAATTGGAAGAAAATGTAAAATATCTCACTGGAAAAATAACTGACCTAGAGAACAGATCCAGGAGAGACAACTTAAGAATTATTGGTCTACCAGAAAGCCACGATGAAAAAAGCAGTCTAGAAAACATCCTCCAAGACATTGTCAAAGAAAACTCTCCTGAGGTCCTGGAATCAGAAGATAAAATAGCTATCGATAGAATTCACCAGACTCCTCCTGAAAGAGATCCCAAACTAAAAAGTCCAAGAAATATAGTAGCCAAATTCCAGAATTACAAGATTAAAGAAAAAATTCTACAAGCAGCCAGAAAGAAACAATTCAAATATCGAGGAACTCCAGTTAGGATCACACAAGACCTAGCAGCTTTTACATTAAAAGAGCAGAGGGACTGGAATTTGATATTTCGTAGGGCAAGAGAGCTAGCACTACAAGCAAGGATTAACTACCCGGCAAAACTGAGCATAATCTTCCAGGCAAGGAGATGGATGTTTAATGAAATAAGAGACTTCCAGACTTTCCTGATGAAAAATCCAGAGCTCAATGGAAAATTTGATCCCCAATTACAAGACTCCAGAAAGATATAAAAAGGTAAATAAGGGAAACACAAATTCACACATGCATAAGTGCATACACCCACACCCACAAATACACGCTCATTACTTGGGATGCAACAAGAGCAAAATGTTCACATCCCTATATATGGAGCTGATAACTGGCAATATTCGAAATCTTTATGATTATCATGATAGGGTTATAAAGCGTTATACTTAGATAGAGGGTGTGGGTATGAATTCACTAACATGAAGTCTAAAAAAAACCAAAAAAGACTATTAAGGGTATCAAAGAGACTGTAATGGGATAAAGGAAAGGATGAGCTAGGAAAAGGTAAAATATACCATCTGAAGAGGCATCAAAACACACTATAGAAGAGGGGAAAGAAAGAGGGAGAAGAACAACATTTAAACACTATTCTCACTGGCTCTGGTCCAAAGAGGGATCAAATTAATCAGTGAAGTTTAAGATTCTAATATGAATAGACACATAAATTCATTAAATAGAGGTAAAGGAGGGAGGGAGAGGAGCACTGTTTGAAATTTACTCTCATTGGTTTGGAATCAAACTGGGAGTAATTTACTCTAAGTGTAAAAATTTATTGTGTCCTCTAGATAGTGGAAGGGTAAGGGGGGTGAAAAGGAGGAGACTAAAGGGGGGAATAGAAGGGAGGGAAATAGTAGTAAGGGGAGAGGGTAGGTCAACAAGGGGGGTCACTGGGTGGGAACACTGAGGGAGGGGCTGGTCAAAAGGGAAAACTTCAAGGAGAGGAAGGGAGAAGGAAGACACAAAAACATAAACAAGGGAAGGGAATAGGATGGAGGGGAAGAGAGAGATAGTCATCATTACTGTGAATGTGAATGGGATGAACTCTCCCATAAAACAGAGGCGGATAGCAAAATGGATTAAAAACCATAATCCTACAATATGCTGTCTACAAGAAACACATTTGAAACAAAGGGATACCCACTGGGTAAAGGTAAAAGGTTGGAGTAAAATTTATTATGCCTCAGCTAAAGTAAAAAAAAGTAGGGGTAGCAATACTTATCTCAGATAAAGCAAAAGCAAAAATAGATCTAATTCAAAGAGATAAGGAAGGAAACTATATCCTACTAAAAGGCACCATCGAGAATGAAGCAATATCACTACTTAATGTATATGCACCAAGTGGTATAGCATGCAAATTCCTAGAGGAGAAGTTAAAGGAATTAGAGCAAGAAATAGATAGCAAAACTATACTAGTGGGGGACCTTAATCTCCCCCTCTCTGAACTCGATAAATCTAACCTCAAAATAAACAAGAAAGAAGTTAAGGAGGTAAATAGAATCTAAGAGAGACTAGATATGATGAATCTCTGGAGAAAACTGAATGGGGATAAAAAGGAAATTGCTTTCTTCTCAGCAGAGCATGGTACATACTCAAAAATAGACCATGTACTAGGGCATAAAAACCTCACAATCCAGTGCAAAAGGCAGAAATATTAAATGCATCATTCTCAGATAATGATGCAATAAAAATTGTATGCAATAAAGGGCCAGGGAAAGATAGACTAAAAACTAATTGGAAATTAAACAATTTAATCCGAAAGAATGGATGGGTCAAAGAAGAAATTATAGAAACAATCAATAATTTCATTCAAGAGAATGATAATATTGAGACAACATACCAAAATTTGTGGGATGCACTAAAGGCAGTTCTCAGGGGAAGTTTTAAGTCCCTGAGGGCATACATGAATAAATTAGAGAAAAGGGAGGTCAATGAATTGGACATGCAATTGAAAAAGCTAGAAAAAGAACAAATTAAAAATCCCCAATTTATTACTAAATTAGAAATATTGAAAACCAAAGGAGAGATTAATAAAGTTGAAATTAAGAAAACTATTGAATTAATAAATAAAAGTAAGAGCTGGTTTTATGAAAAAAATCAACAAAATTGATAGTCCCTTAGTCAATATGATAAAAAAAGAAAGAAGAAAACCAAATTATGAGTATCAAAAATAAAAAGGGTGAATCTACCTCTAATGAAGAGGAAATCAAAAAAAAATGAGAAATAATTTTTCCCAATTGTATGCATATAAATATGAGAATCTTAGTGAAATGGATGAATATTTACAAAATCACAAGTTGCCCAGATTAACTGAAGAGGAAGTGAATTACCTAAATAATCCCATCTCAGAAAAAGAAATCAAACAAGCAATCAATGAACTCCCTAGGAAAAAATCTCCAGGGCCAGATGGGTTCACTAGTGAATTCTACCAAACATTTAAAGAACAATTGATTCCAATACTCTACAAACTATTTGGGAAAATTAGTGAAGAAGGAGTCCTACCAAATTCTTCCTTTGACACAAATATGGTACGGATTCCTAAATCAGGAAGAGATAAGACAGAGAAAGAAAATTATAGACCAATTTCCCTCATGAATTTAGACGCAAAAATTTTAAATAAAATGTTAGCCAAAAGACTCCAACAACTTATCACAAAAATAATACACTTTGATCAGGTAGGATTCATTCCAGGAATGCAAGAATGGTTTAATATTAGTAAAACCATCAGTATAATTGAGCATATCAACAATAAAACTAGTAGAAACCACATGATCATCTCAATACATGCAGAAAAGGCTTTTCACAAAGTACAACATCCATTCCTATTAAAAACACTAGAAAGTATAGGAATAAATGGAGCCTTCCTCAAAATAGTTGATAGCATCTATTTAAAACCATCAGCAAGTATTATATGCAATGGGGATATACTAGAAGCCTTTCCAATAAGATCAGGAGTGAAACAAGGGTGTCCACTATCACCCCTCTTATTCAATGTGGTACTAGAAACACTAGCAGTAGCAATTAGAGAAGAAAAAGAAATCAAAGGAATCAAATTAGGCAAAGAAGTGACCAAGCTATCACTCTTTGCAGATGATATGATGATATACTTAGAGGATCCTAGAGAATCAAGTAAAAAACTACTTGAGAAAGTAAATAAATTTGGCAAAGTTGCAGGATATAAAATAAACCCACATAAATCCTCAGCATTCCTGTACATCTCTAATGAAACTCAACAACAAGAGATAGAAAGAGACATCCCATTTAAAGTCACTGTAGACCTTATAAAATATTTGGGAATCTACTTGCCAAAACAAACCCAGAATCTATATGATCACAACTACAAAACACTTCTCACACAAATACAATCTGATCTAAATAGTTGGAAAAATATCAATTGCTCGTGGCTGGGTGGAGCTAATATAATAAAAATGACAATTTTACCCAAAGTAAACTATATATTTAGTGCCATTCCAATCAATTTACCAAAAAACTACTTTGTAGAGTTAGACAAACTAATAACAACATTTATTTGGAAAAACAAACGGTCTAGAATATCAAAGGAATTAATGAAAAGAAACGCTAGGGAAGGTGGACTAGCTATACCAGATCTTAATCTGTAATATACAGCAGCAGTCATCAAAACTGCTTGGTACTGGCAGAGGTGTAGAGTAGTGGATCAATGGAATAGATTAGGCACAGGAGACCCAGCAGTTAACGAATATAGTAATCTATTGTTTGATAAAACGAAAGACCCCAGTTTTTGGGATAAGAACTCACTGTTTGACAAAAACTGCTGGGAAAACTGGAATACAGTATGGCAGAAACTGGGCATAGATCATTATCTAACACCATTTACCAAAAATCAAGTCTAAATGGGTGCATGATCTAGGTGTAAAGGATGATACTGTAAGCAATTTGGGAAAGCAAGGAATAGTTTACCTGACAGACTTGTGGAGAGGGGAAGATTTTAGGACCAAACAAGAATTAGAGTGCATTATAAAATGCAAAATGGATAATTTTGATTACATTAAATTGAAAAGCTTCTGTACAAACAAAGCCAATGTAACCAAGATCAAGAGGGAGGTGGGAAATTGGGAAAGAATTTTTACAACTTGTGTCTCTGATAAAGGACTCATTTCTAAAATTTATAGAGAATTGAGCCAAATCTATACGAATACAAGTCACTCCCCAATTGATAAATGGTCAAAGGATATGAACAGGCAGTTTTCAGAGAAAGAAATTAAAGATATCTATAAGCATATGAAGAAATGCTCTAAATCACTATTAATTAGAGAAATGCAAATCAAACCAACTCTGAGGTACCACATCTCTCCAGTCAGATTGGCTAAGATGACAAAACAAGAAAGTGACAAATGCTGGAGAGGATGTGGACAAATTGGAACACTAATACATTGCTGGTGGAGTTGTGAACTTATCCAACCATTCTGGAGAGCAATCTGGAATTATGCCCAAAGGATTATAAATAATTTCATACCCTTTGACCCAGCCATACCACTTCTAGGGTTATATCCCAAAGAGATCATAGAAGTGGGAGGAAGACCCATATGTACAAAAATATTTCTAGCAGCCCTTTTTGTGGTTGCAAAGAATTGGAAACTAAAGGGGTGCCTATCAATTGGGGAATGGCTAAACAAGTTGTGGTATATGAATGTAATGGAATATTATTGTGCTATAAGAAATGAGGAGGTGATGGATTTCACAATTACCTGGATAGACTTATACAAACTGATGCTGAGCGAGAAGAGTAGAATCAGAAGAAATTTGTATACAATCACAGACATACCATATCTGTGATGACCAACTATGACTGACTGGACTCTTTTCAGCAATGCAGTGATATAAGTCAATCCCGAAAGATTCAAGAAAGTTAGAAAAGTGCCATTCAGAGATATAACTAGAAAGAACTGAGCCTGAATCCTGATGGAAGCAAACTAAAGAGTCTTTTTCTTTTTGTTGTTTGTTTTTTTTCTTCGTTACCATCTTTCATCCCACCTAGTACAATATGCCTTTGTAATTGGAATAATGTCTAATATGAATGCATTTGCAGATCTTATACTGGCTGTCATGGGGGAGGGGGAAGGGAAGGAAAGGAAATTTGAAAATCAAGGAACTATGGAATTGAATCTTGTTAACTGAAACTAAACTAATAAATTAATTTTAAAAAAAGAAAAAAAATATTGGACTACCTCAAAGCCATGATCAAAGAAAGAACCTAGAAATCACCCTTCAAGAAATTCTCAAGGAAAACTGCCCTGATGTTTTAGATCCAGAGGGCAAAATAGAGGTTGAAAGAATCCACAGATCACCTCCTGAAAAAGATCCCAAAAAGAAAACTCCCAGGAATATTATAGCCAGGTTCCAGAATCCCCAGATCAAGGAGAAAATACTACAAGCAGCCAGGAAGAAACAATTTCAATATTGTGGAAACACAATCAGAATAGCCCAGGACCTGGCAGCTTCTACCCTGAGGGATGGAAGGGCATGGAATATCATATTCCAGAGGGCAAAAGAGCTGGGAATGAACCCAAGGGTCACCTACCCAGCAAAACTGAGTATTTTGTTTCAGGGGAAAATATGGTCATTCAGTTGAATAGAGGACTTTCAAGCATTCTTGAGGAAAAAACCAGAGTTGAATAGAACATTTGACATCCAGACACAAGAAGCAAGAGATGCCTGAGAAGGTAATGAGGGAAAAGAAATCAAAAGGAACTTATCAAAGTTGACCTATTTATATTCCTATATGGAAAAACAATAACTGTGACTGATGAAACCTTTCTCAGTATGAAAATACTGGAAGGGTGTATGGTCATATGAATACATATGCGAATGCGAGTATATATGTTTACAGTTATATATGGATAGAGGGCATAGGGTGAATTAGTTTGGAAGGGAGGATACTCAAGGGGTGAAATTATGAGGTGAGAGAGGAAAATAGCAAGAGGAGATGGGGAAAGACAGGGTAGGGTAAAGTATCTCATGTAGAAGAAACAAGGGGAAGTGGTTGCAAGGGAGGGGAAGAATAGGAAGGCAAAAAGGCAAAACCACATTCTCATTGAATTTGGTTCAGGGAGAGAATGACATACATACTAAATGGGATATCTCAACCTGCAGCAGGATAGGGGGAAGGGGGATGGGAGGAGGGATGATGGATGGGAGGGCATCCTTGCGGTGTGGAGAGGTTGGAAGTACTCACTTTAAAATAGGGACAAGATCAAGTAGGGAATGGACCAGGTGGGGGGTGGGATGAGTGGGAGGGAATTATAAGCAGCCTCGTACAATATGTCTACCATGGTAATGTTTTGCATAGCTAGACATGTACAACATATACTGAATTACTTATCTTCCCAGAGGGAATGGGTGACAAGGGAGGAAGGAAATGGATCTGAAATTCGAGGCCTTAAGATTAAATGTTTCAAATATATATAAATTCTATTATTAATATTCTTTTGCTTGTAATTGGGGGATAAGATGTGCAGGCATTGGGACACAAAGATTCACCTTCCTCTAATGGAAAAGTCGAAGTGGGTGTGGGAGAAGACATGGGAAAGAGCAGATTGGAGGAAGCGATATATTATGGGGCTGCTATTCTGGGAGGGTGGGTAGGGGGAAAACAGGGGGGAAAAATAATTGTAACTCAAAATCTGGGGGAAATGAATGATGCAAAACAGAAGTTAATAAAGCATTTGTAAAAAGAAAAAAAAGAAAAAGCTGAACCAATAATGAGCATTCTACTTAAATAAATTTACTTATCCAATGTCATACCAATAGAACTGCCAAAATATTTTATAGAATATTAACATATATGTATACATATTTCATAAAATAAATTTTAAAGTCATACAAGAACCAAAGTCAAGGAGTGGTTAAGTCGCATATTGAACAGCGCACTGGCCCTGGAGTCAGGAAGACCTGAGGTCAAATCCAGCCTCAGACACTTAACACTTACTAGCGAAGTTACTTGGGCAAGTCACTTAACCCCAATTGCCCTCCCTTCCTCCCTCCAAAAAAAAGGAACAAAGGTCAAGAAAATCTAGTGTATTAATTAAAAATTTTGAAAAAAGGTGGCCTGACCATATAATCATCCAAACAATCTGGTACTGTTTAGAGTGGTAAATCAATGGAATTGACTAGGTACACAATACACAGTGCTAAAGTATCATAGTAATCTAGTGTTTGATAAATGCAAAGTTCCAAGCTTTTGGGACAAGTACTCACTATTTGACAAAAACTTCTGGGTATACTGGAAATCAGTATGGCAGAAACTAGTTATAGACAAACATTTCATTCTAGATACCAAGTTAAGGTCAAAATCAATACATAATTTAGATGTAAAGGGTGATACTATGGAAAAATTAAGGAAGCATGGAATGAATGTCAGATCTAAGAATGAAGGAAGAATACAAGAGATAGACAGCATTACATAATGCAAGAAAGATCATTTTTATTATATTAAACTGAAAAGGCTTTGCAGAAACAGAACCAATGTAGTTGAGATTAGAAGGAAAGCAGAAATCTGGAGGTGATTGGAGAGGGGGTTTTTATAGCAAGTGTCTTTGATAAAGGCCTGATTTCTCAAATATATATAAAGTGAGTTAAATTGATAACATAGTAATTAATTAATAATATTATCCAATTGATAAATGGTCAAAAATATGAACAGGCAGTTTTCAGATGAGAAATAAAATTATCTATAGTCATATAAAATGCTCTAAATCACTATTGATTAGAGACATTCAAATTAAAACAACTCTGAGGTACCACCTCACACCTATAAGATTGGCTAGTAGAGCAAAGTAGGAAAATGTTGGATGTTGGAGGAATGGGAGAAAACTAGTATGCTAATGCACAGTTGGTGGGGCTGTGAACTGATCCAACCATACTGAAAAGCAATTTGCAACTATGCTCAAAGTTGTATAAAACTGTGCATACCCTTTGATCCAGAAATACCGCTGCTAGGTCTATATCCCAAAGACACCCAAAAAAGGTGAAAAGAACCTCTTTGTACAAAACTATATATATATCTATATATATCTATATATATCTATCTATATATATATATCTATCTATCTATATATATATATATATATATATATATATATATACACACACATATCAGCTCTTTTGTAGTGGTGAAGAATTGGAAATCAAAGAGATGCCCATCAACTGGGGAATAGTTAAAAAGAAGCTATGGTAAATGATTGTAGTGGATTATTATTGATCTATAAGAAATGACAAACAGGATGATTTCAAAAAAGCATGGAAAGATATGGATGGATGATGAATGGATACATAGTGAAGTGAATAGAACAAGGAGAATGTTGTGCATAATAACAGCCATATTTTTTTTTTTGATGAAGAATTGTGAATGATTTAGCAATTCTCAACAATACAATGATCCAAGATAATCCCAAAGGACTAATGATGAAGCATATTATCTACCTCAAGAGGAAAAAAAAAATCTGATATTGTCTAAATACAGACTGAACCATGCTATTTTTCACTTTCTTTCTTTCATTTTTGTCTTTATCAGCATCTTCTTGTACAAAATGACTAATATAGAAATATTTCACATAATTGCACAAGTATGATCTTTATCTTTTTGCTTACTATCTAAGGAGAAAAAAGAGGAGGGAAAGAGAGATAGAATTTGGAACTGAATGTTAAATAAAAAAAGCAAAAAACAAAAAAACTCTGCATAATCTTTGACCCAACAATAGCACTATTAGGTCTGTATTCCAAAAAAAAAATAAAAGAATAAGGATTTATATGTACAAAAATATTTTTAGTGGCTCATTTTGTGGTGGCAAAAAATGGAAATTGAGAAGATACACATCTCTTGAAGAGTGGTTGAATAAATTGTAATATATGATCATAATGGAATACTATTGTGCTATTAGAAATGAGGGAAGGATGATTTCAGAAAACACCAGGAAAGATTTCCATGAATTGATGCAAAATGAAGTGAAAAGAACCAGAAGAGTGTACACCGTAATAGCAATATTGTATGATAATCAACTATGAGATTGTATTGCTGAAAATGATCTCAGCAATACAATGATCCAAGACAATTCCAAAGACTCATGATGAAAAATGCTACCCATCTCAAGGTTAAGAACTGATGCAGTCTGAATTCTGTTTGAAGAACATTATTTTTCACTTTTTTAAAGCTTTTTTGTCTATGTTTTCTTTCACAACATAACTAACATGGAAATACATTTTTCATGATTGCACATATATAACCTAAATCAATTTGCTTACCATTTGAGGAAAGAGAGAGAGGAAGGGAGGGAGAGATTTTGGAATTCAGAAATTTAAAGCTGAAGATAGAAACTGTTTTTGCATGTAATTGGAAAAATTAAATGTCATTTTAAAGGAAAAGTATCAAAAATGAAGGATAATGAAAATAATGTCTGATATTTCTCATAGGATTCCTTCCATATGAAATAGATATATTCTTTAAATTATAAATGAATTCTAATTTATATATTGAGTTCATTTCCATACACTCCCTTGTGAACAGTATTTTGCATACAAATACCTAATAAATACTTGAGTTGAATTATAAAAAGACAATTCATAATTTAGGAAAAATCTGAATACTAATTTATTTAGAAACTCAGGAAACATCTTGCCACAAGAAGTTTTTTGCCCCTCAATAAACATCTTCAAATAAAATCTGAATTATCCCTTGCTTAGTCTATTCGAGATAAGATTCTTGGTCCACTTTGGGTTGGACTAAGTAAGTTGACTCTTTCAAATTATTATTATTATTATTAGTAGTAGTAGTAGTAGTAGTAGTAGTAGTAGTAGTAGTAACTATAGTGCGTGACCATGGCTTTGTCCCTGGGTCCAGAAATTTAGAGGTTACATTGTTTGCTCTTGCAGTCAGTCCCTTGGGAGCATAGCAATGAGAGTTTAGTGCTTAGGAAGAATAATTACGATAGGGTGATATCATATAGCCTTATTTACTTCACCCAGTTTGATCCCCATAAATGCCAGTCTCTCCAAAAGTAGCCTCATGTTAGGGAGGGCCATTTAGGATCTTCCCACCATGAATTTTCTCCACTGAATTACTACTTTACCCCAATCACAAAAAAACTTAAGTAGAACTCTCCCATAAATTTTGATGATGTGTTCTAACAGCCTGACAATATTATGCCTGTGAGAATTTCAGAGTCTCTTAGCAGTTCACTTTGGGGTTCTTATAAAAAACTTCTCTGTCTTTACATTATCCTCTTAAAATACCCACTGTGCATCTGTAAAGTTCCAGCTCCTTGCTACTATTATCTGGTTTTTAGTGATCCTTGGAATAAAGGCAACAGTCTGAGGGTCACAAAATCACGGGCTCTGGTTGCTACTTTAGATGTTTCTAGGAAAGAAATGTATGTGGAGGAGAGCAAAGGTGACATAAAATACTAGAAATAGTAATATCTACAAGATTGCTAGTAATGTATAAACAAATCTAATCTTAACTTCAAGAATATATAATAATGATTTCTGAATGTTCATATTGCTATTTTAATTGTTCATATTGTTCATTATAAAATAATAAATTATAGTGTACTTTGCTGATGGAAAATAAAGCATTTTTTTAAAAAGCCAATTAAACTAAGCACTTGAAAGTTAATTTTACCCAATAAAAGATTCTGACAAATGTGTTGTTAGATTAAGAAATAAAAGGTGGGTGGTGCAGTGAGTAAAGCACTGGCCCTGGAGTCAGGAGGACCTGAGTTCAAATCTGGCTTCAGACACTTAACACAAAAACTAGCCGAGTGATCTTGGGCAAGTCACTTAATCCCAATTGCCCCCCAAAAAGCAAAAAAAAAAAGAAGAAAGAAGAAATAAAAGGTGGATATGTGTCAGTATGTCTAGAATTGTGCATTGACCATTCTCCTTTATTTGTATTGCCACTATCTATCTTGTTATAAATGCTCAACACACATATATATCCTCTTTTGATATCTTTTTAAAAATGGAAACAGGTTCAAAAGTAAATGATCATGTTTGTACACTATCATACTTGAAAGTAGTTCGACACATTTATTAGCTATCACAAAGTATTTCAAGTTAGTATTTGAATTCTTTCAATAACTAATGTTTGTTTTAACACCAATCATTTAATTTGACACACTCCATAATACATATGCAATAAAAGTGACATATTGGAAAGATTAATGCCAAGAAAAAAGCAAATTGGCTACTAAATAAAGTGAGATTTAGATAACCCAGCTTTTCTAAGAAAACTTGTCATATGCTATTAACTGTGCTATATAATATCTTGTTTATGCATAAATTTTTAAAGAAATCAGGAAGATGTAGATTGATCCAGCCATATATCATGAGTTTGGTGACTATTTTAAAAATTCTCAGATTCTAGTCTTCATATATAAGATTTTCTGAATTTATGGCTATGAATCACAAAAACTTTTTTTAACTTAGCAGCAGGTGCATTTCCAATCATGTGCCTTTTTATATTATACTTCCTCAATTTGTTATATTCCTCTATTAGCATATGAGCTCCTTGAGAGAAAGGACTTTTAAAAAATTCTAAACTAAAAACTTAACACAATATTGGCACATAATAAGTTCTTTAATTCTGTCTTTCATTTATCTTGTTCATTTTCTTCCTCAAACTTGTTACTCCTCTTAATTCCATTATGGTACCACCATTTTCCCATTCTCTCAGGTTTTTATTCGTATGATTATAGCTACCTTATTCTTGTCTGTTCCACAGCCACTTTCCTCTCTCACCTTATAATTTCACCCCTTAAGTATCATCCCTTCTCAACAAATTCAACCTATGCTCTCTATCCATGTATAACTGTAAACATATATACACACATTCAAATATGTATTTATATGCCCATATACCCTTCTTCAGCTATTTTCATACTGAGAAAGGTTTCATCAGTCACAGTTATTGCTTTTCCATGTAGGAATGTAAATAGGTCAACTTTGATAAGTTCCTTTTGATTTCTTTTCCCTGATTACCTACTCAGGCATCTCTTGCTTCTTGTGTCTGGATGTCAAATTTCCTATTCAACTCTGGTTTTTTCCTCAAGAATGCTTGAAAGTCCTCTATTCCACTGAATGACCATATTTTCCCCTGAAACAAAATACTCAGTTTTGCTGGGTAGGTGACCCTTGGGTTCAATCCCAGCTCTTTTGCCTTTTGGAATATAATATTCCTTGCCCTTCAGTCCCTCAGTGTAGAAGCTGCCAGGTCCTGGGCTATTCTGATTGTGTTTCCACAAAATTGAAATTGTTTCTTCCTGGCTGCTTGTAGTATTTTCTCCTTGATCTGGGCATTCTGGAATCTGGCTATAATATTCCTGGGAGTTTCCTTTTTGGGATCTTTTTCAGGAGGTGATCTGTGGATTCTTTCAACCTCTCTTTTGCCTTCTGGATATAATACATCAGGGCAGTTTTCCTTGAGAATTTCTTGAAGGGTGATTTCTAGGTTCTGTCTTTGATCATGCCTTTCAGGTAGTCCAATAATTTTTAAAATGTCTCTCCTGGATCTATTTTCCAGGTCAGTGGTTTTTCCCATGAGATATTTCACATTGCCTTCTAATCTTTCATTTGTTTGGATCTGCTTAACAGTATCTTGATTTCTCGTAAAGTCATTAGCTTCCATTTGCTCCAGTCTAACTCTGAAGGAATGAATCTCCTCAGTGAGCTTTTGAGATTCTTTTTCCATCTGGCAAATTTCCCTTTTTTAGGCATTCTTTTCCTCATTGCTGTTTTGGGCCTCCTTTGCCAGTCTGTTTTTTAAGGTGTTGTTTTCCTCAGTCAGGCTGTTGACACTCATTTCGTATTTTTCCTGCATCCTTCTCATTTCTCTTTCCAATTTTTCCTCCACTTCTCTTATTTGATTTTAAAGTCCTTCTTAAGGTCCTCTATGGCCTGTAACCCACTCATATTTTCCTTTGGGGCTTTTGGAGCAAGATTTCTGACCTCACAGTCCTCCTCCTCTTCCAAGCTTCCATCAGCTTTGCCCCCCAAACAGGAGTCTAATGTTGCATTTTTCTGTTTATTTTGTTTTCTTTGCCTAGGCATGTTGCCACTTAATTACTTGACTTTTGGGCTTTTTGCCACAGTAGGACTCTGCCACCAGACAGGGCAGCTTCCCTCCTGAATGTTGGGGTCTTCACAACTTCCATTTCTGGCAAGTCGGATGCCTACCCCAGACCTCTCCCTCAGGTCACAATCCAGATCCAAGCAGGTTAAAGCAAGAGCAATTAACCCCCAAGACTGACTGCTGCATCTCCCTACAGTTCACAGGCCAGGGGCTGGAGCTGCTACTGAAACTGCAAAATGGAGTGTCTTCTGAGCAGCTTCTAGCCCCCAGGGGAGGAAGCCGATGCGTTCCCCAAATACTGGTCCCAAAGTCCATAGGGCACTAACCTCTCACTTTTTCCTAGGCATGTCTGTGTTGATAATTCTGGAATCACTACAGCTGCTGGTGTTCTGGGGTCCCTCCAGCTGGCTACTGGCCTGGCAGCCCTGGGGTTAACACCACGGCTCACATGGGCCTGGGCTTAGCTCCCAGAGTGCTGTGCTGTTGGTTCCCAGAGCACTGTGCTGGCAGCTCTGTGCAGTGCTGCTGGGCTGTCCTCAGCAGGAGGTTAGCTTCTCTATGTGGTTCTGTGGGTGCTGGGGCTCCAGTAGTTTTTCAGGGTCCCCTTTTACATGGTTTGGAGGTGATCTGGGGGAGAGCACCTTGGACGTGCTGTTTCAACTCTGCCAACAAAATTTTATTGAGCACCTATCATATGCCATCACTGTGTTAGGTACTAGGAATACAAGTATAAAGAATGAAACAATCACAACTTACAAGTAACTTAGCTTTTTTAAGATATCCTCTTGGCCCTTAAGATATTCTAAGACATCTAAGATATTATTTTATCGAAATTATAATTCTTTGTATCTTATAGACAAATTGAGCTACACAGTTTCCTGATCATACAATGTATTGTCCTTTCCTCATAATAATCCCTCTGGGTAAAATGTACTTTTTTTCTCCTTTTATTGGTAACATTCTTCCTCTCCACCTAACCTCAACTGGAAGTGATTTATCCTTCCTTTATTAACCCAAAATACGTTACGTCTATTACTCCTATAGCACTCATCAAAGTTGTCCTTATTTTATATTTGTATACACCTGCTATGTTCTGTATTAAACTTTTAATTCCTTGGACTAAAGTATTATTTATTCATTGTTGTGTCACTCATAGGACTTACATATATTGGGGAAGACAACATAAGCAAAGTAATGTTAACCTAGACACTGTGTTTTGGTCTAGACAATAACAGGATTGGAGTGTATAGCCATCATATGATCAACTAGTATGTCCTTTCCAGAATAAAAAAAGTAGCAGTACTTTGATTACTATACTCAGAACAAAATGTGAAAAGTAGGAAGAATGAGGGGGAATATGTGTGGCAGCAAGACAGATGGCAATATGTTCCTATGGATAGATATGAAACATGGTCTGCGATCAGTTAGATCCAGTAGGTTAGGTGTTTTTAGTCACTCATTCAACAATTAGCTCAGCTCTGCCCCCAAACAAAATCCCAAACAGCTGATTAACTCTCAAGGAGAAAATTGAATGAGTTTAAAGAAATATACAAAATACTTACTATGTGCTAAGGTCTAAGAACAAGAATAAAAATTATTAATACTCTAGGTGTTGTTACCATTGCCTAACACTCTAATTAGTGAAGACAACACATAAAAGACAGTTTACCTGTAGGGCTAATGGAAAAGTTAGGAGTCATTAGAGTATCTAAGAATAGGTCTCATGACAATGTTGTGTCATGTCTATAGGACACAAAAGCAGAGCAGATGGTGAGGCCTATGAAATCTTAGGAAGAAGAAGCAGGGCAGATCTTAGAACATATGTTGTCTGAAGGTCTTATTCAGAGACTAATATTCTAGGTGAGACAACATCAGGGCAGTTGTGAGAAAATGTTTTGTGTAATCCAGATCCTTCTAGATATTACACATTACTCACTGTCAGGATCTCCATGCTAAGACCACCCCTCTCTTTTCACACTCTTTTTACTATTAGGAGACATCCTGTTTCCAGACCTAAGGCCCAGCAAGCAAGGTGTGTCCTGAGTTTGGTATAACAACAATCCTTTGTGCTCACCCTCTGGATGAATACTGGTGAAGCTAAATCACAGAATTGTTTCCCACCAGTCCCAGGGGGTCCCTGAACTCAGACAAACACCTTCAGGGACCATGTTCTAGTCATCAAGTCTTCATATGAATAGACATTTTTCACTAAGCAAATTTGCATCCTTGTTACCTGTTACCTGTTAGCCCTCACTTCTTTTTTATTTATTTATTTATTTATTTATTTATTTATTTATTTATTTATTTTTAAAAACAAATACTTTATGAACTTCTGTTTTACATCATTCATTTCCGCCAGATTTTGAGTTACAATCATTTTCCCCCCATTATTCCCCTACCCAACCTCCCAGAATAGCAGTCCCACAAGATATCGCTTCCTCCAATCTGCTCTCTCCCATACCTTCTCCCATACCCCCTTCGACTTTTCCATTAGAGGAAGGTGAATCTTTGTGTCCCAATGCCTGCACATCTTATCTCCCAATTATAAGCAAAAGAGTATTAATAATAGTATTTATATATATTTGAAACATTTAATGTTAAGACCTCGAATTTCAGATCCATTTCCTTCCTCCCTTGTCACCCATTCCCTCTTGGGAGATAAGTAATTCAGTATATGTTGTACATGTCTAGCTATGCAAAACATTATCATAGTAGATATATTGTACAAGGCTGCTTATAATTCCCTCCCACTCATCCCACCCCCCACCTGGTCCATTCCCTACATGATCCTGTCCCTCTTCTATAGTGGGTACTTCCAAACTCCCCTCACCCCAAGGATGCCCTCCCATCCATCATCCCTCCTCTCATGCCCCTTCCCCCTATCCTGCTGCAGGTTGAGATATCCCATTTAGTATGTATGTCATTTTCTCCCTGAACCAAATTCAATGTGAATGTGGTTTTGCCTTTTTAGCCTTCCTTATTCTCCCCCTCCTTTGCACCCACTTCCCCTACATGAGATAGTTTACCCTACCATGTCTCTCCCCATCTCCTCTTGCCACTTTCCTCTCTCACCTCATAATTTCATCCCTTGAGTATTCTCCCTTCCCAACAAATTCAACCTATGCCCTCTATCCATATATAACTGTAACCATATACACACACATTCACATATGTATTCATATGACCACACCCCCTTCTTCCATTATTTTCATAGTGAGAAAGATATCATCAGTCACAGTTATTGCTTTTCCATATAGGAATGTAAATAGTTCAACTTTGATAAGTTCCTTTTGATTTCTTTTCCCTGATTACCTTCTCAGGCATCTCTTGCTTCTTGTGTCTGGATGTCAAATTTTCTATTCAATTCTGGTTTTTTCCTCAAGAATGCTTGAAAGTCCTCTATTCCACTGAATGACCATATTTTCCCCTGAAACAAAATACTCAGTTTTGCTGGGTAGGTGACCCTTGGGTTCATTCCCAGTTCTTTTGCCCTCTGGAATATCATATTCCATGCCCTTCGATCCCTCAGTGTAGAAGCTGCCAGGTCCTGGGCTATTCTGATTGTGTTTCCACAATATTGAAATTGTTTCTTCCTGGCCGCTTGTAGTATTTTCTCCTTGATCTGGGGATTCTGGAACCTGGCTATAATATTCTGGGAGTTTTCTTTTTGGGATCTTTTTCAGGAGGTGATCTGTGGATTCTTTCAACCTCTATTTTGCCCTCTGGATCTAAAACATCAGGGCAGTTTTCCTTGAGAATTTCTTGAAGGGTGATTTCTAGGTTCTTTCCTTGATCATGGCTTTCAGGTAGTCCAATAATTTTTAAATTGTCTCTCCTGGATCTATTTTCCAGGTCAGTGGTTTTTCCCATGAGATATTTCACATTGCCTTCTAATCTTTCATTTGTTTGGATCTGCTTAACAGCATCTTGATTTCTCAAAAAGTCACTAGCTTCCATTTGCTCCAGTCTAACTCTGAAGGAATGAATCTCCTCAGTGAACTTTTGAGATTCTTTTTCCATCTGGCAAATTCGACTTTTTAAGGCATTCTTCTCCTCAATGCCCTTTTGGGCCTCCTTTGCCATTTGAGCTAGTCTATTTTTTAAGGTGTTGTTTTCCTCAGTCAGGCTGTTGACCCTCATTTCATACTTTTCCTGCATCCTTCTCATTTCTCTTTCTAATTTTTCCTCCACTTCTCTTATTTGATTTTTAAAGTCCTTCTTAAGGTCCTCTATGGCCTGCAACCCACTCATGTTTTCCCCTGGGGCTTTTGGAGCAGGACTTCTGACCTCACAGTCCTTTTCCTGCTCTATGCCCCCAAAATAGTAGTCTAGGGTTGCATTTTTCTGTTTTCTTTGCCTTGGCATGTTGCCACTTAATTGCTTGACTTTGGGGCTTGTTGCCACACTATGGCTTTAAGGCCAGCTAGAGGAATTTTCGTCCCGAACGTGTGGGGGGCAACTTCCGTTTCTGGCAAGCTGTAAACCCACCCACAACTTCCACCCTAGATCACAATCCAGATCCAGGGAGGTTAAAGCAAGAGCGATTACCCCCCAAGACTGATCGCTGGATCTCCCCACGATTTGTAGGCTGGGAGCCGGAAATGCCTCTGAAAACTACACAATGGCGTGTCTCCTCAGCGGCTTCTAGCCCCCAGGGGAGGGAGCTGACGCATTCCCCAAATACAGGTCCCAAAGTCCATAGGACACTAACCTCTTACTTTGTCCTAGGCAAGTCTATGTTGATAATTCTGGGGTCTCCACAGTTCCTGGTGTTCTGGGGTTCCTCCAGCTGGCTGCTGGCCCTGCCGCCCTGGGGCTAAAACCTCAGCTCACGTGGACCTGGGCTCGGCTCGGCTCCTGCGCTCTGCGCTCTGCTGGCTCCCAGACCGCTGCGCTGGTCCTTCCTGCAGGGTGCTGAGCTGTCCTCAGCGGGAGGTTAGCTTCTCTGTGTCGTTCTGTGGGTGCTGGGGCTCCAGAAGTTTTTCAGAGTCCTTTTTTACATGGTTTGTGGAGAATCTGGGGGCAGAGAGGCTTGGACTAGCTGTTTCTACTCCGCCATCTTGGCTCCGCCCTAGCCCTCACTTCTTAGGTCTGGAATGGAGAAAAATTTGTGGCAAGCAGACCAACCAGCAGACTATTATACCAAGCCAGGAATGAGAAGATAAAGGCCTCTGCCATGGTGGACTCATGGAAGTGGGACACTATAAAATTAAACTAGTTCACCAAGGGGACAAGATGAGGAAAAGAGGTGAATGCAGCTAGTGCAGAGGTGACAGAAAGTACTGAGGAATCTAGGAATGTGATGTTTAAAAAAAATTGAAAGACATTGTTTCTGGGTAATTTAATAATTTTTTTAAAACAATGGCAGCATTTTAATCAAAACATGGTAATTTGGCTCTTTCTCTCTTAGAGCCAAAGACTTCAGTGGAGAGTTTATGATTTATATGTCCTTGGAAGAGCAGGTGTTTTGGAGAATGACAATCAACTCTGATTTGTTAACAATTAATGAAAAAATTAATATTACAATTAGAGGGTGGATTATATTTTAATGGGTATCTTAGAGTATGTTATTTGGCCTACCCACATCTTGGTCAAAGAGACTTATTTCTGTAGATACTTCCCATATCACCTGTCTGACAAAATGGAGAATCAACATTTCACCAGACTTGTCTGAGCAAACACAATGAGCAGGAATGCATCCTTTAGCCCAAACTTAGAACTTCTTTTACCGTCTTTTGATTAGATTTCAGCCATCTTGACTGATTAAATCTTTAAAAAAAGATTTCAACCACTCATTGATTTCTGGATGAGGAAATAGAAAAGAGGAAAAATCTTTATTCTAAGAGAATAGTTAGGTATTAATACAAGAAATAAATAATCCATTTTCTTTTTTTTTTTTTAAAGCAATTGGGGTTAAGTAACTTGCTCAAGGTTACACGGCTAGTCATTATTTGTGTCTGGGTGCTCATTTTCTGAGGCCGGATCTGATCTCGGGTCATCCAAACTCCGAGGCCAGCACTCTTACTCACTGCACCACCTAGCCACCCCGTTAGGGCAATTGGGGTTAAGTAACTTGCCCAAGGTTACACGGCTAGGTTTTTGTTTATGTGGATTAAGTGTTAGAGGCCAGCTCTGAACTCAGGTCCTTCTGATTCCAGGGCCGGCGCTCTATTCACTGCGCCACCTAGCCACCCCTAAAATAATCCATTTTCACGGGAAGTAGAGGTCATAGCACAAAGGAAGAACAGGATTGTAGATTTTAAGGCAAAATTGAGGTAGAATAACAATAGATTGTGAACAGAGACAGGAATTCTTGAGTTTATGAAGATGGAAATAGAACATTTGTCTGTGATGGCAAGATCTAGAGTATGGCCATCTTGGCGTGTTGCTGGCATGGGGTGGAATGAGTCATGTCAAATGATTATATTGAGCAAAGGTGACATTAGGATGCTTGAGGGAATGTGAATGTGTATGTTGAAGTCATCAGACAAGAGTTGGCAAAGAGGGAAAAATGTGAACCAAGCACTGAGGAGATGAGAGGGGTGTATTCAAGTTTGGCAGACAATAGCTACCAGAATTTGAAATGGTAAATATGAATTGAGTAAGAAGGAGGAGTAATTGAGTAATGGTGGCAAAGGCAGAACTTGGAAGTATTAGATGGGGAGCAAGGAGTATTTCAACTCTGCCACATCAACCAAAGAGTCGGGGGAATAACTGAAAGTAGTCATTGCTGAAAAAAGGTCACCAAGGAACTGTGTTATAAGGAGGGAACCTGGTCTAACTGAGATCTGATAGATGGAAACAGGAAAAAAGAAAGCAAGTTTGCTGCCTATGGAGTAGGTATTCTAGAGAGCACAGTGGAAGATGTGCATAGAGTTTGACAGTGGAAAGGAGGAGGATAAGGGTAAGGCAATAAGTGGGAAACTAGGAATAGGGTTTGAATGATAGTCTCAAATGGATCAGAATCACTGAGATGAAAAGAATATGATTAGAAGACAATTTGTTTATCATAGAGGAAAGAGTTTAGGTAGATTTTCATTCTCCATAGGTGCTTGGCGGGTAGAATCCACTCAGGAACTTAGGAGGTTCTGGCAAGGCAACAAGCATTTGGAGTTGAAGGAATACTGCTATTCCCCTTCCTTGAAGTTGGAAACAACCTTACCATCAGTGCAGTCTTGGTGGCGTAGTGGATATAGCACTAGGCCAAGAGTCAGGAAAGCCAGAGCTCAAATCTTGCCTCAGATCTTTAAGTTTCTGAGTGATGCTTGGCAGGTTCCTTGATCTCCATTTACAAGTTGCAAAATAGGGATAGTAATAGCACTTACTTCCCAGGATTGACTTGAGGAGGAAATGGATGATGCTTATAAAGCACTTAGCACATGGTAGGCACTTAATAAATTCTTCTTTTGGGGCAGCTAGGTGGCATAGTGAATAGAGCACTGGCCTTGGAGTTAGCAGGACCTGAGCTCAAATCCACCTTCAGACACTTAACACTTACCATCCATGTGACCTTGGGCAAGTCACTTAACCCAAATTGACCTGCCTTCCCCCCCTAAAAAATGGCAAAATAAAAAAAATCTTCTTTCTTTCCTACTTTTCTCCTTACCTTGCTCCCTAGAAGGAAGGAGTCTTGCAATTGATGGCATGGCATCCTCTTCTTTCAGAGGTAGAGATTAGATCAATGTGATAAGATGGAATGGCATCCTCTTTCCTCTACACAAAGACTAGTGGAGTGGCATCTTCTCATTTTATCTCAAAGACAGAAGACTGATTTGTGATGGGACTACCTTCCTCCTATGTAAAGGAAGCTGTAACCCAAGAAAGAGTTCAGTGTGACATAATCAGGAGAGTTTAAATGTTATTGCCCCTGTGATCCTCTTTATAATATTCTCAGTTATCACCATGCTCTCCCTTTTGAAAATGATCTAAATATAAAATCTACTGTTCTCCATCCCCACCCTCTCAAAATGGTTCTATATGGAATAGTGGATAGAAGACTAGCCTTTGAGTGAGTAAAACTGGCATTCAAGTGTTTCTATGATATATATTATTCATTTAACCACAGGGACATTTAATTTCTCCAATGCCCCCAAGAAAATATGTAAGGCTATAAATAACAGAAGAGTTGTTCATCTGCATTGACAGAAGGAATGTCTATATCAAGAATTCACTATACTTATGAAATCATATCTCTAGAAAAAAGAAAAAGGATTATGTATGTATCTTTAGTACAACTCTAACTGGTATTCTTGATTTAACTATTTTTATTTATCTTCTTCATATTAACTTCATACATGTTTATGCATATATAATCTTGTTTTCTCCCACCATTATAAGATATGTCTACTGCAAGTAGAATGTCTTTCATTCTTTGTACTTATACTTAGCTAGCACTGTGCCATGCCTATAATAGGCACTCTCTAAATACTTATTATACTTATTGATTAATTGAAGAGTCCTTAGCCAACTGGGGTGCAGCGCGACAGCCTGGGAGTGGCAGGAGGGTCCCTGGCCTATCAGAAACAGGCTACAGGAGGAACCCGGAAGGCCAAAAGGACCGTCAGCAAAACAATCTTAAGTGTCGACGTGGCAGTAGAGAGACTTCCTGGTTAGGAGACTTCCTGGTCTGTTACACCGGAAACCTCTTAGCCAGATGAGCTGACGTGTCCATGTGGGCAGTGGGTTACCACCCCTCACTCTCGGGGCAGTACGCGATTGGCTCGCAGTGGCGGGGAAGGCGGTGCTAATGACCCGGAACTGGAGGCTAGATAAAAGGAGGCTGCCTGACGGGGCGGAGAGGCTGGGAGGAGTCTGGGGAGAGACCTTGCTGAGTTCGCGTGTATGTCCTGAGACAAATAAAGATAATTATCAAAAATCAGAAGGGTGTTCTGCGTGGGTAAGATCTTCTAGAAAGTCTAGAATCCAGAGACGTCTGATGCTGGGAAAAGGTAATATGTTCTTGTAGGTTCGAGAACCTAGGAACCCTAACAATTAATTTTTTTGGTGTTTTTTTAGATATGCATAAATTGTTTTTTTTTTTCCAGGAAATCTCATTTTTGAGGTGGGATTTATATTTAAAAAAATTCCCATGTTAAGACAAAGAAAAGTTATAGTAACATAATAAAAAGTTTGCAAAATATTTTATATTTTAAAAATGTTTTCCATGTTATATTATTTTTATGATAATAAAGTGAGGTAGGAATGGCATTAATTTCCTTGTGAAAGTAGCATAGTGGGGTCTCGACTGAAAGGTTTTTCTCCCAGTCCCAAAGAGCATATTGAAGAAATTATAAAGCAGATATGGGAAAAATCATAAGGAATACTCATTAGAATATAAGTACATAAATAATCTAAATGTTTACTCAATAGATTAAAATGCAATAAGCATAACTTTTGCTCAGCAGAAGGCAAAAGCAGGAATTACTGAAATATCAGTGTACCCACAAACCTAGTTCCCTCTCCCACAATTGAATCTATTGGGGAGAATGATATACAATTACAAAGAAATCTATCAAAGAGTTATGCAGATGATGAAACTCTGGAATGTAGGCTTTTACTGGTTGCTTCCCTTTTGGTTCTTACCTCATACTGGGCAAAGATATTCTTCTACTGCTATCAAGCTAATATAGCATTAACAGAGTGTTTTCACTCATAGCCAACTCTGTAAAGAAGTGTTATGTTATTTGATTGATAAGCAGTTCCATTAAGCCAGAGAAATGCCAAAGTTCTCAGATGTGCAAATAGCAGGGGATTTTCCTTTGTCCTATCACCTTCTCACAGCAAAATAGTTTACAGCAAACAAGGTATAAAACTTTTCTGTTCCCTTAACACAGGCAACCTCAGGCTATAGATGACGCTAGGAATCTCTACATAGAGGTAGAACTTCATTCTCTTCTGATCTCCAAGTTAAATAAGGAGATAGCAGGATCATATCCAGCAGTCCTTAATGAAAAATCAAGTGATCTGACCCAAATAAACTTTATCCCTCAAGAACTGAAAAGAATTAATAAATGTCATTGCTGAATTACTTCTCAGTGGTATTTGAAAGATAATGGAAAATGGGAGAGCTAGCAAAAAATTTAGAGGGGGGCAAAAATCCTGATTTTCAAAAAGGAAAGAGAAAGGAGCCTACATACTATAGGCTAGTGAGCTGGACTTTGAATCCCATTAAAATTATAGAATGCATCTAAGTTACATCACCTAGGTTCATGAACATTATCTGAAAAGAAAACTTTAATAAAATTTTTAGACTCATTATTTCCTTTTTTTTTTTTTTGTAGTAAAATGGAGACCAGGGTAATGCTTTGGAT
The DNA here is from genome assembly GCA_011680675.1 of Gymnobelideus leadbeateri. Classification (NCBI taxonomy): domain Eukaryota; kingdom Metazoa; phylum Chordata; class Mammalia; order Diprotodontia; family Petauridae; genus Gymnobelideus; species Gymnobelideus leadbeateri. The sequence continues at coordinate 178,687 of WOXC01001242.1, forward strand.
ATTATGTACCTGTATATAGTATAGCATTTGATAAATTGTACAATATTATTCCTGTGTAAGAGGTGGAGAGAAACCAATATAGTTAGATGGATTTGGGACTGATGATTAGGATTCAAACAACAGTCATTAATCTTTCAATATCAGTTTAGCAGGAGCTATCCAGGAGAGTGGCTGAGATCTATGCTTGACCTGTACTCTATATTTATTTTGCTAATCATTTGGATAAAAAGACATATAGGCATACTGATAAAATTTTCAGATAACATAAAGTTCAAAGGGATACTTTTAAAAGGGGATTTTACATTTGATCATGCATGTATAAGAGAACTATAGTTTATTGAATAAAGGATGAGTGACATGATCAGACTTATGCCTTAGGAAAATCAATTTGGTAGCTGAGTGGAGGATTGAGTAGAGTGGGAAAAACTTGAAGCAGACTGTAATATAAATAGTAAAATTAATATGATATTTTGGGGCAGCTAGGTGCCTCAGTGAATAGAGCACTGGCCCTGAAGTCAGGAAGACATGAGTTCAAATCTGGCCTTAGACACTTAATACTTACTAGCTGTGTGACCTTAGGCAAGGCACTTAACCCCAATTGCCCTGCCTTTCCCCCTCCAAAAAGACAAATATATATATATATATATGTATATATATATATATATATATATGTATATATGATCTCTTTTATAGATGAGAAATCAGGATCAGTTAGGCCAAGTGGAATGTTATGAATTACACAGTTAGTCAATACAAGAAAAGAGATAGAAATAAATTTGTCTCAACTATGAGTTTAGCTTACTCCCTTCCCCTTCATGGAAGAAGGAATCACATGAGATGAGCTTTAGAATGTGGGGAAGGTTTTTTAAATGGGAAAGATTCTGTTTGAGCAGGGTAAGAGAGATGATGGGGGATAATGAGAATAATTCAGAAAAAGAAAAGTACTTATGATACAAGCAAAACAAATCAAAAGATTATATATTTATGTAAAAGTATGTCCTCCTGAAACCTTAGTCTATCACCTCTCTTATAAGTGGTGGGGAAAATGCTTCACCAACAGCCTTTTGAAGTCCTGAGATGTAGTGATAAAGTGATTGGAGCTAAATCTTTCAAAATTGAATTCCTTAGGCAAGGCCAAAATAGCAGTGATAGGAAACAATGCAATGAGCCACAAACTTCTCCAAACAGATCTAGAAAACGTACAAGATCAACTCTTTGTCCAATCCAGTTTGGCATAGGGAGAAAGAGGAATTTCTAAGGATAGTGGGGTCTCTTTCTTGTAAGAAACACAGTGAGCATAGTATTCTAGGGCTCAGAGAGAAACTGTATACCAGGAGAAGGGGTGGTCTAAGCCCATGCCAGGAAAGAGGCAAATGCACAGTGGGGTACTGCTATGGGGTAAATGCCAATTGTCTACTTTGTATACTACTACCCAGTCCTCAGTCTCAGATCCAGAGTGGAGTGAAAAACCTACCTGCCAACAATGAAGGCTTTTGAAGATATGGAGATGCTGGGTGTTGTACTGAGAAAGGAGGATATTCAGAAGTAAGCAGCAAAAATACTGATGTGGTTCAGATCTCAGGTACAAAGCAGGCTTTTACTTATAATGTGTATCAGTCTTCAGGGAAATTCTAGACCAAAGGGGACCCAACGATTCTCTGGTTTTCAGCCACCACAATTTTCTAGTTAACTGATAGGGGCTAAGTCCAGCAGCAGTCTACTATTGCTCAGACCCAAACCTAGTTAAAGAGATCAGGTCGGGGGTGAGGGAAAGGAAACGGACTTTGTCCTGGATCGAACCACTTTGGGAGTATTGAAGGCTAGCAAGGCCCCAAGCTGTCTTTGAGATCCTGGAATAACACAACATTCAATACCCCAAGAAAGCAACAAAAGGACAAGTCCAGACTTTTCCAGAGGTACCCTATAGCCCAACCCTAACATCAAGTCCAAATCCAGCAAGTAGGCTGGAAGAATGTGCAAACAAAAAAGAACTATGAGCTATGGTGATAGCTCAGCTCAAGACACAAATATTTAAGGGATTACTCCAAAACATTGACAAGGATACTTTTCTTTGTCACTCTCCTCTTTGGGGTATGTGAACTAGTAGTCATATACTGAGTCATATAACTGAATCAATAACTAAGTTTAAAGGTATATATATATATATATATGGTTTAGTCAATTTAGGGGCATAATTTCAAATTGTTTTCCACAATGTTTGAACCAATTCATAGCTCTATAAATAATATGTTAGTGCACCTTTCCAACCACAGTTTTTCACTTACCATCTTTTTCATTTTTGACAATTGTATGGACATGAAGTTTCAAAGGTGTTTTAATTTGAATTTCTCTTATTGGTAATTATTTGGATAACTTTTAATGTGGTGATAATTTGTACTTCTTTTTAAAACTTCCTGTTCACATCATTTGACCATTTATCCTTTGGAGAATAGTTCTTAGGTAATTGCACCAATTACCTACATATATTTTGGAATAATGTAGATCTTATGTAGCTAAGAATTCCCCTCTATTTGTTTTAAAAAAACTACCTTATTATCTTCTCCACTTTTTATGGCATGACAAATTTTAGCTGGGCTATGAGTTTACTGTTTAATGAAATGTTCATTCTAAATCTAATGTGTTCCAAAGGGTTTTCCAATTTGATTAGCAGTTTTGTCAAATAAGGAGTCCTTAACCCTACAGTTAGTGTCTACTATATTCAAAATATTCAATTGTGTGTGCCTTGTGAACCTATAGAACAATTCTTTAATTTTTAAAATTAGTAACAAATGATTATTTCTTTCTGATATAATTGTAAATCTGGTACTACTAGGACTTTGCCTTCTCACTTTTTAAATTCACTATTTCCCTTGAGATCCTTCATTTTTTGCTCATAAGTAATAAGGCGAGTGGGACAAATACATACAGACACAGATACAATTTTAGTAATATTTTTAATTTTACTTTTATAGCCCCATAATGAGTAATCAAAAACTCTCCAATTATTGGTCTTCCTTTAATTTCTGTAAAGGATGTTCTATAGTTCTATATGTTTAAGTCCTGAATGTATTTCTATAGACACTACATTCTCAAATATTTTATAATTTTGAGGTTATTTTGAAGGATTTTTTTCTATCTCATTCATATCTCTTGATTGGTTTTGCTAGTAATACCAAGAATGACTAACAATTTTGTTGGTTTGTTTTTATATTTTTTCTCTTTTACTGAAGTTCTTAATTATTTTAATTAATTTGAATGGACTCTCTGGGGTCTTTAAGTTAACTTCAAACATATAGAAATAGAAATTATCTTATTTCATTATTGTCTATGTCTATTTCTGTAACTTCTTTCCTTATCTTATTGCAAAAATGAACATTTCTAGCACTATTTCAAATAAGAGTGGTGCTAATTTATGTCTTTGCTTTATTCCTATTCTTTTTTTTGTGATTTCAATGTTTGATGGTCTTTATTTACAACTTTGTTGGCAAAAAAGGCAGAGGGAAAATTTAAAACGGTTTACAGAGGGCATACCAGATGATGCTGTCAGTTTAAAGAACCTGCATCTTTAATGTCCATCTGATTAATTATCCAAAGAAACCCAACACTGTATCTGCAAAAGTAGTCTATTTATGAAGTACAGTGCTCTTACTTTAAGAGACTTTAAAAGTCTTTCTTTTAATATATATACATATAAATATATATTAATATATATAAATATATATATTAATATATATATAAATACATATTAATATATATAATTATAAAGGAAATAAAATCACTCATTAAAAAGATGCAAATTAAATGAGGGATATTTTTAATATATATGTTGTACTTGGTAATAACACATGCCCAATAAAACTCACAAATTGGAAAAAAGCAGTTATACTTCCTACTTCAATTATTTACAAAATATTTTCTGTAATGACCATTATATTTCAGATTACTCATGACTTAACTCTGAACTTACTATGAGGTGTAGTCAAGGTCAGAATAGAGGTGGTAAGGGTGAATATTCCTTTATGGTTTTTGGTTGGAGGAAAAGGTGCCCTTCCTAAATCATTGTGAGAAACCAAAAACATCCTGTTTAAGAATTCTAGACAGGAGAAAAAAATAATGCAGTCAATTTCAATTTATGTTGAGCTGACAGTTTTTCTCATCTGACTTGCTTGTTGTCATTCCTCTAGGTCAAGAGTGTTTAATTCTTCTTCTAGTTCATCCAAATCCTCTCCAGTAAAAAGGTTTTCATTAACAGCAACAGCACCAATAACTCCATTTTCCTGTTCTTCATTATTTTCTTCCAAATCACTTTGTTCTCCATTTTCTGCCCCACCTCCTGAAGCTTCACTCAATTTATTATCATCCTTCTCTACTGAAGTATATGTACTGAATCTTTCAAGACTGGCCAGAGTAATACCAGTCTCATCCACATCCTTCGGAATATACTGGCTCAAATCTATATAACTGACTCTTATTAGATCTTCAACCTCATCAACGGGGTATCATCTGCTTCTTCATCATCATCAACCAGCTCAGGACGAAATTCAAATACTTCACGACCACTAATCACCAGTGCTTTTCCTTCCTTACAGTCTGTTTTTCTTCTTTCCATATCTTGTTCAAGCTTATCAATCTTTTCTTGTCTTTTCCTTTTCTTCCATGCAAGAAATGACTCTAGAGTGATTTTGGTAACATTTGGTCCTAAAGCAGAACGCTCTCTATCAGATCTTCTAATGAAATTTCATCTTATTTTTCTTCTTTCTTTCTGTCTTTTTTTAAATACAAAACCAGGAGGAAGAGCATGACAGTACATACAATTATCACCACCTCCAGGGCAAACCCCAAACCAGCCATATTTGTTGTTTTCAATAGCATCAAGAAAATGCTTGCACACTATTTGAGTTTTTGGTTTTTCTTTTCCGCCTTGCCATGCTTCTTGTTCACCACTTCTTCCAGCTTTTTCTCATCCCAATCATCCGTGGTATCTTTTTCAAGTTCTCAAGATCTCTTGCATCTATATAAACACTTCGTTTTTCACATTTTCTTTCCAGAGATAAATCATGAGAGAACTTACATTTGTCTCCTTTAGTACACTGCCTTTGCTTGAAGAATGCACATACTGCTGATTTGGGATCTGCATCTTTATTTATTTTCTGAGCAGCAACTCCTGGTTTGAATAGAAGCTCTTTCTTCTCATCATCTTTCTTCAATTTTTTATCACCTTCATTTTGTGCAGCCTGTCGTGGATTTTGTTGACCAAATTTAACTTGATGAGTCACAGCCTTGATGAACTTCTGTTGCTTTGCCCCTTTCTTATTCTTCAAACCTAAAGTTTCATCCTCAATGATTTTCTTCTTCTTTTTCTGCTCCGCCTTCTTGTTGCCCCCAGCTGGAGCCTAGTTCTTGGGGGACATCCTGGAGAGGGCCCAGGTCCAGGGCACTGCGCAGCTCGAGTTCGACTGGAAGGGATTGAGGGGAAGGGTGCTTTATTCCTATTCTTAGTGGAAATGTCTCTGGTGGTTTCACTTTTTTGGTTTTAGATAGGCACTGTTTGCTGTTGTAAGGAAGTATCCATTTACTCATATTTTCTTGGCATATGAACCTTAAATATTTTATTTTCTAAAGAACTTTTCCTTCATCTACTGCTACTGTAGGATTGCTGTTGTTTTGATTATTTTTTTTAAACAAATGCTTTATTAACTTCTGTTTTGCATCATTCATTTCCGTCAGATTTTGAGTTACAATCATTTTCCTACCATTATTCCCCTACCCAACCTCCCAGAAGAGTAGTCCCACAAGATATTGCTTCCTCCAATCTGCTCTCTCCCATACCTTCTCCCATACCCCCTTCGACTTTTCTATTAGAGGAAGGTGAGTCTTTGTGTCCCAATGCCTGCACATCTTATCTCCCTATTACAAGCAAAAGAGTATTAATAATAGTATTTATATATATTTGAAACATTTAATGTTAAGACCTCGAATTTCAGATCCATTTCCTTCCTCCCTTGTCACCCATTCCCTCTTGGGAGATAAGTAATTCAGTATATGTTGTACATGTCTAGCTATGCAAAACATTATCATAGTAGATATATTGTACAAGGCTGCTTATAATTCCCTCCCACACATCCCACCCCCCACCTGGTCCATTCCCTGCATGATCCTGTCCCTCTTCTATAGTGGGTACTTCCAACCTCCCCTCACCCCAAGGATGCCCTCCCATCCATCATCCCTCCTCTCATCCCCCTTCCCCCTATCCTGCTGTAGGTCGAGATATCCCATTTAGTATGTATGTCATTTTCTCCCTGAACCAAATTCAATGTGAATATGGTTTTGCCTTTTTAGCCTTCCTTATTCTCCCCCTCCTTTGCAACCACTTCCCCTTGCTTCTTCTACATGGGATAGTTTACCCTACCCTGTCTCTCCCTATCTCCTCTTTCCACTTTCCTCTCTCACCTCATAATTTCATCGCTTGAGTATTCTCCCTTCCCAACAAATTCAACCTTTGCCCTCTATCCATATATAACTGTAACCATATACACACACATTCACATATGTATTCATATGACCACACACCCTTCTTCCATTATTTTCATAGTGAGAAAGGTTTCATTAGTTACAGTTATTGTTTTTTCATATAGGAATGTAAATAGTTCAACTTTGATAAGTTCCTTTTGATTTCTTTTCCCTGATTACCTTCTCAGGCATCTCTTGCTTCTTGTGTCTGGATGTCAAATTTTCTATTCAATTCTGGTTTTTTTCCTTAAGAAAGCTTGAAAGTCCTCTATTCCACTGAATGACCATATTTTCCCCTGAAACAAAATACTCAGTTTTGCTGGGTAGGTGACCCTTGGGTTCATTCCCAGTTCTTTTGCCCTCTGGAATATCATATTCCATGCCCTTCGATCCCTCAGTGTAGAAGCTGCCAGGTCCTGGGCTATTCTGATTGTGTTTCCACAATATTGAAACTGTTTCTTCCTGGCCACTTGTAGTATTTTCTCCTTGATCTGGGGATTTTGGAACCTGGCTATAATATTTCTGGGAGTTTTCTTTTTGGGATCTTTTTCAGGAGGTGATCGGTGGATTCTTTCAGCCTCTATTTTGTCTTCTGGATCTAAAACATCAGGGCAATTTTCCTTGAGAATTTCTTGAAGGGTGATTTCTAGGTTCTTTCTTTGATCATGGCTTTCAGGTAGTCCAATAATTTTTAAGTTGTCTCTCCTGGATCTATTTTCCAGGTCAGTGGTTTTTCCCATGAGATATTTCACATTGCCTTCTACTCTTTCATTTGTTTGGATCTGCTTAACAGCATCTTGATTTCTCATAAAGTCATTAGCTTCCATTTGCTCCAGTCTAACTCTGAAGGATTGAATCTCCTCAGTGAACTTTTGAGATTCTTTTTCCATCTGGCAAATTCGACTTTTAAGGCATTCTTCTCCTCATTGCCCTTTTGGGCCTCCTTTGCCATTTGAGTTAGTCTGTTTTTTAAGGTGTTGTTTTCCTCAGTCAGGCTGTTGACCCTCATTTCATATTTTTCCTGCATCCTTCTCATTTCTCTTTCCAATTTTTCCTCCACTTCTCTTATTTTATTTTTAAAGTCCTTCTTAAGGTCCTCTATGGCCTGCAACCCACTCATGTTTTCCCCTGGGGCTTTTGGAGCAGGACTTCTGACCTCACAGTCCTTTTCCCGCTCTATGCCCCCAAAATAGGGAGTCTAGGGTTGCATTTTTCTGTTTCCTTTGCCTTGGCATGTTGCCACTTAATTGCTTGACTTTTGGGCTTGTTGCCACACTATGGCTTTAAGGCCAGATAGAGGAATTTTCGTCCCGAAAGTGTGGGGGGCAACTTCCGTTTCTGGCAAGCTGTAAACCCACCCACAACTTCCACCCTAGATCACAATCCAGATCCAGGAGGTTAAAGCAAGAGCGATTACCCCCCAAGACTGATCGCTGGATCTCCCCACGATTTGTAGGCTGGGAGCCGGAAATGCCTCTGAAAACTACAAAATAGCGTGTCTCCTCAGCGGCTTCTAGCCCCCAGGGGAGGGAGCTGACGCATTCCCCAAATACAGGTCCCAAAGTCCATAGGACACTAACCTCTTACTTTGTCCTAGGCATGTCTATGTTGATAATTCTGGTGTCGCCACAGCTCCTGGTGTTCTGGGGTTCCTCCAGCCGGCTGCTGGCCCTGCCGCCCTGGGGCTAAAACCTCGGCTCATGTGGACCTGGGCTCGGCTTGGCTCCTGCGCTCTGTGCACTGCTGGCTCCCAGACCACTGCGCTGGTCCTTCCTGCAGGGTGCTGGGCTGTCCTCAGCGGGAGGTTAGCTTCTCTGTGTCGTTCTGTGGGTGCTGGGGCTCCAGAAGTTGTTCAGAGTCCCCTTTTACATAGTTTGGGGGGAATCTGGGGGGCAGAGTGGCTTGGATGAGCTGTTTCTACTCCGCCATCTTGG
>WOXC01001243.1:0-77068 GCA_011680675.1 Gymnobelideus leadbeateri
AAACATGAGCGGGTTGCAGGCCATAGAGGACCTTAAGAAGGACTTTAAAAATCAAATAAGAGAAGTGGAGGAAAATTGGAAAGAGAAATGAGAAGGATGCAGGAAAAGTATGAAATGAGGGTCAACAGCCTGACTGAGGAAAACAACACCTTAAAAATAGACTAACTCAAATGGCAAAGGAGGCCCAAAAGGGCAATGAGGAGAAGAATGCCTTAAAAAGTCGAATTTGCCAGATGGAAAAAGAATCTCAAAAGTTCACTGAGGAGATTCATTCCTTCAGAGTTAGACTGGAGCAAATGGAAGCTAATGACTTTATGAGAAATCAAGATGCTGTTAAGCAGATCCAAACAAATGAAAGATTAGAAGGCAATGTGAAATATCTCATGGGAAAAACCACTGACCTGGAAAATAAATCCAGGAGAGACAATTTAAAAATTATTGGACTACCTGAAAGCCATGATCAAGGAAAGAACCTAGAAATCACCCTTCAAGAAATTCTCAAGGAAAATTGCCCTGATGTTTTAGATCCAGAGGGCAAAATAGAGGTTGAAAGAACCCACCGATCACCTCCTGAAAAAGATCCCAAAAAGAAAACTCCCAGGAATATTATAGCCAGGTTCCAGAATCCCCAGATCAAGGAGAAAATACTACAAGCAGCCAGGAAGAAACAATTTCAATATTGTGGAAACACAATCAGAATAGCCCAGGACCTGGCACTTCTACACTGAGGGATAGAAGGGCATGGAATATGATATTCCAGAGGGCAAAAGAGCTGGGAATGAACCCAAGGGTCACCTACCCAGCAAAACTGAGTATTTTGTTTCAGGGGAAAATATGGTCATTCAGTGGAATAGAGGACTTTCAAGCATTCTTGAGGAAAAAACCAGAGTTGAATAGAAAATTTGACATCCAGACACAAGAAGCAAGAGATGCCTGAGAAGGTAATCAGGGAAAAGAAATCAAAAGGAACTTATCAAAGTTGAACTATTTACATTCCTATATGGAAAAGCAACAACTGTGACTGATGATATCTTTCTCACTATGAAAATAATGGAAGAAGGGGGTGTGGTCACATGAATACATATGTGAATGTGTGTGTATATGGTTACAGTTATATATGGATAGAGGGCATAGGTTGAATTTGTTGGGAAGGGCGAATACTCAAGGGATGAAATTATGAGGTGAGAGAGGAAAGTGGCAAGAGGAGATGGGGAGAGACAGGGTAGGGTAAACTATCTCATGTAGAAGAAGCAAGGGGAAGTGGTTGCAAGGGAGGGGGAGAATAGGAAGGCAAATAAGGCAAAACCACATTCTCATTGAATTTGGTTCAGGGAGAGAATGACATACATACTAAATGAGATATCTCAACCTGCAGCAGAATAGGGGGAAGGGGGATGAGAGGAGGTATGATGGATGGGAGGGCATCCTTGGGGGGAAGGGAGTACCCACTATAGAAGAGGGACAGGATCATGTAGGGAATGGACCAGGTGGGGGGGGTGGGATGAGTGGGATGGAATTATAAGCAGCCCTGTACAATATATCTACTGTGATAATGTTTTGCATAGCTAGACATGTACAACATATACTGAATTACTTATCTCCCCAGAGGGAATGGGTGACAAGGGAGGAAGGAAATGGATCTGAAATTCGAGGTCTTAACATTAAATGTTTCAAATATAAATAAATAAATAAATAAATTTCATCTTCTTAGATTCATCCAACCATTCCAGCCCACCCAGACCTTTTTCGAGACCCATTCCTTCCCCTAATATATTATTCATTTTGCCCAGCTTTGCGTCATATGCAAATCTGATAAGATTTCATCTATGTCCTCCTCCAAGTCATTAATAAAATATTGAACAGAAAAATACTTAGATCAAACTTTGTCCTGGCCAAACACCTAGAGGATAGTGTCCTGTTCTGGGTTCCACACTTTAACAAGGACATTGATGAGCTAGAGATCTTTCAGAGGAAAGTGACTAACCATCAGATAATACATCTCATCACCTGCTGAGGTGTTCACCCAACCACCCACCCACAACACACTCTCAAAGTTAGTTTATGCCCCATTGGAGCATAAGTACTGAGTGAATGTCCTACTCTCGTGTATATAAACTTCTAACTTTTCAATTTCTCAGGGAAATCCTCTCCATTATGCTGAGATCCCCAGTCTGATTCATTGAAATGCTATCCATTCAAAATAAAATGGGGTTAGGGGCAGCTAGATGAGGCAGTGGATAGAGTACAGGATAGAAGCTAGAGCACCTGAGTTCAAATCTAGCCTCAGACACTTGATACTTACTAGCTATGTGACCCTGAGTAAGTCACTTATAACTCCAATTGCCTAAAAAAAAGTGTACTTAGTCAGTGGATGGGGGCTCCAAGCTATATTCTAATTGGTAGATAAAATACAAAAATACAGTATTAAAATATTTACTAAGTGCCTATTATGTGTAAATGATTGCTATCCCCAAGGAACTTACAATCAAAAGGGGAAGACAACAACTGGAAAAGGAGGAGAACATAGGGGGCACTCAACACTGGGGCATCATAGTCTGTGGAACTGAAACCAAGCAGTTGCAGATGGAAACTGAAGAGTGAGTTCTAAAATCTAGATCCCAATTGGAGGTAGAATTCTGCAGCTCTTTGTCAGAAGGGAAAGCAGACTGAGGAAGTTGGGAAGGTGTTGAGTAGCCAAAGTTGAGTTGGCATCATGATGATGAGATTTGAGGTGATTGGCTTTTCCTGGGTGGGGCATCATATTCCAAACATTGGAGTGTTTGGGTTGAAGCCAATTAGGGCGGCCGATACAAAGTTAGTTAGATCCAAACATTTATACAAGTGACACCAATCCATATGGAGAGGACAATCTAGTGGCCACTGAGAGCAGCTTTTCCTTTTAGCATTGAGCCAATAAGTAAATAAACGGTATGTAGTAATAATACTGGAAACCTATAACTTATTCAAAAGGAAGAGATTAAATAAAGGGTGGAAGCAGAATGGCATACTGTGCCCCAAAGTTAGTCTTGTGTGGAAATTCATGAATGGGAAGGATCATAGAGGAAGATCCGGAAGAGAGCTCAGAAAATGAAAACTTGTCCAGTGCCCTCATTTTATAGATGAGAAAATTAAAACTTAATAAAGGCAGGTGAATCACTTATGGTGACATAAATAGTAAGCAACCTCAGAGTCAGGATTGGACCTCCCACTTAAGGATCATTGCGCCTTCCGTTGTGACCAGACTGCCTCCCTGGAGGGCTGGGGGTGGGGTGGGGAGAAGGATGTGAAATTATTTGGATGAGGAGAAAAGTAAGTAGAAAAAAAAATAACTGTTATGAGTTTATTTTAGACTCTCCACCAGAAAAATGAGCTGAATGAAGATTGGTTATGGTGACCCTGGTGACCCACAGACAGTCCTCCCACCTGAGAAACAGTTCTCTCATCTTTCCAGGCTGTTACCAAAGATGTCACTTTTTCAGGTCTTTATGTGAAAGAAAAGGTAAGACTTGGGATAAAGAAATACCTCCTAGATTTCCAGTCTCCCTGTATTCTCCTCTTTAGGGAAGCCCAAAACCCAAAAACACACTAAGCATCAGCTTCTCAAAATAGTTGACAGGTGGTGCAGTGGATAGAATGCCAGACCTGGAGTCAGGAAGATATGAGTTAAAAATCTGGCCTCAGAGGCATACTAGCTGTGTGACCCTGGGCAAGTCACTTAACCCTGCTTGCCTCTGTTTCCTCCTCTGTAAAATTAGTTTGAGAAAGAAATAGCAAACCACTCTGATGAGGCCGTAAAGAGTGCTTGAAGCAGGAGCAAGCAGGATGTGAGATAAGAGATAAAATCAGGATGTGACCAGTCAGAAAAATAATCAAAGAAGACAATGACTTACATTCCTTTTCTGAAAGATTTCTCCTGCCTACTGGTTGAGTGGGGAAATGATGTGGACATGAACAGTGCCCTAAATGTTAAAAATAATATTGAGGGTTTCTTTTCCAATACCTTGTGAAGCCTTGTATTTTATTCTGTAACTTGAAGGTGCCCTAAAGTCCTTTCCCCCTTGAACCTGAACCAAAAGAATTGCTTTTCTCTTCCTTATCCTGTGTTCCCTGGGGCCCTGCCCTGTCCTTAAATCCTTAAACCAAAAAGAATTCCCTATGTCTCCCTCATCCTATGTCATCCTGTCCTGTCTTTAATCTTTAACCTCCATATAAACCTCTAAAATGACATCATCATCTTGGAACCTCTATATAAGCATGTCTCCCCCAAATGTTGGGGTCTCACTTAGCTTTCTTAAGGAGTCCCGTGATGCTTTTGTTATATAAAATAAAATGCTCTCATTGGCTAAAAGGCCTAAGTGAATTCTTTCACATCTGAACCAGCTCTCCCAACTATAATCCTCATCAACTCCAATATCTTTCCCAAGAAAACCCAAAACGGGGTCACCAAGGGTTGGACAAGAGTGAAATGACTGACCAACAACACACTCAAATGACAGAAACATCTTTTAATTTACAAAAGATTTACTTAGAGTTCTTAGAGATAATGGACTCCTTTTGAACATTCAAAATGTGACTAACCAGATAAAATTTATGCCTACTATCTAGGGAACATATCTGTGTCAAAGAGTGAACCTCTGTTCTTTCTGGCCACTCACTGTCTTCTCAAAGCAGTGAGTAAAAAACCACTTTCTTTCCATCTTGTTTGTACAGGGATATCTTTCATTGGATTCAGTCAGGTCTAGTTTCACTAAACTCTCCTAATCTATATATTTGAATTCAATTTGACTTTGCCTTGATCTGATCTTATTCAATTCAAGCTCAAACATCCCTTGGTTCAATCTGTCCTCAAATTCTGCCTTTGTTCAAAGACCTCCAGAGATATGGATTCCATTTCCTAGCAAGGAAGCCTATTTCACTATTGAACAGTCTTAATTGTTAGGAATTTTTTTCCTTCAATCAAACCTAAAGCTACTTTGCAATTTCCATTCTTTGTTAACTAGCTCTATTCCTGGGGCGAAAAGTAAAGGAAATCCATTCATCCCCTAAGTGACAGGAATTCCAATATTTGGACATGGTTCTTTATTTTGAGTCCTCTTCAGTTTATACATCTCATTTTCCTTCAACCTGTCCTCATAGGGCTTGAACTCTAGGTTCTCCACCATCTTGGTAAAGTCCATGCTCCCAAGGAATCTACTATGCACCTTGTTCATAATAGGTCTTTAATAACATCTCTTACCTCGACAGTTTTTGTCAAACGAATAACTTAATTGATATTTCTTAAATGGATACAACAATGGCCAGTGCTTCAGCATATTCCTTCTTAGATTCCATTTCTCATCTGCTATCCAGCTCAACAAAACCCAGCATTTACTAGGTGCCCACTATATGCCAGGAAATGTGCTAGATGCTGGGGACAGAGTCAAAAAAATGAAACAAGACCTATCACCAACAAGCTAATATTCTCCTTGGTGGACAAAACCTATAGACAGATAGATAAAGAAATTAAAAGATAAATAAACTGTCATAAAATAATTAGAAGGAGGTTGTTGTTCAGTCCTGTCCCTCTCTCTGTGACTACATTTGGGGTTTTCTTGGCAAAGATACTGGATTGATTTGCCATTTCCTTCTTAGCTCATTTTACAAATGAGGAAACGGAGGCAAACAGGATCAAGTGACTTGGCCAGGGTCTCACATCTAGTAAGTGTCTGAGGCCAGATTTGAACTCAGGAAGATGATTGTTTCTGCCTCCAGGTCCATCACTCTGTGCTTTATGGTGCCACCTGGCTGCCCCAATTAGAAGAGGGACAGAGCACCAATGGGTGGGGAAGGGAGGCGGGAATCAGGAAAGACCAGTTACAGTGATATCTGGATGATGTTTGATATGTAGGAATATCTGTGCAAGACTCACAGTTAGCGTCATAGTATCAAGAGCTTCAATGAATCTCAAAGGTCATGTAGTCTAATACCTTCATTTTTGACATGAGCAAACTGAGGTTCAGGGAGGTTTTGACTTACCCATGGTCACACAAGTACTAATGTCAGCTGTAGAATTTGAACCCAGGTCCACTGACTGTAGAATCAGTGTTCTTTCCACCAAACCATACTCCCTCCTATTAGATAGAATCTACTACGTTTTGAAAATCTATCTTTTTTTTTTTTTGGAGGGGGGAAGGCAAGGTAATTGAGGTTAAGTGACTTGCCCAAGGTCACATAGCTAGTAAGTATGTCAAGTGCCTGAGGCCGGATTTGAACTCAGGTCCTCCTGACTCCCAATATAATCTATCATAACATGTTGATATTACCACTGTTCTTATCTTTTCATGAAATTTTTTCTTTGTTCCAGACCTCTAATTTCATACATGTAGGAAACTCCCAGTTTGAAAATTTTCTTCACAATTCAGATCCGCAACTCATCTATAATTTTGAGTTTCCCTCCCAGATCCCTAGTAGGTCCTTTGTAATTTTTAAACTTGTCATCCTTTCTCTCTTTTTAAAAAAATCTCTAAGGAAGTGATTGATGTTATGTGTAATAGCAGGAAAAGTCTAAATGTAAAGATCATAAATGACTTGGGTTGTCTCTTTCCAGAGTCACTGTTTCAACATTTTTCTGGTCCAGTCAGTAGTTCCAACCACTTTGATGATACTGCTCCAAGCACTCAATTGGTCCACCCAGTTCTGTCATCCTAATGACCAATTGATTTCTTGGTGACCAAAGCTGTCTGAGACCATTGGGATCAATCTGTCAGCACTGGTCTCAGCTTTCTACCCACCATCTCCTCTAGCGGTTCTGAACAGCCATACCTCATTCTGTGCAGAAGGCTGATGGAGCTAACTATAGTGAATCTATGGGGGGGGGGGGGGCAGTTCTTTAATGCAACATGATACAGTATGGAAGGAACACAGGACTGAGAATCAGGTGACCCAAGTTCAAATTACCATGTGACCATGGATAAATCACTTATCCTCTCTGGACTTAATCTGTAAAATGGTCTCTGAGGACTTTTCTAGATCTATGATCACATGATTTTTGCTTCTCTATTAGGTTCTTGGTGTTTGGAAAATGACAGGAGGTGGGGAAGGACTTTACAGGACCTTCCAAGGTTCCTTTTCACTATAAATACATAATCCTATGATTTTCCTGGTCACAGGGAAACTAACCAGTATACTCTTCTCCTAGGAAGTTTCCCAGAGAAATTCACTTTGTCATAGCACAGGCCATTTAGAAATTTTTAAAAAGTCCGTAGTGTGACAATTATTACAAAAAGGAAAAAAAGAGTCTAGTAAAGTATTAAGAGATCACTGGTTCAATAAGCATATGAAAGGCCAGTGAAGGCTTCATGCCTATTAACTCAAATTACTGAGCTATAAGTCTGCCCAACCTTTTTTTCTCCTTAAACCAGTACATCAAGGAGGAAAGAAGCGTTCATAGAATTATTAAAAAGATTCAATTAATGTGGACTATTTTGCAGACAGCCAATCTCTGACAGAATAATTAAAATATCAAAAGTGCATTAATTGGTTGCTAATTAACATGTTTCCCTTTTCTTCAAGAGTCAGAGACAGTGCAGAGAAACCACCCACCCGCCTGGGTCCTGGAGGCCGTCTCCTAACCTGTTTGCCTGGAGCTGAAAAAGAAAAAAAGAACCAAATCCAGAGCTCTGAGGCTCCAGAAGAAAGTAGATGAAATGAAAGGGAGTAGATAAGTCCGCTGGGAGATACCAAGCAGCCAATGGGGGAGACAGAATGCTGATAACTGGATGGAGTGCTGGACTTACAGTCAGGAAGACTGGTTCAAATCCTTCCTCTGACTTTTACCCATGGTGGGACCATGGTAAGCCACTTAACCTCTCTGTGACTCAGTTTCCTCATCTATAAAAGGAAGCACTTGAACTTAATGGCTTCTAAGGTTCCTTTTAGCTTTAAAATTTTACTCTTATAAGGGAAGGAGAAGGCAGCGAGGGATGAATCTTCAGCCATACAGTTCCCTGAGAGACCCCACACAGTCCTTTTTAACCCTAGCACTTTATTTATCTGTCTGTCTATCTATCTATCTATCTATCTATCTATCTATCTATCTATCCACTCATTCATTCATCTATCCATTCATTTATTTTAACTCTAGCATTTTAAGATATCTGCCTGTGAAACCTTTATGTCCCCATTCCTTCTCCTCTTTCCTCTCAGTCTAACAGACACCATGGAGCTCCCACAGAAGGGCAAGTTTCCTTTTAATTCTTTAGGTGTTTGTTGCATGAGAGAGAGTCCTTTCAGGACCAAATCAAGTAAACCTACCTCTTATCACCCCAATGTCACTTTCAATATATATATTTCCCAGCACACCACCCAATGGCCATTTAAAAGGTGGAAAGTTCAAATTCACCAGTCCAGGCTTCTATTTCCTGAGGCCACCAGTGCCCCTTCCTTCCATCAGAGGCATCCATTAGAGGCACTCCCCAGTGAAAGAAGTCTGAGAAAAGCTGGTTGAAACTCAGGAGTTCATTAACTTTGCTAGTGTCTAGTGGCTTCCTGGGCTCTCTAGCATCTATTAAGCAGTAGAGACTGGGGCCAAGGGGTGCAGGGTAGCAACAATGAACAAAGGATTAGAGATAGACTCAACCCAAGCATCACCTTCTCCATGAAATCTTTCCTAATCTCCTCTGATATAAGTGACTACTTGTATACATGCCTCAGCCTCCCTGCTGTAGTGCATGTTCTTTAAGAGCAGAGACTGTTTTCATCTTTGTATCCACAGTGCTTAACATAGTACCTTTTACAGAGCAGAAGCTCAAGAAATGCTTGTTGATTTGTATGGAGTTCAAAGAATTTTAATCCATTTAAAAATTTGCAACACTGGAAAAGAGTTGAGAAAACCTATTTTATGCTCTACCTTGGGGGATTCTGGGTGTTTAACCATGACATAAAGTAGATAAGTATAGGCTAGATGAGTAAACCAGTTTGACTGGAATGTAAAGGATTTGAAGAGTTGGAAAGATAGGGTGGGATTATATTATGGAAGGCCTTGAACACTAGGAAGAAAGAATATGTGCCTCATCCTATAAGCAGTGGGGAACCAGTAAAGCCATTTTTTTTTTAAAAGAAAGGAATGATAAAGTCAGAATGGTGCATTAGGAAGACTCAATGACAAGCTAGATGAATGAATTACCGAAGATAAGGCATGAGTCAACTGCAATATAGTTGATGAAAGAATAAGGGAAGTCTGAACTAGGGTAGTTGCAGTGGGAATGGAGAGGAGAGGGATTCAACATTCATTGGGTGGAATTAGAGTCAATAAGACTTGGTAAATGATTGGATATGTGGGGTCAGTGGTGAAGGAGAGAGATGATTATACACTGACTCCGAGGAAGCCTGGAAGATAGCAAGAAAAAGGGTGCCATGAGGAAAAACAGAGGCGTCATGGGAATATGCAATTCAGAGTTGGAGGGGGTAGGGAGAACATAATTAAAAATAATACCAAACTGAGAGACAGAATGGTGGAATGGATGGGCCACTAGACTTGGAATCAGGAAGACCTTGGTTCATGTCCTGCGTCAGAGACCAACTATTTGGTCCTGGGCAAAACACTTAGCTGATACGTGTCTCAGTTTCTCCATTTGTAATGTGGGGGGCAGTTGGATCTAATGGCTTTTAGGGTCCCATAAAACTCTAAGTCTATGACCTTCTGTCATTAACATAGCCCTTTATCTCCTTTGAGCCCCACAACAACCCAATAATGTAAGAACCATTGGCATTATTAGACCCACTTTACAAGTGGATCTGCATCTATTATTTCTTTGGTAAAGCAAACTTTCTGCTGATGCAGGTTGACATTTTCTCTGCAAGTATTAGAGAATTGCCTAGAGCTCAGAAAAAAATTAAGTGACTTGCTCAGGTTCAAAGCCAACATGTGTCAAAAGCATGAGTTGAACTCAGGTCTTTCTGGTTTCAAGGCTAGATCTCTATTCACTAATCCTCATATGATTTTTTTCCTTGGAGGCTTTTGATGCAGGAGCTTTGACTTCCTTGTCTTCTTCTGGTTGTATGTTTTGATCTTTGTCACCAAAGTAAGATTCAATAGTCTGACTTTTTTTATTCTGTTTACTAATCTTCCCAGCCAAACTTGACTTTCTAACTCCCTGTCAAGATAGGCCTTGGCTTCCAGTGGGGCTGGGCATAGGGGTTGGTGTGGGTGTACTGTCCCAGGCTTCAGGGGTTTTGTATCAGTCACTGGATCCCCCACCATCTGTGGGTCCAGAGCTCTGGAAGCAAGGCAGCCACCACCACCACCTCTGCTGCCCCAGGGCTGAGGCTGGACCACACATTCTTCTTTCGACAGGGTCCCACAGAGTTCCCCCACTGACCTTCAATATTGTTCTTGGTATCTGTGAGTTAAGAAGTCTGGAAATCACCACAGTTGCCAGCAATTTAGTTCCCTAAGGCCTGCTCCAGTCTTGTCTGCACCCCAAACAGCCCAAGATGGACTGTGCTCTGCTCCCTGTCCAGTGCAAATATCCCCTTCTTGTCGACCTTTCAGGCTGTCTTGGGCTGGAGATGTGTTTTACTCTGTCATTCTGTGGGTTCTGCAGCTCTAGAATTTTAGTGTAATTTTTTACAAGTATCTGGAATGGTTTGTGTGCAAGCTCAAACAAGTCCCTGCTTCTATTCTGCCATCTTGGTTTTGCACCCCCCCAATGTGGTTTGTTAAACTTGTTTTATAAGTTTCTTATGAACCCATATTACTCTTCTTCTATCTTCCTGACTCCAAGGCCAGCTGTTTTAACCACTACCCCAGATGAAACAAAACAGAGAATTAAAGGAACTTAGGACCATCAGTTCAGAACTCTAAGAACCCTAAAGTTCATTGAGTCCATGCCCCTGATTTTACAGGTGTGACAATTAAGGCATAGAATTGTTAAGTGACTAACTCACACATCCCAATAGATACTGAGAGGAAAACTGGACACAGGTCTTCCTGACTCCAAGTCTGTTCCCACTTTACCATAAACGATTTCAAGTTTGGACATGTCCAATTTGAGGCAACAGCAACGTAAAGGTGGAGGTGTCCAGCAAATGGTTGACATTTGGGGAATGCTGCTGTAGAGGAAGATTGTGGTATCAGGATGAAAAGGTATTTGGGGCTTGAATAAAAATTAAATGAAAGCTATGAGATCATTAAAAAGAGAGTGCAAAGGTGGGAAAGAAGAGGTGTGAGGATGGAGCCTTTCTGGATGACCACATGTCATGGGTCAGGCCATTCAGGGAGAAAGAAAAAAATAGAAGGGTCAAAGGACAGCCACTGGAGGGCCAAGTCTCAGCAGTTGAGGGAAGAGTGTTAGGGAGGAGTCAAAGGAGTCAAATGCTACAGAGGAGTCACAGAGATTCAGGAATTTATAGTCCCTGTCAGAAGGCAACACCTAGCCATGATCTCTACACCACGGCTTCTTAATGTGATTTTCCCAGGTCTTCAGCTCACACATTTATGGGAGTATAGATTTAGAGCTGAAAGGAACCTTAGAGGTGATCTAGTCCAGCACTCCTCCATTCACAAAAGACTTGTCCAAGATCATTTGGAAAGTAGAAGAACTGGGAATTAAACTCAGTTTCCCCAACTATAAATCCAATGCTCTTTCTACCATACTGCCCTGCCTATCTATAGAATTCCTTAATTGCATAAAACTTAAAGTTTATCTGCTTCTGCAGTGGCTCAGAGGACATTTTTTTGTGTGGTATACTCTGATATAGGTACATGTTGTCTCCTTTGATAAAAGACAAATTTAGAAATAGACTCTTTCATTATGTTCCTACTATTCAGCACAGGGTCTGGCCCATTTTCATTCATTCCTCTCCCTCTCTCTCTCTCTCTCTTTCTCTCTCTCTCTTTCTCTCTCTCTCTCTCTCTCTCTCTCTCTCTCTCTCTCTCTCTCTCTCTCTCTGTATATATGTCTCTGTCTGTCTATCTGTCTCTCTCATATAGAGGTCAGATTTGGAGTCAGGAAGACTCTACTACCTGTGTGACCCCAGACAAGTCACTTCACCTCTGTTGGCCTTAGTTTCCTCATTTGCAAATGAAGTTGCTAGACTAGACAACCTCTTGGGGTTCCCCACCTAGCTTTATATCTTTGGTCCTATGTATCAGGTTCAGCAGCTGTTTAAGAATATTTCTCTCCTCAGCATCCCATCCTGCCTCCCTCTCCATCCCTTCCTGCCTTCCTCTCTATCCACTCATCTTTATACCCTCCCCAACCCACCTTTCCTTAAGGCCCCCACCCTCTGCTGCTTCTGGAAAATGAAGATTAGAGTTTAGCCCATGGCTGCATCTGAAAAATGAGATGTGCTCTTTGTGATGGAGGAGGACTGAAAAGCCGGATAATTGAAGTGTCTGCGAACACGGTACTGTAACATCGTCTGAATGGGCTCACAATGCAGCTGGAATTAAAAACTCATCACTGGCAGCTTCCTGGACCCCTTGTTCCTGCCAATTCCCCCAGCCTGGTTTAAAGTGCTATTTGAAAACCAGCATTTCCCAAGAGTTAACAAATCTGAAGGGAGAACAAAAAAAAAAAAAAAGAAGAAGGAAGAAATAAAAAAGAAAAAGGCCCCTATTCACTAGTTTTTCTCTTAAAGTGAGAAATGAGAGATGGTTTTTCTGGTAACCCAATTTCCAAAGTCTGTCATTACAGTGGTCCAGGAGGTCTAGCCCCCTGCGGGGACCAATATGGCTGAGCAGGCTGGGACAAGAAATGTCAAATGCTGCAATTGACAGTGGTTGGGGGCAGGGAAAGGGAAAGCATTGAATTGGTTCATGATCAGCTTCAGCTCTGCTGCCAGCCTAGGGATCCCTGGAGTTCTCCCCTTGCCAAGTCTCTCCTTCCATGTTCTGCCTGATGGAATGACTGTGTCTGGAATTCTGAAGATTTCCCTTTAGGCTCTGGACCCTCAAGGCTTGTGCAGACTGGGTAGCCCCTATATGTCCTTAACATTCTGTCCATGTCTTCTACACTCCATGGAGAAGCAGTAAATGACTATAAGTCATTTATACATAAGATTTTGGAAAATTATTTCTGCATATCCCTAGTTTTATAGGTGAATAGCATGGAATCATGGAAAGAGTATTAGCTATACTTGGAACCAGTAAGACCTGGGTTCAAGTCTCGCCACTAATACATACTGGTGTGAGACCATGGGCAGATCACTTGGGCTCTCTAACCCCATTTTCCCCATCTGTAAAATGTAGATATTAATGCTTGTAATATCCTCAGCAAAGGCAGCTCTGAGAACCAATCAAATCATTAAGAATTTTTTAAATTCTGGTTATTCACCTGTCTGGAATACTTTGGAAATCTTAGATTGCTAGAAGGATTCTTAAACATTTTTGTTTCATGAAGTCTTTTGGAGATGGGTAAAATCTATGGCCGTCTTGCCAGAATCATGTTTTTAAGTGCATAAAAAATAAGATTCCAAAGGAAAACAGAGGTTAGGAGAAATAAAGATGTCAGTGTTTCTCTCCATCCAAGTTCATGGACTCCCTGAAATCTGTCCAGGCACTGTGAGCCCCAAGTTAAGCAACCCCTGCAAATGTCAGCTGTTACTGATGCCAGAGGAATCCACAGAACAGTGGATAGAGAGCTGGCCTCAAAGCCAGGGCTCAAATCCTCCCTCTGACACAACAGTCTGTGTGACCTTGGTCAAGTCACCTCTAAATGCCCCAGGCAGCTCTCTAAGACTATAAAATCATCCTTTTTATTATACTATATTATGTAAATGCTTGTTTTATCCATTGAATTAAAAATAAAGCTAATAAAACATAAAAGGATGTAAACTACACAGAAGGTTCAAATGTGCATTGGAAAGAGATTCTTCACTGGCTGTTTCTGTTGCTGTTGTTTGTCCTTTATACTTGAAGAGGACCATGAAATCAGGAAAGTGATGCCATGACTTGTAAATGAATTGAATTGAAGCAGGGGAAGGGCTGTGCAAAGTCACCAGCCTCACATTCTCCTCCAGAGTCATCTGGGTCCAGTGGCAAGATATAGATCAGGACTACTGGAGATAGGCCTCTTCAGTGGCTCTTTCTCATATTGATGAAATAGATTTAGTTAAAAAAAATACTATATAGGAGGGAACTAATTCCACGGGGGATTAAGATGGTAAATTTTAACAATCAGCTCTCTGGGGGAAAATGTGTATGTGTTACACATTTTTAAAGTCTAATCTGCAAAATTAACATTTTCTCCATCACTTTCTCAAGTCTAGATGATCAACAAAACAACAAATCAAACCTTGGTTTGTAGCATTTGCTGATTTCTGAGATGCAAATGCTCATGCTGAAAATTTAACAATCGGTTTTCGGCTCTTTAAGCTGTCATCAGCACAACCCTGGTGAAGGAAGATATTTACTCAAGGTCACACAGTTAGTAAATGACAGATTGACAGAGATCTCCCAATTCCTAGGCCAATGTCAGGCACAGTTGACAGGATCAAATAGGAAAATTGGGAGCAAAGAACCTCAAAGATAGAAGGATTCTCAGGGGCTGGAGAGTTCCTATGGTTTTTTGTGTCCCTGATGAAGGGCTGCCCAGCCTTTGCTTGAAGACCTCCAGAGAGGGGGCAGCCCAAACCACTTTAGGCTAGTTTAGTCATAAGGAAGTATTTGTCCAACATGGAGCCTAAGTCAATTTCCCTTCTTCTTCTGCCCACTGCTCCTAGTTCTGCTCTCTAGGGTCAAGTAGTGTAAGCCTAAGCCCCTTCTATGTGGTAGTTCTTGAAGATAAGGCTTCCCTAAGTCTTTTCTTCTTCAGTTTAAACATCTTCTGCTCTTCATGTTTCTTCAGTTGGTCTCCATTGGACCACACATTTATGACTCTGGTAGGAGCTAAAATTACCATCTGGGATAACATGCCATATCTCAGTTAACTGGCCCACACAGAGGCATAGACCATAACCTTGACCTTATTAGATCTATGGTCTAATTAGCAGAACCAAACACCTCCCACACAGCATTCACAGCACAGGATACAGAGAGCCCAGTAAAAACCTAATATGAGACTCAAGTTAGAAATGTGGAGACAGACAATCAGAGAAGCATAGAGACTCCAAGAAATTACAAGATTCTTTGCACATCACGATATCACCCTCTTAATGAATAGATGGAGTGAAGTGAATTCACACACCGAAAAAAAATGTCATAAAAGGATGTTCTGTGGAAACACATGCTATGCCTGACAAATTGTCAGCCACCATTAGCTCTATTCCTGGTTGAATTCAGTTTGCAGAGTCATAACTAGGCTGGAATGAGGGGGGTTTGTCCTAGGGCATTGAATATTAAGGATGCTGAAAACACTTCTATTACTTCAGCCGGTTGAAACAACTGAGATTAGTCCAGAGTTATCAAGAATAATTAATTAAGCTAGGAAACTACCACATTGAATGCTTCCTTTCTACCGTCTGTCTTCTATTTGCCTTCCAGATGCATCTCAGTCTTCCCCAGGTCCTGTAGCATAGCCACAGCTCTTATTCTCAACATTGGCCCTTTCATCCCCACAAAATCTGCTGTACTGTCATCCCACAAATTGGCCCAGGTTGAGCTGTCACCCTAGACAGCTCCATCACCATAGTACCTCTCTTTCTGGTGACTGATCTGACAAATTAGCCACAGTCTGGGGCTGATATCTTTTCACTATGTTCAATAGTCAAGGGCATGGCCACTGGTAAAGGATCTGGCTACCTCTCCCCATACCCCCACCAGAAGGGTTAAGTGTTTAGGAAGGGGGAGGTCATTTGATATACCATGGAGGAACTGGCATGATATTTGGGAAATGGGCTTTGCTTTCCTGGTGTTGCAACCCTGCTGGGTGAGGCTTCTAGGCCTAGAGACATGGTCCACAAGAGAGACAGTTATGACACTAGTTATTCCTTGACTCAACTTACAACAGAGACAAAGGGGTCTGATATATGTGAGTCAGGACCAAACAGGGCGATAAAATAAGGTAAAAGTACTTTTCACCCTTTGAATGGGCTAAGTTGGGATCTAGGGGTTTCTTTTTTTTTTTAATTTATTTTTTATCTAGTGAATTTCTATATCCTAGATATACTAATGCAAAGCCTGTCAAAGTCCTATCAAGCATGAACTTCTGAAGGGGACTCATCCCATGATTTCAAGGCTGGGTCTCTCCATTCACCAAATTTGTTCTTTAAAAATGACTCAAGGGGGGGGCGGAGCCAAGATGGCGGAGTTGAAACAGCTCATCCAAGCAACTCTGCCCCCACATTCCCCCCCAAACGATGTAAAAGGGGACTCTGAACGACTTCTGGAGCCCCAGCACCCACAGAACAACACAGAGAAGCTAAACTCCCGCTGAGGACAGCCCAGCAGCCCTGCAGGAAGGACCAGCGCAGTGGTCTGGGACCTGGCAGCGTGCAGCGCGCAGAGTGCAGGAGCCGAGCTGAGCCGAGCCCAGGTCCGCATGAGCCGAGGTTTTAGCCCCAGGGCGGCAGGGCCAGCAGCCAGCTGGAGGAACCCCAGAACACCAGGAGCTGTGGCGACTCCAGAATTATCAATATAGACTTGCCTGGGACAAAGTAAGAGGTTAGTGTCCTATGGACTTTGGGACTGGTATTAGGGAATGCGTCAGCTCCCTCCCCTGGGGGCTAGAAGCCCCTGAGGACAAACGCCATTTTGTAGTTTTCAGAGGCAGCTCCCGCTCCCAGCCTGCAAATTTGTAGGGAGATCCAGCGATCAGTCTTGGGGGTAATCGCTCTTGCTTTAACCTCCCTGGATCTGGATTGTGATCTAGGGTGGAAGTCGTGGGTGGGTTTACAGCTTGCCAGAAACGGAAGTTGCCCCCCACACGTTCGGGACGAAAATTCCTCTAGCTGGCCTTAAAGCCATGGTGTGGCAACAAGACCAAAAGTCAAGTAATTAAGTGGCAACATGCCAAGGCAAAGGAAACAGAAAAATGCAACCCTAGACTCCTATTTTGGGGGCATAGAGCAGGAAAAGGACTGTGAGGTCAGAAGTCCTGCTCCAAAAGCCCCAGGGGAAAACATGAGCGGGTTGCAGGCCATAGAAGACCTTAAGAAGGACTTTAAAAATCAAATAAGAGAAGTAGAGGAAAAATTGGAAAGAGAAATGAGAAGGATGCAGGAAAAGTATGAAATGAGGGTCAACAGCCTGACTAAGGAAAACAACACCTTAAAAAATAGACTAACTCAAATGGCAAAGGAGGCCCAAAGGGCAATGAGGAGAAGAATGCCTTAAAAAGTCGAATTTGCCAGATGGAAAAAGAATCTCAAAAGTTCACTGAGGAGATTCATTCCTTCAGAGTTAGACTGGAGCAAATGGAAGCTAGTGACTTTATGAGAAATCAAGATACTGTTAAGCAGATCAAACAAATGAAAGATTAGAAGGCAATGTGAAATATCTCATGGGAAAAACCACTGACCTGGAAAATAGATCCAGGAGAGACAATTTAAAATTATTGGACTACCTGAAAGCCATGATCAAAGAAAGAACCTAGAAATCACCCTTCAAGAAATTCTCCAGGAAAACTGCCCTGATGTTTTAGATCCAGAGGGCAAAATAGAGGTTGAAAGAATCCACCAATCACCTCCTGAAAAAGATCCCAAAAAGAAAACTCCCAGAAATATTATAGCCAGGTTTCAGAATCCCCAGATCAAGGAGAAAATACTACAAGCAGCCAGGAAGAAACAATTTCAATATTGTGGAAACACAATCAGAATAGCCCAGGACCTGGCAGCTTCTACACTGAGGGATCGAAGGGCATGGAATATGATATTCCAGAGGGCAAAAGAACTGGGAATGAACCCAAGGGTCACCTACCCAGCAAAACTGAGTATTTTGTTTCAGGGAAAATATGGTCATTCAGTGGAATAGAGGACTTTCAAGCATTCTTGAGGAAAAAACCAGAATTGAATAGAAAATTTGACATCCAGACACAAGAAGAAGAGATGCCTGAGAAGGTAATCAGGGAAAAGAAATCAAAAGGAACTTATCAAAGTTGAACTATTTACATTCTTATATGGAAAAGCAATAACTGTAACTGAGGATATCTTTCTCACTATGAAAATAATGGAAGAAGGGTGTGTGGTCATATGAATACATATGTGAATGTGTGTGTATATGGTTACAGTTATATATGGATAGAGGGCATAGGTTGAATTTGTTGGGAAGGGAGAATACTCAAGGGATGAAATTATGAGGTGAGAGAGGAAAGTGGCAAGAGGAGATGGGGAGAGACAGGGTAGTGTAAACTATCCCATGTAGAAGAAGCAAGGGGAAGTGGTTGCAAAGGAGGGGGAGAATAAGGAAGGCTAAAAAGGCAAAACCACATTCACATTGAATTTGGTTCAGGGAGAAAATGACATACATACTAAATGGGATATCTCAACCTGCAGCAGGATAGGGGGAAGGGGGATGAGAGGAGGGATGATGGATGGGAGGGCATCCTTGGGTGAGGGGAGGTTGGAAGTACCCACTATAGAAGAGGGACAGGATCATGTAGGGAATGGACCAGGTGGGGGGTGGGATGAGTGGGAGGGAATTATAAGCAGCCTTGTACAATATATCTACTATGATAATGTTTTGCATAGCTAGACATGTACAACATATACTGAATTACTTATCTCCCAAGAGGGAATGGGTGACAAAGGAGGAAGGAAATGGATCTGAAATTCGAGGTCTTAACATTAAATGTTTCAAATATATATAAATACTATTATTAATACTCTTTTGCTTATAATTGGGAGATAAGATGTGCAGGCATTGGGACACAAAGATTCACCTTCCTCTAATGGAAAAGTCGATGGGGGTATGGGAGAAGGTATGGGAGAGAGCAGATTGGAGGAAGTGATATCTTGTGGGACTGCTATTCTGGGAGGTTGGGTAGGGGAATAATGGGGGGAAAATGATTGTAACTCAAAATCTGGCGGAAATGAGTGATGTAAAACAGAAGTTAATAAAGCATTTGTTTAAAAAAAAATGACTCAAGTGTATATTTTGCACTTGCCCTGGGCAGGTTTCTATGGTTTTCTCTTTAAGGACTTTACTACTTCATTTGTCTTATCTTAACTCTTTGTTCTTCATTTAGTTTCTGTTCTTGGAGTTGACTTTTCCGATATATGAGGGCTCCTAGACCCTCACCTGCACTTCTGAAATCTTGGCCATCCTGGCTCTTCTACCTCATTATACAATCTTGAATATTCCATTTTATAAATTCATGTCTGCCTTCCATTCCTGCTCCAAGTACCCAGAATTCAGCTCCTTTCCTCCTGCTTACAGTGAACAGCTACTCTCAATCACAGATGACTCAGCTATTGACCCCTGAAAAAACTGTTGCTGACTGTCTAGACCTTTAAGATGACCCAGTCCAACAATATTTTACAGAGAAGGAAACTGAGAAAAGACAAAGCTTTCAGAGTATACAGATCTTTTTCTTTCTCTTTCATGGATATTATTCCATGATCTCTTATACTACTGTGCCCTTATCTTTTTTTTTTTTTTTTTTGCTTTTTTGGAGGGCAATCGGGGTTGTGACTTGCCCAAAGTCACACGGCTAGTTTTTGTGTTAAGTGTCTGAAGGCAGATTTGAACTCAGGTCCTCCTGATTCCAGGGCAGGTGCTCTATTCACTGCACCACCTAGCTGCCCCGTTGTGCCCTTATCTTTGAACTGAATGTGATTAATGTCATAAGTAAAAGACAAAACTCCATCTCACAATAGTCAAAAAATATATCCTCTGGGTCTGCATTTTAGTCTTCTCTTCCCAACTGGGAGGCTGGAGACTCACTGAATGATCCTCATGGAATATGTGTGTTTGTATTTCTGCAAGTAGGTTTGCTCTCCACAAGTCTTTTCATTCAATACCAAGTCCCCAGATTTGGTGAAAACTGTTTTGTTTATGTAGGGAAACCAGCAAGGTGTTTTGTTGGCCAATCTCCTGACCAAAAGAAGGGATTTTGTTGCTGACATATACACAAAAAAGAAGGATATGGACCAGTTGGTGAAGGTTGATGTCCTTGACTTAGTCACTGTTCTTGTCTTAGCTTCATTTGCCCATCGAAGAATGTATTGGGAAGGAAGAGATCCTCTTCAATCTCCCTCCCCCCTCCTTGCACACACACACACACACACACACACACACACATGCGAGAGAGAGAGAGAGAGAGAGAGAGAGAGAGAGAGAGAGAGAGAGAGAAAGAGAGAGAGATCAGTTTTGGAGGAGAAATCTTTTAAATTGGTTTTGGAGATAAGAATTCACAATCAGAGATTTATTGAGAGTTTAAAAAAATATTTCCGAATTCTAGGTCAAATAGTTGTCTGGGATCATGGACTTCATGTTAGCACCAGACCACCAAATGAATAGACACAACTTTGACTTGGGATGTACCATTAACTTATTTTTGATGTCTTACAAAATGTAGTAGCAATGACTTCTCTCATTTCCAAGATCTTTGACTTGACATGCAGTCAATGACTAAACACAGAAGGCAATGCCATTTCAGTCATCCCTTGGTCTATATTACTGCCTCCTGATAACCTGCTGGCAACTAAATCTCTGACTTTGACCAGTGCAAGTCCTTGCTGGTCTTCCTACATTTGTATTTCACATGGTTGACATGTCTCTAGGGAGCCAGTCATGACCATAGCTCAGTGCATGTCTTGAAAAGAAGCTTGGAACCTCTCTCTTCAGGACTGGGGTATGGGCTAGGTCAGACAGTCAGGTGTCATGAATGAATTTTCAGAATGAGAGTGGCAGGCAGATGACGGGATCAGCTGTTCAAGTTTGCTAATTATATCAAAGAACAGACAAGAATGAGGTTAGATAAGCTGTGGGCCAAGGTTGCTAAATGTGAGCTGAAGATAAAATGAGGGTGGGTTAATCATTTCTCCTCTCATGTGTCAGTCAAATCAATTCCTCCCTCTTCCTTGTTTTGCTCTAAACTTCCTACACATGTGTCTGGCTTTCCCCAATCCTACACAAACATCAACAATAAAAACTAACTTATTTCTTCTACCCCATAACCCCAAAGTGCCAGTTCCCTTTGCTTTTCCTAGGAAATTTATTTAAGAACTGTCTATACCTCCTGCCTCAATTTCACTTGACAACCCCTCCTACCTGACTTCCCTCTTTACCACTCTACTGAAACTTTGATCTTAGTGTTAAACCACTTTCTAGAAATCCATGAACTTAGTGAAGAAGAGAATGGTGGAGAACAGATGAATGGGAATAAAGGAGAGAGAAATGAAGCAATATTGGGCGAGGAGTATTTTATAGACTTGTCTGCCAGAAAAAAAGGAAATGAGTGATTATCAATTCCTCATGAAGATTACAAAGCCAGCCCAGAGGCAGACTATGGAAATGATAGGGGATTTCAACTATTTGAACATTTGTTGGCAATCTTAACCAGAGAGCAAATGAAAAATGTTTAAATTGTTGCTGATTTTCTCTCTCTAAACATGGAGGGGAACCATACTTTTGGACGTGATTCTGACCAATGTGGATAAACTGGCTGCTGAAGTCAAAAAGGCAAGAAGGTTGGAAGGTAGCAGCTACACTACAACATTGGATTTCATGCTAGATAAAAGGAGAAATGTTGAGTACAGTCTGACACATACATTAGGCTTTGAGAGAACAGGTTTCCAGGAATTCAGAGAAAGGATAGGTAAGATGTCAGCACAAGAAAGATGGGATATTCTCAAGAATGAAATTCTAACAAACACAAATGATTCCAATAAGGAAGCAAAAGGGGGTGGGGGTGGTGGAGCTGTCCAAAGAGACTGATGTGACTATACAGGGAACTCATCAACCAACTCAGATTTTTAGAAGATGTGTGCAAAAGACAAGAGCAAAGGCAGGAAACAGAGGACAAATGCAAAGTCCTCTAAGAATCATGTCAGGAATGCTAAAGCACAGAACAAATTGAGGCTTGCAGGGAATGCTAAAACCAATGAAAAGAGCTGTTTAATTTCCAACAGGAGCAAGAAGAAAACCAAAGAAGAATCCAGCTGCTCCTTGGGGTGGGTGGGACTGTCATAAGTGACAACACTAAGATGTATGAGCTACCCAATTTTCTTTTGGTCCATTTACAATTTTTTTGATGTCTCTTTTTTTGCATCATGTTTTCCAATCTATACACTCATCCCCTCTGACTATCCCTCAGTATAAAGTATAAACCAATAAAATCACCATGTTTGATAGCACTGATTTCAATAGTGTTCACTCATGACCACAGATCCGACAGTTGCTTGGGTCACTGAGAGTTTAAGTGAATCAATGTATGAATGAACACATAAATTTAAAAAAATCCCACAACCTTTTTTATTTTCCCAGTTACCATTCAACCACAAAATTGTTACAGTTCTTGCCCTCAGAGAGTTTATATTTCAATAGTGAAAAAGAACAATATAGTCAGTTGATAAGCCTTTATTAGGTGCCCACTCTGCGCCAGAGAGTGAAAGCTGTTTTCTGGAGGGTCACA
The DNA here is from genome assembly GCA_011680675.1 of Gymnobelideus leadbeateri. Taxonomy (NCBI): domain Eukaryota; kingdom Metazoa; phylum Chordata; class Mammalia; order Diprotodontia; family Petauridae; genus Gymnobelideus; species Gymnobelideus leadbeateri. Next base: position 22,494 of record WOXC01001243.1, read on the forward strand.
GGAAGGGCGAGCTGGTTCATAGGACAGCTGATTGTTACACTAATTCCAGAAGCCATGATAATGTAGGCTTAATTACCATACCCAGAGGAGCCCTGTGGCTGTGGCAAGGCAGATGGCCAGGACGGAAAGCTAGGTGGGAGGTGAAACATGGCTTTCTTTAGAGTTGGCTAGATATGGTGGGTCAGGTGAGTGCTCACTGACAATCAAAAAAAACTCAGTCCCAGGCAGGTGGATTACCAGCTTTGAGGACTTGGGTGATCTCTGGAAATGCAGTCCAAAGGGTGTACTTTTAGGTGGGGAGAATCTAAGTAGTAGAAGGACAGATGTCAAGATGTACCCAGGTGAATGACCAGAGGATCAAGTGTTATAACTTCGGTCAGACAGCTGGTAGGTGTCAGAAACTTTGAACCCAAGTGTTCCTGATTCCAAAGCCTGCCACATTTCAGTGATATTCCTTAACTCCTCCTACTAAACAGAAGCCACAGCATCATTCAAATAGGGAAGGAGACTAGACCTTCTTTCAAAGAACTGCTCCAAACCAGTTCCTTCCTGGTCCGAGACAGAAACAGGAGGAAACATCAGGAGCAAACACATAAGCAAACTAATCATTTTCTTACACAGGTTTTTCTGATGTTTATACTAAGATCCAGGGCTGGACCTCTGAAAAATTGGGAAGTTGGCAAAGTTTATCTTCAGGGCTCACCTTTTGACACTCTCCAGTTGGTGTCTCTCAAGTCCCTCCTTGCCTGCCATCCATCTGCATTGTCCATGGGACTTTCCTTGGGTCCCAGGCAGCATTCTACTAGCAGTATGACTGCTCTAATCATGGCTTCTAAATGTGTGTGTGTGTGTGTGTGTGTGTGTGTGTGTGTGTGTGTGAGAGAGAGAGAGAGAGAGAGAGAGAGAGAGAGAGAGAGAGATCAATCTTTGGCCATCTGGGAAACGTATGGTCCCTTTCTCTGAATGTTTATAAATATATAAATATGGAACATTACAAAGGAAACCAAATATATTGAAGTAGAATAATAATAAAAAATAAAGTTCATGGGCTGCAGGTTACAAACCTCTGGAAAGGAGGATTGGATTTGGAGTTAGTGGACTGACTTTGCTACTTGTTAACCAGCCCACCCCCCTTCTTCAGCTCAGTTACCTCATCTATGAAAGGAATGGGGTTGGACTGGACAAGGGGTTCTTATCCATTTTGTATGTGTGTTGCATGAACTACTTTGACTCTCTGGAAAAATTAGAGAAGCTAGGTTTTTGAAACGATAAATTTCAGTTAGAGGTAAGTGAAAATAGAGATGTGATTTCCCCCCAACCCTGATATAATAACAACAATAACATTTACTATGCACAAAGCACTTTACAGTTATCTTATCTGATACAACAATCCTGGGAAGTAGGTGTTATGATTGTGCCCATTTAACAGATGAGGAAACTGAGGCAAACAGGGTTAAGTTATTTATTTAGGCTCATACAGTGTCTGAGACCAGATTTGAACTCAGGTTCTTCTGACACTGAAATTCATGTACCTCCTGAAATCTATTGATGGGTAAAATCTCCTGGATTACATGTTCACTAAAATCCTTTTGAATTCTAAATACTATGGTCCTTTCCATTGCTACTCTTCTTCCAAGCTGAGGGGACAAAGGTCCTGAGGTTCTGTGCCCCAACATAGCACAGATTTCTGTGATATTCTGAAGACAAAAGAGAAGGCATGACAAGAATCAGTCCAATTTCTTTTTAAATCCTCATTGCCTTCTCGTTCTAGCCATTGCCTCATTTCTCAATAATTTCATTATTAGGCACAATGCTCATCTCAGGACCCACCTGCCTGGTTTCTTTCTGGACAAGGACTTTTGAGCCTGGACTATTTAGCCACCAGGGCTGCTTCCTGTCCCTCATGGGGGAGAATCCTCTTCCTGGCATCCCTGAGTATTCTTGAATGTATTCAAACTGGACCTAGGTGATGATACTTGGGGACTCAAGGCTGGCAGGAGCAGCTTTGGGGCTAGTAAGAGGAAGTGCTTCCAACACTAAGTGCTTCCAGTCCATCCAATAAGAGAGAAAGCCCCTCCATCCTCTCCCTCACCCCAATTAATAAAACTGCAGCTGCTTAGACCCAGGACCTCACTGATGGCTCTGGTTGTGGTCCTCAAGGGTGATTTATCCCTCCCTAGTCTAAAGGCAAGGCAGGGTGAAAGAATCAAGAATCAATGATCTCATTGTGCCCAGTTCCACAGAGAGAGTGCCCAGACCACAGCAGCTGCTTGGAGAAAATGTCGTCATTCTGTAGCACCAAATCCCCTGATTCTTCACTGCCCAGAAAAGGATGCTGGGAAAAATGGAGACAATCTACCTCCCCCAAGGTGATTTCAAGAGTCCTAGGTTCATTCTCCTTTAATAAACAATAACTATAGCAGTAATTATGATGATGTTGATAACTCACATGATATAGTGGATAGGACATTGGAACCAAATGCAGGAAGACCTAAGTTCTAATCCTGATTTAGATATTTGTCAATTGTATGATGCTGTGAAGGTTACACAGGCTTTCTGTGCCTCAGTTTTCTCATCTGTAAAATGACAGAGTTGGACTAGACAGACTCTGATCTTTTATGTTCTTTGGCATCCTATGGTTTATATTCATATATCTTGTATGTCCGTGTGCCTTGGTCCTGTGTTTGAATGGCTATGTATCAAGAAAACTTTATGTGAGGGGCACCTAGGTGGCACAGTGAGTAGAGCACTGGCTCTGGAGTCAGGACCTCAGACATTTAACACTTACTGGCCATGTGACCTTGGGCAAGTCACTTAACCCAAATTGCCCTGCCCTCTCCCCTCCAAAAAAAGCAAAAAAATAAAGAAAATTTTATGTGTCATGCATGAGTGTTTGTATGTATGTGTGTATTTATGTGTGTCTGTCTATCTGGGGGAAAAGTAACAGGTAAGGAAGGCTGGCAAATGGACACATCCAGTTGTCAATCTTCCTGGATCTCCCTTTCATTCAGAGATGCTCCACATTCGTACAGTTATCAAAAACAGTTCTCTTGTCAGTTCAGTTAAACAATAATCAATCAACAAGTATGGATTAAATGCCTACCATGTGCACTAGGGATCTAAAGATGAAAAAAATGAAACCATCCTTATCTTAGTCCTTGTCCTAGTAACTAACATAGTTCCTGGGATGTGGTTTGTTTATTTGTTAATTGTTTTGATCAAGGGAGACAAAATTAGGATGTGCCAAATAAATACTTGGTAATTTGGGGGGAGGAAGAACTGGGGTGAATTTTGAAGGTTTCATGGAGGAGGTGGCCTCTTAGTTGACCCCTAAAGGAAGCAGGGGATCCTAAGAAAACAAAAGCAAACAAAAATACCTTCCCATAAATGTACCCCTCAAGGGGCAGGTGTTCCTGGCTTGGGTAATAGGGACCAGCTGAGTGATTAGATTCTGGCTGGTGAGTCATTTTAAATTCAAGTGAATTGTAATATTAGTTTTATTTTGGTTGACTTTGATTTCAACTTTATCTTTATTTCATTTTTTTTTTGGGGGGAAGCAATTGGGATTAAGTGACTTGCTCAGGGTCACACAGCTAGTAAGTGTCTGAGGTAGGATTTGAACTCAGGTCCTCCTGACTCCAGGGCCACTGTTCTATCCACTGTACCACTTAACTTCCCTGTCTCTACTTTAAAAAGTAGGCAGACATATTAATGCAGGAGTTATACTTGGGCATATCCAATCATTTTGGTCACTACTTCAGGACCCGCTCCTTTCCAGGTGGATAGACTACTAGACCTGGAGACAGAAATTCGAGAGTTTAAATTCTACCTCAGACATGTATTCACTGTTTGACTCTGGGAAAGTCACTTAACCTCTTTCTACCTTAGCTTCCTCTCTGAAAATTGGGGATAAAAATAGAACCTACTTCCTAGGATTGTTTTGAGGATAAAATGAGAAAATATTTGTAAAGCACTTTGCAAATCCCAAAGTGCTCTATAAATGTTAGCTATTATTATATTATGTTAGCTATTACATTATGTTAGCTATTATTATATTCTAAGTAGGAGAGACAATAGCTAAAATCAAGCTCTGTGAAGGTCCCCTACACTCTGACTCCCTCGGTAGTGGGGTCTCTGGTGTAGGTGTACCCCAAAGGGAGGATGGGTAGGCTCTTGAAGAAGAACCTTGGCCAAGATTTTCATTATAATCTAACCCTGAGGGCAAGACATGACCGGCTGTAGGCAAGTAGACAGAGCAGAAACAACCATGACACTATGGAAACAAGTTGCCTCAAGTTCCCTCAAGGCCATTTCCAAAGGGAGGGTGAAGAACAGGGCTCTTCAGAATAAACAGGAGTATTCTCCAGGCCTGCAACCATAGGAAATATGCTGACAAGCCCTGCTGAGAAAATATACGGATACATAACACACATATATAGAGAGAGAATATATATTATATAGAGAATTTATATGTAATATAATGTATAATATAATACAATGAGATACGATGCGATATGATACGATATGATACAATGCAACACAATACAATGCAATACAATACAATACAATATATAAAATATTTTGATTTGGAGAGTATAAGGCATGGGTTTTAATTTGTTAATTGCATCATTCATTATCCCTGAGGCACTGGCTGTATCCCCAGTCATTAGAGGACTAGAGACTACATTTTGGATCTCACTGGTAAAAGAAAGATCTAGTTAATGACATACTCTCCAGAAGGGTGGGTTAATACTTTCTCAGCATTTTGAGCCTCAAAGAGCTGAGATACAATGGGCCACTCGGAGATCCAATGACTTGCCCCGGCTCACGCAGCCAGTATATATCAGATACAGCATTTGAATCTAGGTCTTTGAGACTTGCTTTCTATATGTCACACCAGACATTGGGACAGCAACATTCCGTAGTGTAGATAAACCAAATTAAAATATAATTGGGAAATAATCTAACAAAATAAAAACATCATAAAACATAAAAAGCATCGATTTGAATACTGATATGTTGTCCCAGGATTAGTAAGTTTGACACTGCTGTATCATATCACGTCCCTCTATGTAGATTCAAAGTTAGATGGCACCTTGGAGGGAACCCAACTCCCTCATTTAAAAGCCCGAGGGTCAGAGAGGTGTGACTTGCCTAGGATCTTACTGGTAGTAAATATCTAAAGCAGGATTCACATCCAGGTTGTCTGATTCCATCACTAGTGCGCTTCCTACTGTTCCACGTTACTGCTCTGTTTAGAATTAAATTCAATCCAACAAGTGGACAAGTCACCTCTACGTTCTGGACCTCAGTTTCTAAATCTGTAAAATGTAGAGATTAGATAAGATGGCACCTGAGGTGCCTTCCAAACTTAGATCTTTGATCCATGGTCCCTTTTAGCTCTAAATACCTAAGCTCTTGTGACCCGGAACCTGCACGTGGCTGCTGCCATTGTCCTGTCTTCATGCTCTCTTTGACAAAGGATCAGAGATTCAGAGCTGGAAGAAGTCTTCCAAGACCATTGACCCCTCCCCCTCATCTGACAGATGAGGAACCTGAGACTAGTGAGAGCAAAGGACTTGCCCATGATCACACAGGGAGAAACAAAATGAAGAATTATTATGGCCATTTTTCTTCTTAAAATATGTCAGCCTGGTTTGCTTTGCTCTGACTCTACTGCTGCTGCCCTTTGCGGAAAGGTTGACTCAATCAATCGGAGCCCTCCTGCCCCATCCTCTTTGCTGGCTATGCCCTTGGAATGGGCAGAAGTGTCCAAGGCCGCCTCCTGTGCACATTCCCAGCTGACCTCTGCTGCCTCTGAGCCCAGATGTGCATCTTCCTTCCTCTGCAATGACAGCCTAAGTGATTCACTCTGTCCTGTCTTTTTAAGAGCCCAACTGATAGACATCTGTGCTCTGGAAGAGAGACATGTTTGAAATATATTAACATCAGTAGCTTGGTCCTCTGGGGTTCATTTAGGAAACTGCTTCTCATCCAGATTCTCTCTAATGAATTGTCAACTTCTTTGGATGGATCGCAGAGGGTTTCTGGGGTCAAATGAAATTAACCCCAGCCACCTGTCCCTCAAGTGTCCCCATTGGCCCTGTGGAGCTCTTCCTCTATATCACCCCTTGGATTCACTGCTATTTAGGTGAGTGGAGGAGCCTTTCTTCTGTCTAGAATTCTTTGAGGATGGACTGGACCCAGGTGTGCATTAGATGATCTTTCCCCTTTTGTGACATATTGGGACCCATGGGGGAAGAAAACACACACTACTAGGGCAAGTGGGCACCTGCTCCAGAACCTTGAGGCTTCGAGTTGCCTGGGTCATATGACCAATATGTATTTGAGGTAGGTCTTGAGCCTGAGGTCTCCATGCTGGTCCTCTGTCCACTAGACCATGAAGATTCCAGGTGAACTAGCTTACTGACAAGTTTGCAGCTGGCATTTCTATGGGCTGTCCCCAAAGTGTTCAACTTTAGCAGCTGAAAATCACACTAAGACTGTTAAGATATCCTATCATAGAGCACAGTGGAGTTTATAATGCTTTATTATTATTACTTTAAACATACTTCTCTGCCATTCGAACTTTTGCAACAACTTTTCCAGCACTGCAGTTCACAGAGGATGAATCTGGGACTTGGGGAAATTTGCCCAAAGTCACCCAGCAGATGTGTCTTCTGAAACCTCTTCCCTTGTATCCATTACTATACAAGGCAAAGAAAGAGTATATTGAACTTATAATCACATGACATGATTTTGACTACTAGCTCTGCCCCATAATACCCAATTTGGTACATGATGGTGCTCCTGCTGTTGTGTGGTTTGGTTTAGTAGGAGCTGGGACCACCAGTCTCCCTGTAGGGAGGGGATAGCTTGGGGAATTGCATAACATGCATGCGTGGTGCTTGCTTGACCTCCCTATCATTGGCTCTGTTCTTTGTTTTGAGTAGATGCCTCTTGCCTTACTGTGATCAATCAATCAATCATTGAGTCATTAACTTCTGCCATGTGCTGCACACACTGGAGATATAGACAGAGAAATGAGACAGTCCCTACCCTTCCATTTTATTAGTGGAAAACAACATGTTCACAGGGAAACAAATTCAGGATATAGACATACAAAAGAAAGGAAACAAAATGATCTGAGAAGTTGGGGGAGAACTACTTTGGAAATAAGGAGAGGTGTCTTAAAGGAGGTGGCTTCAAAAACTAGAAATGGGGAGGGACACCACTGCAGAGACAGCTTGTGAACAGAGGCGTGGTCATGAAAGATGGAATGGTGGGTATGAGGGGATAATGAGGAAGTCAATTGGCATGTTATGGAGGAGCAGTGTGTAATCAGCCTAGAAAGAGAGGATGAAGCTAGGATGGGAGATGTTTGTACTTCAGCCTGAAGGCAATGGAGAGCCCCCAAAATTTCTTGAGCAGAGGAGTCACATAGTCAGACTTGAATTATAGTAATATCAATTTAGATGTTGTATAGAGGGTAGATTGGAGAAGATATAAATATAAACATGTAAATATACACACATATATCCACATACATATATGAACAAGTTGAGATATATGTGTGTATACATGTATATACTCATGTATGTGTGTCAGTTTATATATATTCATGTATACATATACGTGTCTTACATGCATATGTGTGTACATATATTGTGTGTATATATGTGTGTGTATTTTATATATATATAAAGAGAGAGAACACAAAACTTAAGAATTAAGCTTCCATCCCCAAACACAAGGACTCTGGAAAAAAAGGCAATTTCAATGTTGGACATATAAAAAAATAAAATTTATAGCTACAATTGTCAAATAAATGAACTAATCCACTAGCATTTTAGGGGTTCACCTTATATGTCCCAGGAGCTGTTCTAGGCAATTGGGAAGCAAAGATCAAATGAACCAGTACCTAACCTCAAGAATATTAAATCTTACTGGAGGACGCAAGGTTTGCTATGGAAGTATATGAAAAATGTATACAGAGTTAAAATAAGGTCATGGAGGGTGAGGGAGAAACAAAAACCTGCATTTCCCAGTGCTACTAGGAGACTAAAATACCAATCAGTTAATCAATATTTATTAAATGCTTACTATGTGCCAGGCATTGTACTAAGTTCTGTGGCTGCAAAAAGAGGCAAAAGACAGTCCCTGACCTCAAGGACTTTATAATCTAATCGGAAGCTTATATAACTTTATATGCTAGATATATCCTGCCCTCTTGAAAAAAAAAATCTTCTATGATATAAGGCAAGGAATATATCATTATGAAGAATGAGTAATAATAGTTCATTAAGGCATTTTCTACCTGGAATTTCTTCTTTCTTTTCATTTTATTTAAAAAAAAAACTATTTTTTAACATTTAATTTTGCTTTTTTTCTTAATTACATGTAAAAAAATGACCATTTTTTAAAAAACAGTTGAGCTCCCTTTGTTTCTAATAGCGGCCATTTCTAGGGTGGGGGAAGAGGGAAGAAAATAAGAGGGGAAAAGAAATTTTCATGATAATTTTGTTGTATATTTGAAAGAGATAGCAAATTGTGCATAGCAGATTTATAGTTTCATGTGCAATCATCTTTTTATTGTACTATATTATGGAAATGCTTATTTTATTCCATAAATTAAAAACAAACTAACTAAATAAATAACATTTTTAGTTCTAAATTCTCTCTCTCCTCTTTCCTTTCTCCCATCCTTCAGAAGGCAAGAATTCCTTCTGCAGCTGCAGTTTTATCATCATCCCAAAGGACTGCAGGACCAATATCGCGTAGTAGTTAATGACTAAGGTTAATCTATGTATCAACATTTGCAAAATGATGCATGGGCATAATCTCACATGAACCAGCCTTCTTGGTAGGTACTGAGGCCAATATTAGTCTCATTATGAGTAAGCTAAGGTTCACATAGGTTGAGTAGGTTGCCTATGGCCACATGGCAGTGTCAGGGGTGACACTGGAACCCAGGCCTTCTGGATTTCAAGTCTGAAGACATGACCCAACACCCTATGACTGCCTCCTACTGTGAGGTGGATTTCATATGGCAAGAACTTCATAATTATTATAATAAGTAACTATCAATTGCAAATAACTGTATGCAAAACTCTGGCGATGGCTTGTTTGTGGACAAGGGTCAATGCAATCCATCAAGCATTTATAGAGTGCTTGTTTGCTAGCTGTGTGACTTTGGGCAAATCACTTAATAATTCAGCCTCATTTTTCTTAAATTGTAAAATAGAGAATAATAGCACCTATTTTATGGGTTTATTGTGGGGTCAAATGAGAAAATGTATGTAAAGCATTTTGCAAACATTGAAGTGCTATGTAAATAATAACTATTGTTGTTGGGACATAGTAGGTGGCACATTGGATAGAGTGCTGGTCATAGAGTCAGTAAGATGATTCCTCCTGAGTTCAATTCTGGCCTTAGACACTTATTAGCTGTGTGACCTTGGGCAAGTCACTTGACCCTGTTTCCCTCAGTTTCCTCATCCATAAAATGAACTGGTAAGGAAATGGCAACCCACTCCAATATCTCTGCCAAGAAAACCCCAAATAGGCTCAAGAGGAATTGGACATGACTAAAAAATGACTGTATAACAACAAAAAATGTTGTTTTTGTTGTTATTACTGTATGTGCTAGGCACTAGGAATACAAAGACCCAAACAAAATAGTCCCTGCCTTCAATGCCTATAATGTGAGAACCTGACCAAACTGGCAAAGTCAGGACACTCTGGAATGACAAGGCTAATCACTGAGCAAGTGTGCTGGCAGGAAGGTTTAAATTTGCCCAGTGGATGTCCTTTGAACAAGCCTCTTTTCAAGTCAGAACGTGAATGGGGAACAGAATCTGGGTAAAGATGGAGCCAGGAGACTTTATGGTTTTGCAGCCCTTACAGATGGGTGGACAAATGTGGCAGCAGAAGGAATCAGAAACTCTGCAGAAACAACACCTCCACCCGCTCTTCACAGAAGCATTGAAACGGGAGAGAACAGATCTACTGCCGAGTATAGCAGTTATATAATATGCAAAGTCCTACAAAGTATTTGCTTCGATGACAGATCATGCAAATGAGGAGAGAGAGAGAGAGAGAGAGAGAGAGAGAGAAATTGTGTGTGTGTGTGTGTGTGTGTGTGTGTGTGTGTGTGTGTGTGTGTGTGTGTGTAGGGGGAGGAATAGTTGGTAGAGTTGATCTTATCCACAACTTGAAAAGATCCACCCCTTTCACCTTTGCCCATGCAAGCCAGATGGTATTCATGAGTTGCTATGAATAAGAAAAAAAATCATAGTCTGGTAGCCAACCTTTCAGGTCAGGAGTCTCTCTGACCTTATCTGGATGAATCTTTAGAAAACTGACAAATGTGCCCATCACTAGGCTCATAGCCAAAGTCTTTTCAGCTTGGCAGGAATTGCCAGGATTTCACTTTGCTGGCCCAGTCTGGGAAATCAGACTCTTTGGTCATGTAGTATTCAGAACCAGAAGGGACCTTTGAAACCATTAGCCTTACCCTAAGGGGTGCAATGCATAGAGTAATGGCTTTGGAGTCAGGAAAATTTCTCTTCTTGAGTTCAAATATGGCCTCAGACACTTGCTAGCTATGTGACCCTGGGCAAGTCACTTTACCCTGTTTGCCTCCATTTCCTCATCCATCAAATGAGCTGGAGAAGGAATGGCAAACCACTCCAGTATCACTGCCAAGGAAAGCCCAAGTGGCTCTCAACTGAAAAACAACAATAACAGTCTAACCTTCTCCTTCTACAAGGAAATTGAAGCTGGAAGAAAGGGAAATGATATTGATGGTGGCCTGGGCAGTAAATGGTGGATCTGAGATTTCAAGTCATATTCTTAAGCCAGAAACTCATCATTTTTTCTACCACTTCATGCTAAAAATATCCATGTCACCAGAATAGATCATACATCTTGTGGCTCCAACTTTCTTCTTAATGGTGTCAGGAAACTGGAAATTCCTTCTCCCACTGGAGTTATTGCCCTCCCCTGGTTCGTATCATTGCCCTTCCATTTCTTCTTTTCCTATTTTATCCTTGATCATGGATAGGGAAACATATGAGACCTGTGATTTAAGGAATTCTCAGATAAGGAAATTCTGACCTCTAAAGCAGGATGGCATCTTGTCTTCAATTTATAGTCTTAAACAATTATTCAAGGCTGTGAAAGGTTAGGTGACTTGCCCAGGGTCACACAGCCAATATATTTCAGAAGTAGGACTTAAACCCCTCTTTCCCATCCCAAAGTCATCTCTCTGTATTCTCCTTCTTATCACCCAGGTCTTTCCCTAAATCCTTTAAAGAGAACCAACCTTACCCATTTGGAGGCCTTGCTCTTATTCTTCACACAAAGGGGTATAAATTTTCTACTCAGGCTGGACATTATTGTCCCTCTTTATAGCTACATGAAGCTCACCTTTTTATAGTTTTTAAATGTTTAACTACATTTAATGACAGTGAGGTTCCCGTCTTTCAAGACTATATCACATCCCCAAATCTCAGTAACCCAACTCTAGGTTTCCAGTGGCAACAAATCCAAGTAAGGTCTTTATGATAAAATATGTTCTTGTCTGTCTTCAGTTATCTTTTACACTATTTCTCATGCACAAGTCTTCCCAGACAACATACATCAGCCTACCTCTGCCTGCCATGAATCTTTCCTTTGTCCTATGGGTTGATGGTAATTTTGATCGGTGTTCTGTGCTTCACAACTATATAATACCCCTAGGAAAGTACTGGTGTTAAAGAGACAGACTTTTGCAACAAGAAGCAGTTTAGCATAATTTAATTTGCCAAGCAGTTTCCATAACATGATCCAACTTAATTTGGATAGCCTGGCATTGTGCAATGGTCTTCAGAGTGTGCCCAGGTACCCCTAGTGGTCTGTGAGGTAAAAAGTATTTTCATAATAATAGTAAGATATCTTAATTTCTAATATGGTAAATATCAATAGATATTCATTCATAAGAATGGTTCAAGAGCAGGGTACTCAAAAAGGTTCTTTAAAAAAAATCCAGCCATCCATTTATCCATCCATCTATCCATCCATCCATCCATCCATCCATCCATCCATCCATCCATCCATCCATCCATCCATCCACCTACCTACCTATTGATCTATCTATCTACCTACCCCCTTAATGGCTGGCCTGGTAGCACACACCTGTAATTCCTGTTACCTGAGAGGCTGAAGCCAGTGGATTGCTACAGCTAGGAGTTCTCAGCTACAATGTGTTAAGCCAATCAGGTGTCTTCACTAAGTTCTGCATTAATATAGTGCTACTCCACCCACCCATGAGAAAAGGGGCAAGGCACTAGGTTGCCTCTAAGGTGAAGAGACTCAGCCTGGGCTGAAAATGGAGCAGGTTAAAGCTTCTGTATTAATTAGAGTGGGAATGGTCCATATATAGCTCCTGCATTTTAGGTCTGGGAAACATAGAGAAACCTATTATTACTGTCATTACTGTTCTTATAGTTGCTGCTGTTGTCATTATTGATAATAATAATGTCTTCACATCACCTACATTTTCCATTTTGAACTCCCTCAACTCCTCCTCCCTCCAAGAGTCATCCTTATGACAAAGAAGGAGGAAAAATAATACAGTTAAGCAAATCTGCCCAGCAAATCAGCTAAGTGTCACATCCTAGAGTGTTCCGTGGCCAGTCTCCTACCTCTATGATGGAGGAAAAGAGGTACATTTGGAAGATGAGGATACTGAAGTAAATTTCTTCAGCAACCTCTGAGCCAAATGATGCTTATTTGGCAGACGTTCTTTACCAAATGATCCAGAAAAAAGCAAACTGTTTCTAAAAATCTGGGAATTTAATCTATTTGAAAAGTACTCACAAAAGCACAAGTGAAGGATTGATTAAGAAAGAAGAAAAACATATTATTCACATGCAATGTTCCCCCTCCTCACCTTGGCCTCCTGGAATCTTTGGCTTCCTTCAAGGCTCAGCTCATGGGCCACTTGGGGGGAAAGCCCTTTCTGATCCCTCCATTTGTTAGCATTCTTTCCTTCTCCAAATTATCATGTATTGTTGCCCTTCAGTTGGGTCTGACTCTTCATGATCCATTTGGGGTTTTCTTGGGAAAGATACTGGAGTAGTTTGCCATTTCTTTCTCCAGCTCGTTTTACAGATGGGGAAACAGAGGTAAACAGGGAAGTGACTTGCCCAGGGTCACACAGCCAGTAAGTGTCTGAGGCTGAATCTGAACTCAGGTCTTCCTGAATCCACACCTGGAGCTCCATTCACTGTGTCACCTACTTGCCCTATTATTATGTATACACTGATCTTTATTTTCTCCCCTTCAGTAAAATGTTAGCTCCTTAAGGTCAGGGATTGCTTCCTATTCTGTCTTTGGATTCCAAGCAACTACACTTAGAGACACAATGTTTTGCAAGTGGTAGGCACTTAAGAAATCCTTATTGTATTGGACTGGATTGGATTATACTGGATTAGTCCTGGGATCTAGGTTCTAGTCCTGATTATGCCATTAACTTGCTAGGTGAACATTGGGTAAATCCCTTCATTCCCTGGGCCTCATCTAGAAAAAGAAGGGATTGGATGATATGACCTCTACTATCCATTTTTGTTCGAAATCTCATAATCCTATTATCTCTGAGATCCTTCTCAGCTTTAACATCACAAGGTTTTAAATTCCAGTCAGCCTCCTGCCGAGCTATTCACTAGTTTCAACTTCTGTTAAGATTTCTGAAAGGAAAAATTTAGAAGTAATGAAAACGAAGTGACCGGATTTGACCTCATCTTGAAATAAACAGACTACTTTAGGACCTAATCTTAGTAAGACACAGTCAAATAGTACAAAGGTTTGATCTGGGAGTGCAGGATTCTGCCAAACATATCCATCCAGAAACATGGCCAGGAAGGTTCCATAGATCCAACAAATTGAGAGAAATGGATGTTCCTTAGAGATTATCTAATTATAAAAATCAGTCCCATGGTATTTAGTGACAGAGACTGGTTCGAAATGTAGGTCTTTGGAATTCAAATCCAGGACTCTTTCTACTGGATTACACAGACACAGAGTAGCAGACTTTGTTTTACACAGAAGAAAGTTGAGATGCTTTAAAAATGGCATACAACACATCCAGTCAAGTAGAACCTGGGTCTTCTCAGCGAAGGTCAGCACAATGATTCCCTTAGCTTTTTTCAAGTCTCAGGTGACACTTCACCTTCTCCAGAAGTTTTTCCCATCCCCCTTCATCTTAGTGCCTTCCCTGTGGGATTATCTCCAATTTATCCTGAATATATTTTATTTATTTGTAGTTGTTTGTGTGCTATCTTTCCTCTATTTGACTGAGTAGAGACTTTTTTTAGCCTTACTTTGTATCTCCAGGACTCCCCACAGTGCCTGGCTCATAGTAGGGGCTTAAAAGAGCTTGCTGACTTGACTTTATTTATTACCCCCCCGGGAAGCCATTTTGTGACACCTTTTCCTCTAGTCTCTCACCTGCAGGGGAGGGTTTCTCCCTCCCCTATAATATGTAAAGTAATTTGATCTGCTTATAAATCCTTGAACCAAATAATGCTATCATTGAATATGTGGAGGGAGAAAGTTCATCTCCATCTGGAGAAATCTTTAATTTTTCTGAAATCCATGAAGAGGATTAAAAATAAGGTAGTGAGCAAAGCAGAGACTGCTGACTGCCAGAGCTCAGAAAGGAAGGTAAACTCCCCAAAGTTCCATGTGACAAAAGGAAGAGATTCAAAATCTGAAAGTGTCCAGAAGTATATGGAACTGTCTTTAATGAGAATGTCTTCAAGGTTCAAGGGCAGGATTCTCAATAAGGTACTCTTTAAAATATAGATGCACACACATGTATACATACATATACACACATACACAAATACATAGATATGAGTATGTATGTATATATGCATGTGCTCAAGTATATACCTATATACAGATTATATAAAGTTTATAGACATATATATATACATACACACACATACATATGCATATATACAAATATACACATATATAATATACAACATGCCCATATATATACACACATATGTATAGCACAAATACATATATATGCACATATCCCAACCTGATGGCATACGCCTATAATTCCTATGATCCGGAAGGCTGAGGCCAGTGGATTGCTTGAGCTAGGGAGCTCTGAGCTACAGTGGACAAAGCCAATCATGTGTCTGAACCAAGTTCTGCCTTAATATACTACCACTCTACCAACACAGGAGTAGAAGGGAGGGACATTAGGTTGCCTCTAAGGTAGAAGGAAACATAATATCGATGCTTCCTTTGTTTTGTTAGCATGTTTGATGGCTTCCATCCTAAAGGTTTTTGCCAGCTTTTCATGAAACTGGAAGGGAAGCAGAGAAACCAGATTCCTTAAACCACAGCAGCTTGGAGCTCCACTCATAGCAGAAATTAAAAACACTTAAAATTCAATAAGTGCATTGTAATTATTGCATGAGTAAGTTGTTCTTTTCAATTGACTCTACCAAACATGATCTTTTTACAAACAAATCAAGTTATTCAAATGATATCATGATGTTCTTCATCTCAAAAAAATGAATTAAAAGGCAATGGTGTTACTTCAATGGTTATAGCAACTAGGGGTAAGAAACTCCCTCTGTTATCAATGCTGATCAATCTTAGAGAGTAGCCTGAAGGCACTCAAAGGTTAGGGTGACATGACCATTTATGTCAGAGATGACTTGAACCCAGGTCTTTTTGGCACCAAGACTGGCTCTCTAGTCATTACCCAAAGCTGCCTCTCTAACGTGACTTAAATTCTGATAAAGTATTGTGCTTATATTCTCTCTGGTACTCAGTTTCCTCCTAAGCAAAATAAAAATGGTTGGACTATGGATGGTGGTCATTTGGGTCAACCTCTTCACCCAGAGGGGAAAGGGAATGATGGTAGTGACAGCGTCAAGGACTGATGAATATCCATGGCCTTAACTTCAAAAAAAATCGACCAACTCCTGTTTTAAGGCTTATTTGAGCTAGTAATGGAGGAGAATTCAAGAGCAGCTGGTTATTTGTTCATTCCAGATGGGAACATCTAGTTCTCTGTCTACCTCACAATATAAAACTTAATAGTTCCCCTAATATCTGTGGGCCATCTAGAACCAGTTTGTATCTGGATCTTCTTGGTTCCTTGGCATTCCTTTACACCTGGGAATTGCTTCACTTCCTTGGAACAGGTCAAAATGGGGACTCAGAGCAGAAAGTGAGGTAAAGAGCAGACTTTCTTTCCATCTTATTTCCTTAGTGAGTTGCAAGTCATGTCATCATCTCCCTGATGTCATGGTCCTCTTTGAGGATGAAGGACAACCCACAATCTGTGAGGTGTCTGAACTGCCTGAATGGGGACCCAGCTAGTCAGTTTCAGTTGGGCTACTCAACTCATCCTCCCTTTCCCTCTCCTCCCTCTCCTCTCCTTCTCCTTTCCCTTTCATCTCTTCTCTCCCTTTCCTGAACTGTTCTAACCAAAGGACAGTAAATATTGACAGCAAAAAGCTACCTAGCGGGGCGGGGCCAAGATGGCGGAGTAGAAACAGCACTTCCAAGGTGCTCTGCCCCACACCACCTCCAAAAAATGTAAAAGGGGAATCTGAACAACTTCTGGAGCCACAGCACCCACAGAACGACACAGAGAAGCTAACCTCTTGCTGAGGACAGCCCAGCAGCCCTGCAGTGAGCGGCCAGTGCAGTGCTCTGAGAGCAGGCAGCACAGCAAGGTGGGAGGCGAGCCCAGGCCCTCCTGAGCCACGGTTTTAGCCCCAGGGCGGCCAGGCCAGCAGCTGGCTGGAGGGACCCCAGAACACCAGCAGGGTGGCGATTCCAGAATTATCAGCACAGATATGCCTAGGACAAAGTGAGAGGTTAGTGCCCTATGGACTTTGGGACCAGTATTTGGGGAACGCATTGGCTTCCTCCCCTGGGGGTGAAAAGCTGCTAAGGAAACGCGGCACAGAGGCCATTTTGCAGCATCAGTGGCAGCTCCAGCCCCTGGTCTGTAAACTGTAGAGAGATCTAGCAATCAGAATGGGGGCTAAGCGCTCTTGCTTTAACCTGCTTGGATCTGGATTGTGGCCTTGGGGGGAGGCCTGGGGTGGGTATCCAAACTGCCAGAGTGGGTGGAGGCTTTACAGAGGCCTCCAGAAGTTGTGAAGACCCCACATTTGGGATGGAAGCTCCCCTGTCTGGTGGCAGAGTCCTACTGTGGCAACAAGCCCCAAAATCAAGTAATTAAGTGGCAATATACCTAGGCAAAGGAAAAAAAAATAAACAGAAAAATGCAACTTTTAGACTCCTATTTTTGGGGCAAAGAGGATCAAAGCATGGAGCAGGAGGAGGACTGTGAGGTCAGAACTCCTGCACCAAAAGCCCCAAATGAAAATACAAGCTAGCTATAGGCCACAGAGGACCTTAAGAAGCAGATAAGAGAAGTGGGGGAAAATTGGGAAGATAAATGAGAAAAATGCAAGAAAAGTATGAAATGACAGTCAACAACCTGACTGAGGAAAACAACACCTTAAAAAATAGACTAACTCAAATGGCAAAAGAGGCTCAGAAAGGCAATGAGGAGAAGAATGCCTTAAAAAGCCGAATTTGCCAGATGGAAAAAGAATCTCAAAAGCTCAATGAGGAGAATCATTCCTTCAGAATTAGACTGGAGCAAATGGAAGCTAATGACTTTATGAGAAATCAAGATGCTGTAAAACAGATCCAAACAAATGAAAGAATAGAAGGCAATGTGAAATATCTCATAGGAAAAACCACTGACATGGAAAATAGATCCAGGAGAGACAATTTAAAAATTATTGGACTACCAGAAAGCCATGATCAAAGAAAGAACCTAGAAATCATCCTTCAAGAAATTCTCAAGGAAAATTGCCCTGATGTTTTAGACCCAGAGGGCAAAATAGAGGTTGAAAGAATCCACTGATTGCCTCCTGAAAAGGATCCCAAAAAGAAAACTCCTAGGAATATTATAGCCAGGTTCCAGAACTCCCAGATCAAGGAGAAAATACTACAAGCATCCAGGAAGAAACAATTTCAATATTGTGGAAACAATCAGAAAAGCCCAGGAGCTGGCAGCTTCTACACTGAGGGATTGAAGGGCATGGAATATGATATTCCAGAGGGCAAAAGAGCTGGGATTGAAGCCAAGGGTCACTTACCCAGCAAAACTGAGTATCTTGTTTCAGGGGAAAATATGGTCATTCAGTGGAATAGAAGACTTTCAAGCATTGTTGAGGAAAAAACCAGAGTTGAATAGAAAATTTGACATCCAGACACAAGAAGCAGGAGATGCTTGAGAAGGTAATCAGGGAAAAGAAATAAAAAGGAACTTATCAAAGTTGAACTATTTACATTCCTACATGGAAAAACAATAACTGTGTCTCATGAAACCTTTCTCGTTATGAAAATAATTGAAGAAGGGTATATGGACATATGAATACATATGTGATTGTGTGTATGTATGTTTACAGGTATACGTGGATAGAGGGCACAGGTTGAATTTGGTGGGAAGGGATGATACTTAAGGGGTGAAGTTAAAAGGTGAGAGAGGAAAGGTGACAAGAGGAGATGGGGAGAGTAGGGTAGGGTAGGGTAAACTATCTCATGTAGAAGAGGAAAGGGGAAGTAGTTGCAGGGGAGGGGAAGAACAGGAAGGCAAAAAGGCAAAACCCCATTCTCATTGAATTTGGCTTAGGGAGAGAATCACATACATACTAAATGGGATATCTCACCCTGCAGTAGAGTAGGGGGAAGGGGGATGAGAGGGGGGATGATGGAGGGGAGGGCATTCTTGGGGGGAGGGGAGGTTGGAAGTACCCACTTTCGAAGAGGGACAGGATCAAAGTAGGGAATGGACCAGGTGGGGGGTGGGATGGGTGGGAGGGAAATATAAGCAATATATATTTTACAATATATCTACTATGGTGATGTTTTTCATAGCTATACATGTACAGCACATACTGAATTGCTTATCTTCCCAGAGGGAATGTGTGACAAGGGAGGAAGGGAATGGATCTGAAATTTGAAGTCTTAAAATTAAATGTTTCAAATGTATATAAATACTATTATTAATACTATTTTGCATGTAATTGGGAGATAAGATGTGCAGGCATTGGAGCACAGAGATTCACCTTGCTCTAATGGCAAAGTCGAAGGGGGTATGGGAGAAAATATGGGAGAGAGTGGATTGGATGAGGGGATATCTAGTGGGACTGCTATTCTGGGGTGGTGGGTAGGGAAAAATGCGGAAAAAATTGTAACTCAAAATCTGGTGGAAATGAATGATGTAAACCAGAAGTTAATAAAGCATTTGTTTTTTTAAAAAAAGCTACCTAGCTACTTTGGTGTTTACTCCAAACTTATACCCAATTCGCTCTTGGATCATGTGGAATGGACAGCAATAGG
This sequence comes from Gymnobelideus leadbeateri, assembly GCA_011680675.1. Lineage (NCBI taxonomy): Eukaryota > Metazoa > Chordata > Mammalia > Diprotodontia > Petauridae > Gymnobelideus > Gymnobelideus leadbeateri. The sequence goes on from WOXC01001243.1 coordinate 41,940, forward strand.
TCCTGCCCAAGCACCACTTAATGGTTACTTTGGGGCTCTCTGGGCTCAGAGTGAATGTAAATAGTACCTGTTTCTCTTTTGGTCAGCAACCCTGAGGATCTTCCCCTTCCAGTATTTTTTTTAACTAAAGGAAACATCCTTTGACTCACTTCTTAAAGAGGTCTGTTTGCTGAATGGACTTTGCTTCACTCAAAGTGAGAACTTGAAAAGACCTGAGCCTAATAGGGCCAGGGGCTCCCATTGCATCCTGGGCCATCTCCAGCCATCCTGATGAATATATGGCCACTGGATCCAGATGACTCTGGAGGAGAAAGTAAGGCTGGTGACCTTGAAGAGCCCTCCCTCCCTCAAATCCAAGTCAACTGTAAGTCATGTCATCATCTCCCTGATGTCATGGGAGGATGGAGGACAAACCACACATAACTCTTTGTATGAGAAATTATTTCATTAATGGTTTGTAGATAATCAAGAAACACTGCAATTAGAACTATTTGTTGTGAGACTTTGTCTTCTCTGAAGCTCCTGACCCTGACAATTATAGAGAGACTGAATGATCTATGAAGTATTTTTCTAGTACTGACACTACTTCATTCTTCTGTTCTGTTTTGATGGTTTGAATCCCAAATATGCTACTTTCTTACCTGAGAGATCTTGGGCAAGTCATTTAAATTCTCTAAGTTTCAGTTTTTTCATCTTTAAGATGAGAAGGTTGGACTAGATTGTATCTAGGTTTCTTTTCCGATCTCTTTCATCCCATCCCATCCCATTCCACCCCATTCCATCCCATCTCACCCATTCTATCGAATTCCATCCCATAGAATGACCTAGCAGAGACTTACTTTGTGTCCAATACAATCGAACTTTCAATAAATTTTACTTTTCTTTGGCTGAGAAGACTTGAGTCAAATTAATTCGGCAGGACCTGGAGTGTTGGTGTTTTGGGGTCTCCAGAGCAACCCTAACTCTATGGGTAATTTCTTCATTTTTATGGTCATCCCATCCCACCACACCCCACCCCTTTCAATCCTATTTATATTCTATACAAACATAATTTCATTTGCTAATGCCCCTAATCAAAGGAAAAGACCTAACTTAAATAATCTTAGTAAGAGAAGACTAAATTGAAGCTGAGCTCATAAATGGGCTCATTGTTCTTTTGTTATTCATGACAGTAGGTGAAATTCCATCTTCTACCTTCACTTAGTTTTCTCCATGTTTGAACAAGTGATAACTCATCTTGCTAAGAGTGCTTGTGAGAAGATGCCGGGCTTGGAGATCATTCAGTTATGTACTTTGGAGGGGAGGAGGTTGATGATAAGGGAATAGTATCACCAAAAAGCTGAATTTTGTTCAAGTGTCTCTAGAAATAGGGAGGATAGTAATTGCTTGTTTCTTAGTAATCTGTGACCAATTTCCCAGCATTCAGGATTATTCCCAGAAGTGCAGATAATTTTAAAAGATAGATATATTTCTTGATTCCACATTGACTTCGCTCTATCTAGTACTTACCTCTCTCTGTGGTTTCCTTTAAGTACCAACTAAAATTCCACCTTCTCCAAGACATCTTCTCCAACTCCTCTTAATTCTAGTGCCTTCCTTATGTTAATTATCTCCTACTTATCATGTATCTAGTTTGTTTTGTATATATTTTCATGTTGTCTCCCCACTTAGTGGAAGCTCCTTGAGGGCAGGGACTGTCTTTTGCCTCCTTTTGTATCCCCAGTGCTTAGCACCATGCCTGACACATAGTTACTTATTAAATGTTTATTGATTGATTTATGAGATCATCCTTCAGATATGAGGCAGATAGGCGGCATGGCAGATGGAGCTGTAGGTTTGAAGCAGGTAGTCCTGAGTTCAAATCCTACCTCAGACACTCACTAACTGTATACTCTGGGTAAATCATTTAACCTGTGCCTGCCTCAATTATAATGCCTACATCCAAGGGTGTTGTGAGGATCAAATGAGATAATGTTTATGAAGTTCTGGCCTAATCTTAAAGTGCTATATAATTGCTATATAATTTCTTTGAGGGTCAAAGAAATCACTTCTTAGAGCTCTCAGTCCTGGTACCACTGGATTTCTGTCTTCCTCTTAGATATCCTTGCAAGTTATTGTGAGGATCAAATGAGACAAAATTTGTAAAGCCCTTAGCACAATGTCTGGCATGTAGTAAGTACTATATAAATGCTTATCTCCCTTCCCAGCCCCACCAGCCACCCCCGAAACAAATATGTGAAGGAGATGCTCCCTTTCCAAATAGCAGTACTTCCTATCATTGGCCAAGCATCCTTCCCTTGTCCATGAGAAGACATTACTCTCAAGAGCAAAAGTTGTTGAGATTTCTTCTTTCTATGATTTATGATATTTGATAATCAATGAGCCCCTTTTCTATAAATTCAGTTTACCCCTGGTACAAGATGGGTACTCAGATGTATCTGTCATCTCATCAATGTGGGTATTCTCTTCACTATGGCCGAAAGCAATCCCCCGAAAGCAATCCCCCAAAGCCTTCCTATCCTGTGTAACTCTTGTCCTTGCTGTAAGATCATAAATTTAAAGCCAGAAAGGTCTTGAGAGACCATCTAGTTTATATCCCTCATTATATGGATAAGGAAACGAATCCTAAGAGAGGTGACAAGTTTAGGTCTTCCCAACTCCAGGTTCAGTGTTCTATTGACTTCTCTACCTAGCCACCTTAAGCACATCATAGGCATCCCACTAAACATTCTAGAGGTATGCATCAATTTCCACTAATATCACAAGGATACCAGTGGAGCACTTTGTTCATTTCTCATCCCCCACCCCCATTCCAAAAGTCCTGCTTTGATGCCTTATCTTAGAATGTCACTGACTCTGGTTTCCTGAAATCCACATCAATGGATTGTAAGCTTTGGTAGGTTCTTCCATGCTGGAAAACCTTGAACATAGCTCCAGGAGCAGAGTAAGTTTGCTTTTTAAGGACCAAGCTAAGAAATGGAGGGCTCATTACTAATTGGTGATGGATTCTTTGACTGTAGCAACAAATGAAGTGATTCAGTACTATAGGAGGTTAGGAGGGGGAGAAAAGATACTCAGATGATCTAAGAGTTCATAGATTCAGGGATTCCTTCAGTTGTGCAGAAAAATTCCTTTCTATGCCTATCCATCCTGGGGGACTTTTGCCCATACCCGCCCATAAGTGCCCTACAGGGGGTCCTGTTCATTAAATGGAGATCTTCCTTACTTTCTCCTGACATTATAAAGATACTGCAAAGCATTCAAACTGTCAAGCTGTTATTGCTCCCTGTTGCAGCATGACCAGCCATTTTCCTTATGGCATTCTCTACTCCAGTTCTTCTATTAAGTTCAATATTTGCAACCTACTCACACCTACCATGAACCTGTCCATTGACTTCTGTGTGATACTCATTTGGAAGTCTTCTTACACTTAAGTGCTCCATGACTCAAAGATATATAATATCAGTATAATTTTGACATTGAAAGGATAAACTTTTGTTTCTAAGAGAATTTGGGGATCGTTAAAGAAGATGTTTAATAATTACTTGAAAACAATATGGTCCACTCTACTCCTCCTGTTTATTATAGGTCCAACTCATCAACCACACATCATACACATACACACGTTTATGTATATATGTATATCACACACATATATACACATACATAAATACTATATATATATAACACATATATACCTATATATGTCTAATATACATATATACATACACACACATATATATACACTAATACACACATATATGCATACACACAAACATTATAATTTGCCAAGTGTAGAAAGATTTCAGCCAAAGGAAACAGTGGTTTGGAATATGAACTTAATCTTAAAACATTATGGAGAACAGTAGTAGACTATCATGAGCAATATTAGCTTCATAAAACAGAGTAGCAGTAGAAGGTAAAACCAGGTTAAAGAAAGCTTAGTGACCCCAATAAGAGAAGTCATCCTGTGGGCATTTAAAGATGAAAATGGAAGGACAACAAGTGGAAGGAGAATAGAAAGGTTCTTCAAAGATTTTCAGAACATACTTTTTCACCATTAGGGACAGCAGGCTTACTATACTTCCTTGGACTTTAACATCACAATCCCAGAAGTGCTTATGGAGTAGACAAAAATAGCATGAAAGAGAATAAAGACAGGAAAGCTGCCTAATTAGAACAAGTATAAATACAGCAAATCCATGCAGGAGGAAACATAATTGGAAGAGGTCAATTTACAAAGTATCTGAACAAGGGGAGATACCATAGGCATGTAGAAAATAGATCTTAATACTGAAAAAATCCTGACTGTGAATATATCAATAAGTACCATTATATTTTCCTGCCATCCCATCTACATAACACTTTTGTGAAAATATCTACACATGTGGCCAGGGCATCCTGGATGAGGATTTTAGTAATCTGTGCAATTCCACAGTAGGATGCATCTTTACCACCATGAAATTGACTGAAAGATGTCGAGAATTCAAAATCTCCCGACATTTGTCAATTATAAAAATGCATATGATTTGATAAATCAAAATGTTGCCTAAAACCCTAATTTCCTACAGAGTTCCCATTTATATGTCAGAATTATTGAAGATTCCTTGAAAGATAAGAGATAGTGTTGTTCAAGATCAGTGATATAAGCTTGTAAAAATATGTGACACTAATGGAAGAGACCCAATTCAGAGGTCAAGTTGCGAAGAAATTCTCTATAGATGTTAAAGTCCTCCAAATGTTCCTATTTGTAGATGATGGTTTTATCAGTTCTAAGAACACCTTATCACCTGCTGAAATTGATCCATAATGATTTAAAAGAGTGTGGTCTAACAATCTATAAAGGAAAACACAAGTGGATGAAGAATGTCTTTGGAGTAAATGTATCTAGATCATAAAATCCCAAACCACAGAATGCTAAAGCTAGAACACAGCTTAGAGATTATCTAGGCTAGCCCCTTCATTTAATTTATTTTAAAAAATTATCTACTGTCTTTATACTGTTTCCATTTCCAAATATATTTCTATACATAGAATCACCCCTTATCATAAAACAAAAGTAAAATCAGCTCAGCAAAACTAACCAATGGTCTGATGGTCTATAGAGTATTCCCCACTAGTGGAAGGATGGAGTTATATTCTCTTAGTTCTTATCCAGAAGTCAAGCTTGATCATTATGATTACACAGCATTCAGTTTACCTTTGTTGTTGTTGTTGTTATTAGTCTTTCCATTTACATTGTTGGAGTCATTGTGAATACTGTTTTCCTGGTTTAATACTTCAGTCTTTATGAGTTCATATAAATCTTCCCATGTTGTCTAAATGTTTCATATCAATCATTTCTTATCATTCAGTAATATTTCTTATATTTATGTGGCATCAGATTATACATTTCTCCAATTGGTATATTCTCCACTGTATTTCTAGTTCTTTACTACTAGTGTAGTAAAATTATAAAGTGTTATAATTTTAGTCCCTTCATTTTAAAGAAGGGATAACAGTCCGTATGGGAAAACAACTTACCTAAGGTCATATTGCTGGTCAATTTTTTAAAACGGAGCTATAGCCTGTCTTCCCCCTGCCCCCTCAGGCCAGTGCTATTCATTGAGTCACAAAACTAGAGCTGGAAGGGACCTTGGAAACCCTTATTTTTCAGATAAGGAAACCAAAGTCCAAGAAATTAGTGACTTGCCCAAGTTCACCTTGTATAGCAACTTGCAGATTTGAGGTGGAAATAAAGGTCTTCTGATTTGAAATCCTATGTGTTTTCCTCTACACTGTTTCCACTGTTTCCAGAACCCCATGGTGTATTCAGAGATTTAGTTATCTGGAACACCAAGGAATGAGATAAATGCATTTTATAGGTCTCCTTTTTTTTCCTGCATAAGCACAGTGATATTTCCCAATACTTGCTGGCTGACATTTGTAACATTTCTGTATTTAAAAAAATACACAACCCTAAATACTTCACAGTGGCTCATGAAGTCATCCCCCACAGAATCCTTGGGATTTGCCTTGGGCTTTGTAGGTCTACTGTGCAAGTCTGGTTCTGGATCTCCAAACACAGAAACAGTCACACCCACCTTTAATCTAACTGCAAAGTTTATTAATAGAAGATAAGCCACTGGTGGGATACTCAGTTATACCAGAAAAGATATGAGGAGACACGTGCTTCTGTTTTATGGCCACCCTTGGGTCCTGGTCTATTTCTGGGTGTGGGAAATGAAGTCATACAAATAAGCATAACCCAAGACTTAGATATTTGTTAAGGGTTTTTATGTGTTATGTTCTATTTAGATAACCAGAGCCTTTAGTCAATGTACCAAATCTAGGTTAAGCAGACCCCAATCACCCTTGAATACATACATACATACATACATACATATACATATACATATACATATACATATACATATATATGTGCAGGTTAGATATAAGTTAGTTAAGGATGCATTCAGGGGTCAGGAGAATTGTTTTGATTACAGGGGATACATTGATAAATTCATCTGTCTTTTTAACTGTTTCTGCCTACCTACCTCCCCTTCCTCTTTTCAGAGAGGAGAGACCCAATTATTTATGCAAGTACAGCATATAGTCTTTCTCTGAGAACCATGAAACTTTAGTACTGAAAGGAAACTTAGAAACCATTTTATCTAATGCCTCCATTTCACTTTAAAAAGTTAAATTAAGCTTTTTTTCAATGAATAAAAATCTCTTTTCTCTCCCTCCCATCACATCTCCCCTCATTGAAAAAAGCAAAACTCTTGTAATAAATATGCATATTCCAGCAAAAGAAATTTCCACATTTTCCATGTCCAAAATTCATATCTGTCTCAATCTGTACCCTAAGTCCATCACTCATCTTTCCAGAAGTAGGTAACATGTTTCATCACTGGGCCTCTGGAATTTTGGTTGCTAAGTGAGTGATCAGGTTCTTAAATTTTCCAAAATTGTTTGCCCTTATGGTGTTGTTACTGTATAAATTGTCTTCCTGGTTCTACTCACTTCACTTTGCATAAGTTCATACAAGTCTTCCTAGGCTTTTCTAAAATTATCCCCTTCATCATTTCTTATAGCTCAGTAGCATTCCATCACATGCATATACCATAACTTGTTGACCCGTTCCTCAAATGATGGGCACCCCCTTTAGTTTCTAGCTCTTTACCACTGAAAAAAGAGCTACTATCATTATTTCTGTACATATGTAACCTCTTCAATTTACAGAGAAGAAAACCTGCCCACAGGGGTGATCTCCCCATGTCACCCAACTCATTCATAGTACAACAAAATAAGAGAACTCTTTCACTTACTACATTTTCCATCTGCCTTACCTGGTTTCAACTTCACAGAACAAGATGTCCCTCCCAGGTTAAGCACATCTCATCATCATGCTGCTAACTCAAGCCTTGACTGACACCATATCCCTAAGCCTTTTCTTCACTCTGATTGGAGGATTAGAATACCAAACTCCTCCCAATGCCTTCCTTTAGAGAGGGCAGAAAATTGGACTTTTCACTTACTCCTCTCTGTATCTGGTGCCCTGCTTGGTTTAAACTCCACAGAAACAGAGAACCCCTGGACTCCACCCCCTCCACACCTTTCCCACTCTTTTTGTACATTTTCTCCCACCATGAGATTGTCTGTGTTTTTATTAATTATACTCTCTTAGCACAGTGCCCATTAATAATAGGCACTTAAAGGACTTTTACGTGTTATGTTCTATTCAGACTGATGCAGAGTCTCCCTAGTTCTTTACCATCTCTGGGAGTTTTATACTGAGCCATGGAGATAGCCAGAGCCTTTAGTCAATGTACCCAATCTAGCCTAAGCAGAGTCCAGCTACCTTTGAATACAACGATCGTAAGCTAGATAGGGATGCATCCAGGAATCACTTAATAAAATATTTGTTTGGATTGGATGGGAAACATAGTTAAAGAAGGACTTCAGAGGCTTGTCCAAAACTTTTATTTTACAAAGGAAGAAACTAAGACCCAAGGAGGTCGCCCAGTGTAGTAAGCATCCAAGGTATAGCTAATTCAATATGCATTAATTAAGTGCCTCTTATCTGTTGTGCACTATGCTAGCTTCTGGAAATAAACACACACACACACACACACACACACACACAGTTGAAATAGCCCCTACTTTCAGGGATTGGTTTGGAAAATATGGCTGTTGAAGTCTCTCTCTGCCAACTGTGATTGTGGGGCTGACATTCTTTTTTTTTTTTTAAACAAATGCTTTATTAACTTCTGTTTTACATCATTCATTTCCGCCAGATTTTGAGTTACAATAATTTTCCCTCCATTATTCCCCTACCCAACCTCCCAGAATAGTAGTCCCACAAGATATCGCTTCCTCCAATCTGCTCTCTCCCATACCTTCTCCCATAACCCCATTGACTTTTCCATTAGAGGAAGGTGAATCTTTGTGTCCCAATGCCTGCACATCTTATCTCCCTATTACAAGCAAAAGAGTATTAATAATAGTATTTATATATATTTGAAACATTTAATGTTATGACCTCACATTTCAGATCCATTTCCTTCCTCCCTTGTTACCCATTCCTTCTTGGGAGATAAGTAATTCAGTATATGTTGTACATGTCTAGCTATGCAAAACATTATCATAGTAGATATATTGTACAAGGCTGCTTATAATTCCTCCCACTCATCCCACCCCCCACCTGGTCCATTCCCTACATGATCCTGTCCCTCTTCTATAGTGGGTACTTCCAACCTCCCCTCACCCCAAGGATGCCCTCCCACCCATCATCCCTCCTCTCGTCCCCCACCCCCCTATCCTGCTGCAGGTTGAGATATCCCATTTAGTATGTATGTCATTTTCTCCCTGAACCAAATTCAATGTGAATGTGGTTTTGCCTTTTTAGCCTTCCTTATTCTCTCCCTCCTTTGCCACCACTTCCCCTTGCTTCTTCTACATGGGATAGTTTACCCTACCCTGTCTCTCCCCATCTCCTCTTGCCACTTTCCTCTCTCACCTCATAATTTCATCCCTTGAGTATTCTCCCTTCCCAACAAATTCAAACTATGCCCTCTATCCATATATAACTGTAACCATATACACACACACATTCACATATGTATCCATATGACCACACCCCTTCTTCCATTATTTGCATAGTGAGAAAGATATCATCAGTCACAATTATTGCTTTTCCATATAGGAATGTAAATAGTTCAACTTTGATAAGTTCCTTTTGATTTCTTTTCCCTGATTACCTTCTCAGGCATCTCTTCCTTCTTGTGTCTGGATGTCAAATTTTCTATTCAACTCTGGTTTTTTCCTCAAGAATGCTTGAAAGTCCTATATTGTACTGAATGACCATATTTTCCCCTGAAACAAAATACTCAGTTTTGCTGGGTAGGTGACCCTTGGGTTCATTTCCAGTTCTTTTGCCCTCTGGAATATCATATTCCATGCCCTTCTATCCCTCAGTGTAGAAGCTGCCAGGTCCTGGGCTATTCTGATTGTGTTTCCACAATATTGAAATTGTTTCTTCCTGGCTGCTTGTAGTATTTTCCCCTTGATCTGGGGATTCTGGAACCTGGCTATAATATTCCTGGGAGTTTTCTTTTTGGGATCTTTTTCAGGAGGTGATGGGTGGATTCTTTCAACCTCTATTTTGCCCTCTGGATCTAAAACATCAGGGCAGTTTTCCTTGAGAAATTCTTGAAGGGTGATTTCTAGGTTCTTTCCTTGATCATGGCTTTCAGGTAGTCCAATAATTTTTAAATTGTCTCTCCTGGATCTATTCTCCAGTCAGTGGTTTTTCCCATGAGATATTTCACATTGCCTTCTAATCTTTCATTTGTTTGGATCTGCTTAACAGCATCTTGATTTCTCATAAAGTCATTAGCTTCCATTTGCTCCAGTCTAACTCTGAAGGAATGAATCTCCTCAGTGAACTTTTGAGATTCTTTTTCCATCTGGCAAATTCGACTTTTAAGGCATTCTTCTCCTCATTGCCCTTTTGGGCCTCCTTTGCCATTTGAGCTAGTCTATTTTTTAAGGTGTTGTTTTCCTCAGTCAGGCTGTTGACCTCATTTCATACTTTTCCTGCATCCTTCTCATTTCTCTTTCTAATTTTTCCTCCACTTCTCTTATTTGATTTTTTAAAGTCCTTCTTAAGGTCCTCTATGGCCTGCAACCCACTCATGTTTTCCCCTGGGGCTTTTGGAGCAGGACTTTTGACCTCACAGTCCTTTTCCCGCTCTATGCCCCCAAAATAGGAGTCTAGGATTGCATTTTTCTGTTTCCTTTGCCTTGGCATGTTGCCGCTTAATTACTTGACTTTTGGGCTTGTTGCCACACTATGGCTTTAAGGCCAGATAGAGGAATTTTCGTCCTGAACGTGTGGGGGGCAACTTCCGTTTCTGGCAAGCTATAAACCCACCCACAACTTCCACCCTAGATCACAATCCAGATCCAGGAGGTTAAAGCAAGAGCGATTACCCCCCAAGACTGATCGCTGGATCTCCCCACGATTTGTAGGCTGGGAGCTGGATCTGCCTCTGAAAACTACAAAATGGCGTGTCTCCTCAGCAGCTTCTAGCCCCCAGGGGAGGGAGCTGACGCATTCACTAAATACAGGTCCCAAAGTCCATAGGGCACTAACCTCTTACTTTGTCCTAGGCATGTCTATGTTGATAATTCTGGAGTCTCCAGCGTTCCTGGTGTTCTGGGGTTCCTCCAGCCAGCTGCTGGCCCTGTCACCCTGGGGCTAAAACCTCGGCTCACGCGGACCTGGGCTCGGCTCCTGCGCTCTGCGATCTGTGAGCTGCCAGGTCCCAGACCACTGCGCTGGTCCTTCCTGCAGGGCTGCTGGGCTGTCCTCAGCGGGAGGTTAGCTTCTCTGTGTCATTCTGTGGGTGCTGGGGCTCCAGAAGTTGTTCAGAGTCCCCTTTTACATAATTTGAGGGGAATCTGGGGGCAGAGAGGCTTGGAAGAGCTGTTTCTACTCCTCCATCTTGGCTCTGGGGCTGACATTCTATTGGTGGGAACCAGCATGTACCTATAAAATTAAATCTAAAATACAGACAAAGTAGCTTCTGGCATGGGATTGAGTAGTAATAGTCCTGGTGTGATAGGCAGTTTGCTAACAATAGAACAGGAGTTCCAGAGGGTCCAATGGAAGGGTAGGGTAGAATGGGAAAGGGAGAATAGGGATAGGTATGAGAGAACATTTTGTGCAACCTTTGTATCACTCTTTTTTTTTTTTTTTTTGCTTTTTGGAGAGCAATTGGGATTAAATAACTTGCCCAAGGTTACACGGCTAGGTTTGTTTGTTTTTTTTTTTTTTTTGAGGGCAATTGGGTTTAAGTAACTTGCCCAAGGTCACACGGCTAGGTTTTTGTTTGTGTGTGCATTAAGTGTCCGAGGCCGGATCCGAACTCAGGTCCTTCTGACTCCAGGGCCGACACTCTACTCACTGTGCCACCTAGCCGCCCCCTTTGTGTCATTCTTAAATCAAGTTGTTAAGGACTTTATGGGCTCAGCAGATACTTTCATGTGATAACAGGTATAATCAAGACAGAAACCTTTCCTGGTTGAGTGTTTTTTTCACACTTTCCTTGTTTGGTTCAATAATGTATTTTCCACTCCATCACATTGGTCCTGTAATGTAATGTCTGTCAGGGACCCAAAGATGCTAGTCTTATGAGTCAGGCACTCATGGCTACTTTGGATCAGGTCCTATAGATACAGTGTTAGTTTTTTTTTAGCCCCCCCCCCCCCCCACTTTTAACAGAATTTAACAGTCTGAGGATTAAGTTAGGAATGTGAAGAGTATAAATTTGGAGCTTCCGGGTTAGAGCCCAATGATCTAGAAAATATCACCCAGAGATCCTGAAAGAAGAAACCATGAAGGAGGACATGTTGCAAAGGGATGTACATGAGGATCATCTAATCTTATCTGAGTTGTACAGAGACAGAGCTTTGGAACTAGACTGAGCTGAGTCTTTTGCAGTCACGATGCCCTGAGACACAACAATCACCTTCATGTACTTATAAGGCAGCCAAACCAAAGGACAGCTACTGGAGAAGTACTCCTTAATTCCTTAATGAATGAAACCCAGATGAAAGAAGGCTCTCCTGGGAGAGGCAGCCCTGCATCATTAATCGACCAACTTTCACAGCTGGCAGGGAGGAGAGAGGGGTCACAGGGCTACCTCTCCATCCCAAAGTGGGGCTTCATTATTAATCTGGGTGATTCAAGGGGAGGACGTCTTCAATCCTGGAGATTAACATCCCTGTCAGCACTATGGGCTGCATTCTCTGTGTCAGCAGAAAGTCACATAAAGTACAAAAATTTTAGCTGTCTTTCCTGAAGTATTCATCTTCATTTAATGGGTTCTACAAACAGGGACATCCCAACAGGGGGCCCAGGAGCACATTTATACCTGGGAAGGGAAATTCAAGTAAAGGACTGCTGTGTCACTATGGGAGATTCACATCTTTTAGATGGCTTCCATTCTTTCTCCATCCCTTCCTCTCCTCCATTTCTCTTGTCCTCAGTCTGTCTTGTCAAGTGTTGTTTGTCTATTTCTGTCTATGCCTCTTTCTATCCATCTTTCTGTCCCTGTCTCTTTGTCATTGTCTCTCACACACCAAAAAAAGCCTCATCATCGTCTCTGTCTCCTGTTTGTCTTGCAATTGGTTCTGATTCTGGCCCTCTGTTCGTGGCTTTTTTGTTTGTGGGGTAAGGGTTGGCAATGAGGGTAGTACCTGTGATTTCTTTGTTCTAGGGGACTTCTTGGTGAACAGATCCTCTCTCCCAGTGAAGGTTCCTACCTGCTCTCCCATTTAGTCTTAGAGGGTTGCCTGGGGGACTGAGAGGTTAAGAAACTTCCTAGGATCATAGAGTCAGCGTTAAAAATCTTCCCAGAAGAACATCTAGATTCTAGTGCAATCTGTTCATTTTGTAAGTGAGGAAACATAGACATTATCGTGTCAGCCTAACAAACACCCAATAAAATAAATATCCCCATATACATAACAGAAAAAAGAAGTTTGGACATGAAACTTCCCATCTCTCCCATGTATAGCTTACTTTTTATTTAAAGTAAGTAATAAATTCTACAGGTAGCTTTCAAGGTTATCCTGCCTGTCTTTGAAGCCTTCCGGCTTTTCTGTTCTCTTTTGCTCACAGAAAAAAACCTCAGAACTTCATTGACCTTCTTTTCTCTTTAATTCTTTCATATTTAGCAACTTTGTACCTATTTGCTTCCCTCTTACCTCCCTGCAAATTTTTTTTGGAAAAAAAGAGCCAAACCTTTGTAACAAACATGCATAGGCAAGCCAAACAGATTCTTACAATGGCCATGCCTGGAAATGTGTGTCTAATTTTGTGTCTTACACCTGTAACCTCTCTGTGAGAAGGACATGCTTCACTGTAAGTCAGAGGGAGAATTAGAACGCAGCTCTTCTTTACTCCCAGGCCTTCTCCCTATCTGGGAGCTTCTCTATCTCTTTCTGTGGCCTTTAAAAAAAATTAAATTTTATCTTTTTTTCAGATCTGCATTCTCTCCTTTCCACTTCCCTCTCTCCTTGCCCCCATTGGGGAAAACAAGAAAAACAAAACCTTTTACAAACATATATTTGTTTGACAAGAAACAACAACAAATCAGATCTGGGCATGAAGGGAATCCTTTTAGATTATCTAGTCCAGCCCTCTCAGGGTGTGTGTGTGTGTGTGTGTGTGTGTGTGTGTGTGTGTGTGTATACATACATATATGTATACATACACACATGTGTGTATGTATGTAGAAATTGAGGCCTAGAGAAATGAAATGACTTTGCCTTGATCGCTGTCTCTGTCTTTCTCTCTGACTTTTCTGATCATAGGGTCCTATTTGTCAATACAGTGAAACAAAGGGAAGACTGAACCTGTGCTTGCCTCACACAGCACATATAGATGAATTCTCTGGATTATTGTTTGGATTTTCTTTTATGAATATAGTGTAGGCATCCTGAGTTCTAAATGAATAATCCCCGTTGATGGACATTGAGGAAGAGGTTGTAATCCATAGAATATGACCTTGAGGGCAGGAACACTCCCTTCCTTCCTTCCTTCCTTCCTTTCTTCCTTCCTTCCTTTCTTCCTTCCTTCGTTTCTTCCTTCCTCCCTTCCTTCCTTCCTTCCTTCCTTCCTTCCTTCCTTCCTTCCATCTCTGTCTATCCCTCCCTGTCCCTCTATCTTTCTGTTTCTGTGTCAATCTTTATCTCTCAACCCATCTCTCCCTCCTCCCCCCACCTTTCTCTCCCACTCTCTATCTCGCTCCCTCTTTCCTCTTTCGACCTCCTCAGTTTTAAGGCAAGGAAACTAAGAATCCATGAGGTTAAGGGACTTGTCCATTGGGACAAGTTGGGATTTAAATACAGATTTCCTGACTCCAGATCCAAATCTAGTGTACTTCTCAAGAGACTGTGCTGGATTTCATTGTGACAGGCTGTATCAATATGACATGTACCACATTGTACCAAATACAGGCTATGCTTCCGCCCCATCTGACTTGTATAAAATTTGAGTGCAGCCTGTAATTAGTGTCAATTTTTCATTGAATATATACATATATATATAATATGTATATACATTTAAATATGTGTGTATGCATGTGTGTGTGTGCATGTGCATGCACATGCACACATATTTCTTTCAGTGAAACTTCATTTTAGATTTGCAATCTGTTGGTAGATGGTACGTTTGGGTCAAAATGAAACACAAAAGAACAATAATAAAAGCAACAATGAATTTATAGCCCTTTAATGTTTGCAAATCACTTTACATTCATTATTTTTTCATTTAATTCTTACAAAAACCCCACAAGTACTTTTAAAGTGAGATAGAAATTTTAAGTGATTTACCTAAATCACCCAACTAATATGGGTTTGAGATGGAATTTGTATTCGGGTTTTCCTGATGCTGTCTAATACTTTATTTGTTAAACAACTTACCAACTCCTAATATATATATATATATATATGTGGTATAAAAAAATTATAAACTCTTTCTTCCCAACAAACCTTCTAGGGATTATAATGTTAGAGAGTTGCCTGAACCAGTGAGAGGTTGACTTGTCTGAGGTCACACATCTAGTTGTGACTGGGGCTGAAGTCCTTTGGACACCAAGCCTAAAACACTTTCCACGGAGCCACACTGGCCCCAAATCAGGCCATCTGGAAGTGGTCCCAGGCCCTTCAGTTACATAATGTGAATTTCTGCCATCAGTGACTACAGTTCTGTGGTAAACACTAGTGAGGGCATTAAGGACAGGGATAGCATCTTGAGCAAATGTGTAAAAGTGGGGATGTATAAGAAATGTGTTAGAGAAAGTGAATAGAGTTGTAAAGTCTGGAGTTGGGTACATATGTAGATAAGGGTTTGAGACTTTCAAGGGAGACAAGGAAGGTTGAGTTAATCATAGGATCACAGATTTGAAGATGGAAGGGGGCTTCTAAGGTATCTAATTGGGCAAATGGCCTACAAATCTCCTGTGGACTGAAACAGGTTAAAATTTAATTTGGAAATGTTTAACAAAATTAATTTTGAAATATAATATATTTATTGTTGTTGTTCAGTTGTTTTCAGTCATGTCTGACTCTTCATGAGCCCATTGGGTTTTCTTGGCAAAGATCTTGGAATAGCTGACCATTTCCTTCTTCAACTCATTTTACTTGAGGAAACGGAGACAAACAGGGTTAAATGACTTGTCCAGGGTAACAAAGGTAGTGTCTGAGGCCAGATTTGAACTCAGGAAGATGAATCTTCCTAACTCCAGACTTAGCACTCTATCCACCATGCCACCTAGCTGTTCTGTACAATACTCCATAGAGAAAGTGAATTTGTATTTTTCTAAGCTAATACACAGCCTTACAGGGATCTGTTTTTGAGTTTGATGCCTCTGATCTTGTCGAACTTACTCTTTTTACAAATTAAAATCAGGTGAAGTGACTTGCTCAAACTGATCCAAGTAGTAGAAGTAAGTGCTATAGCTGAGATTTGAAGCCAGGATTCACGCTCCAAGGACAGAACTCTATCTATTGTCTCTATGCTGCTGCTATGTCTTTGAAAACTGATAAGAGACTTTTTATAAAATATCTGTCACTGGAGGTGAATGGAATCTGGTTTGTTACTTTCCTTGAGGAGAGAGCTGGGGGTCTGTTTAGTTTCCTTCATCTATCCATCCACCCATCTGGCATTTATTAAGAGCATACTGTTTGCACATCACTTTGCTACATGCTAGAGAAGACACAATTTAAATACAGTCCCTGCCCTTTCAGAGCTTACATTCTAGTGAGGGGAAAGACAGCATCACAGACTACTAGAACATATGTATTACAACACAAACACATTAGAAAGTTGGGAAAATAGTTTTGTGAGGGCTTGAGGTATACAGTTCATTAATAACTCTCTAATGAGGATGTTAATAAAAAAGCGGAGATTACTGATGACATTTAATCTACCTTCCCCTGCATAAAGACAGATGGTAAATTCACTTGGATTTGACTCAAGCTGAATGCAGAGTAACCTGGCCTTCACTGAAAAGCTAACAGAAGATATATTTCCTGGTCTTTTAATTATCAATTCTTACTATGATCCTGATGCAACCTGCCCTTGTGAGCCAGGATGTGGCTCCTGCATTCTACATTCAAATCTAGGAGGGTTGGCTAGGGCTCATTCAAAGCTTGGCTGTGATTCATGAGCTCCTTTTATTTCCAGGCTCTTCCTCCAGAACCTAATCCCTTCTGTGGGATGAGACAACAACTTGGTCCACTGACCAAGTGAACAGACAACCATGGGGCCATCAGTTGGACTCAGAGTCCCTGGGCAAAATAGGCTAGTGTTGGTAATGAATGTGTGTGCTGTCCCCATTTCATGACCACATATTTATACTTCTAAGACTTAAGAAACAATGATCTTCCCAATCATCTTATGATGTAGACAGTACAACTATCATTATCCCCATTTCATGGATGAGGAGTCTTTAGGTTAGGTGATTGTTACCTGTTTGCAGAGCTAGTCAGGGTCAGAAGTGGGCTTTAAGCCCCCATGTGCTGATTCCAAGCCTGGTGCTGGAAACATTGAGTAATATATCATTTTCCTAAAATACCAGTGTACATTGCAACAAAACAAAACAAATAAAAAACAGCTAAGAACAAAACCCACACAGAAAAATTTTCAATTGCTTCCCATTGCCCACAAGTTCAAACTCCTTGCCATGGCATTTAGGGCCTTCTGAACTCTGATCCCTCCTCCAATCTTATTTACATTACTTCATGAACACTCTGCCCCAATCAAGCTGATCTCTTTCATTCCTGTATACCACATATCCACTCTTACCTCATTGCCATTGTTCATTACCCCTCTCTTGCCTTGATCTTTCTTTATCTATTTCTATTTATCTAAGGTTTGGTCTTCAAAGCCAAGGTGAAGTTCATTCCTATCACCCAAAGCCTTATGTGGCCACCTCAACCAATGGCGATGTCAACTTCTTCTGAATTCTTGCAACACTTACTGTCTATAAACCTTTTTTTCACCGCTGCTACATGTTACCCTCTATAGTTGGTTAGATTTTGACATATAACTCATCTCTTAACCATATTGTGAGCTCCACAAGTATAGGGAACTTGTAAAAAAATCTCTTTTTCTCTAATTGGATTTATGGGGAGGATGATTCAATCACTTATGCACTTAAGAATTCACCCATTCAATAAACATTGAGTGCCTATCCACCTACTCATCCAACCATCCATAATATATAAATTTATTTACCCATTCATTCATGAATCCATATATCCATTCGTTAATCAATTAGTCAATAAACACACATTTCTTAAGTGTTTACTATATTTCAAACTAGAATTCAATGAGGGTAGGAAGGGGGGCAGTATCTGCAAAATATACATACAAAAAAACCCCACAACATGATAAGTGTGGTATGGAAGGCACCAGCAGTTGGAGGCAGGGGTAGATGGATCAGAAATTACCTTATGTAGAAGATGGCTCATTTGGAGGTTCAAAAGAAAGCGGGAATTATAAGAGTCAGAAACAAGGAGGGGCTGTATTCCAAGCATATAGGACAGTTAATGAAAAGATATGGAAGCAGGAGATGAATGTGAAGTGTTATGCATGAGGTACAGTAAGAAGATGAGTTTGACTGGACTATAAAGGGCATTGTAGTAAGTAATGCGTAATACGGATGGAAAGTAAGATGTGGTCAGTTTGAAAAGACTATTAAATGACAAAGGAGTTTTATATTTAATCCAAGAGGTAATAGGGAATCAATAATATGCTAATAACATACATAGTACCTGTTTTTTTTGGAGAGCTTATGTAATATGCTCAGGCATTGTTTGTTTGTTTTCTGTATGGTTGTTTTGAGTTTGGCTTGGTTTAGTTTGGTTTTGCCAAAAATGGAAGATACTTTACTCACTCCACCAGTACTGCAGTTGGGGCAAGACAGCTGCTATTGTTTCAGGAAGCTCCAAAAGTCAGACTGCCATGGATCCTTTTCAAGGAACCTATAAGATTAACTCTACATGGAGGGGGCTCATTGCCCGGAGCTGGAGATAAAGCAATCAGGCTAAGCCCTCAAGAGGCTTCAGTAGAGATATTCATGCGAGGTGCAGGGAGCATGAAAAGACAAGAACAAATGGATAATGAACTCAGCCTGTCTTCCTATGGGCTCTGGGATCATTTCCTTATGTTCTGTAAGAAAATTTCATCCCTATTGCCTACCTTGGAAGGTGTAGAAGAGTTGAGTATTTTTGTGTATGGTGACAATGGTAATTCTGAAAATCTTGTTATTTACACTGCTTTTATGTCTTAATTAAATGCTTTTATATTGGTTTGGAGCCTTGTGCAGTTTGTAAATTACATTGGTTGGGGCTCAGGCTGTGATTTGCAGAATCAATTATCCTAAACAGCCCATACTGAACCTTTAGAAAAGGCTCAAGAAGCTCCAGAGATAGAGCTTTAAGAGGTCCAATGTTATATTTACAATCTCACTTAAGGGATAAGACAAATGCTGAGCAACCACAAAAAAGTAGCTTGCCATCAAGTACCAAATGATTCTGCATGAGCTGATTGATCCCTAAGTGCTGGAGAAACCCCAATATAATGGGTCAGTCAAGGGAAGTTGCCTGTAAGTTCAGGCTCATATATCATAATATTTCCTTGCTTATTATTTTCTTTATGTTAAAGTGTTTATTTTTATTTTCAGTTCCAAATTTATTCCCTCTCTCCACCATCTCCCCCACCCATAGAGAAGGAAAGAAATACAATGTCCAAGGATCGTAAGATTTAGAGTTGGGAGGAACCTGAAAAATTACTTAGTCCAGCTCCTTCCTTTTACAAAGGAGGAAACTGAAGACCATGTGCTTTTGTCAAAGTCATGGAAGTAGTAAATAGAAGACCAAAAAACTAGGGTTTCTGACTCCTGATTTCTGTACAATTTCTCCTACACAGGTTGGACTTCCTCCGCAATGGAAAGGAAATGGGAAGGCATCCCTGGTACATATTATGAGGCTCCCTTTTGTTGGCAGAGCTATGAAAACCCATGAATTATACTTCTAGATGTATGAAAATTTCAACTTTATCTGATTCTTTTACTCATGAGGAGATTCAATATTAAGATAATTCATAGTTGATCCTTTGGGACATCCCTCCAGTAACTTGGAGGTATGATGGAAAGAGAACTTCATTTCAAATCAGAGGACTTGAGTTTGAATCCTGGCTTCACATTGACCTACCAGTATGGCCTTGGACAACATTTACTTTTTCTGAGCTTCTGTTTTCTTAACTTTACTCCCAACGTTGGGATTGGAATTTTATTGTTGTTCTCCATTCACTTCAGTCATGTCTGAGTCTTTGTGACCCCATTTCAGGTTTTTTCCGCAAAGATACTGGAATGGTTTCCATTTCCTTCTCCATTTCATGTTACAGATGATTTAACAGGGTTAAGTGACTTAGGGTCACACAGTTAGGAAGTGTCTGAGGCCAGATTTGACTTCAGGAAGATGTCTTCCTGACTCCAGGCCCAGCACTCTATCCACTGTGCCACCCAACTGCCCTTTGGGATTGGGCTAGATAACCTCTAATATCTTTGCCTGTCCTAAATATGTAATTCTAAGTGGGAGTACTTGAGGGCAAGAGATGGGTAAGAAGGAGGCAAAGAGGGCAAGTCATAATAGCAAATACTAGAAACAGACAAATTTATCGTCCAGTTGAAAGAGCTTAAAAGCCAAGAAACCTGAGTTCTAATGCCAACTCAGACAATGACTGGCAGTATGATTGCTTCCCATTACACAGACTTTCAGACTAAGAAGGAACCTACAAAGTCATCTAGTCCTATCCTTACCTGAATAAGAATCTTTCCTACAACCTCTAGTGAGCATGAAGTTTAATCCTTGTGGAGATAATCCTTTCATTCCTTTTGGGATGTGGTTGATTTCAATGACTCTGGAAGATAGATGAGGCTAATGATTTTGTGTAACTGCCTCACTTCAATCTAATTCACTGGGAAGTCAGGGCATCACCCCATGGGTCTTCTTAAAAAAATGAAGGATGAACAACAATGGCTCTAGTTGTTAAGAAATCATTTTTGTTGCTGTTGCTGCTGTTTTCTGACTTCAAACTTGGGGTCTTCCTTCCTTCCTTCCTTCCTTCCTTCCTTCCTTCCTTCCTTCCTTCCTTCCTTCCTTTCTTCTTTCTTTCTTTCTTTCTTTCTTTCTTTCTTTCTTTCTTTCTTTCTTTCTTTCTTTCTTTCTTTCTTTCTTTCTTTCTTTCTCCAAGCAGAACCAGTTTAATCTCTTTTCTCCCATGACAGCCTTTCACGTATTTGAAGATAGCTATTGTGCCCTGCCAAAATCTTTTATCTAGGCAAAATATCCCAGATTTTTGTCACTGTCCCTTCTCATGATCCTCTGGTGGTGCTCTAACTGGCAGTGTCATTCCTAAAATGTGGTACTAAGAACTGCACCCCAAACTAGGCTGCAGTTTCATCTTCTATAAAATGAGTGGATTGTACTAGAAGATTTCTGGTGTCTCCTCCGGCTCGATTTTTTGGTGGCTCTCTAATTGGGCACAATGTTAGCCTGAGTAAGAGAACATTTTTAAGGGAGTACAGTTTTTAAACATTGAAATATCTGGCCAAATTTCCAGCAGAGTGTTTTCAAGTCAGGCAACCTCTCTTTCTTCTAGATGAGCTCGATTTGTAATTAGCATAGTGCTTATGCATCAACGGTGCTTCTTAAATCCTTGAAAGCAATTCTCTTCAGAAGGTGACAATCTCCTAGTAATCCTGATTGCAGCACTTGTTGATTTAGGAAATTTTTCCCCTCAGAGAATATAGAGGTAAACTTCAAAATAGCTCCTGGATCAGCATTTCTGCATGAGTGGGGTCCAAATTCCTGAAGGTCTTAAATCATTCCTACCTGCCTTTCTTATGCCTACAGTCATTCACCAAGACAGAGTTGAAGATGTCAGCTTCCTGTTGATCTGAACTAAATAAATATCTGTGTGGGCCACCTGCTACTAAATAGGAACTCCATCCTACTAGAGTCCATGGAATTCTTTTATTTTTATAGCCCTTTTTTAATTTTAACAGCCCTTTTGCCTTGTTTAGGGAAGAGCTGCCTGTAGAGTGCTTGGGTGATTAACTGCTTGCATCTGAAATAAGGTACCCTAGGAGCTGGGTAGTCATCATTTATTTATAGATGTAGGGCACTGAAAACTCAGGAGTATGAGAACTCAAGAAGAAGCTGACTTCGGGGGGGCCAAAGCTGCAAGGTCTGAGCAAAGAGAGGCAAGAATCAGGGCTCATGTCTCTAACACTAATTGTATGAATTTGGGTGTGTTCCTTTATGTTTTTGAACCTCAGGAGGCTCATCTGAAAATACAGGTCATAATACTTGGCCTACTTGCCTCTCGGGTCACCCCATCCAACCACGCTTTTTGTTGTTCATTCATTTCAGTTGGGTCCACCTCTTTGTGACCCCATTTGGGGTTCTTTTGGCAAAGATACTAGAGTGGTTTACCATTTCCTTCTCTAGTTCATTTGACAGCTGAAGAAACTGAGGCAAATAGGGTTAAGTGACTTACCTAGGATCACACAGCTAGTAAGTGTCTGAGGTCAGATTTGAAGTCAGTGTAAAGTTAATGGGATTTAAGATCTTCTGTGCCTATTAATAGGCCTCACATGAAGTCCATTAAGGGAAGCTTGCTCAGGGGAGGCTTGCTTATAGGAAGGTTTTCATACTTTTTCTTAATTTCTAATTAGGCACTGAGTCATGAGGGTTGTGATGCCCTCTGGCTCTAAAAAGGGTATATATACTCTGAGGTTAGCATTTTGCTTTGGGTCTCACTCATTGGAAGAGTGTTCTTGTGATTTGACTGATGAGACTCTGGGTAGTTGTTAAGGAGTTTCCTCCCCTCCCCCCTTTGAAGAACCCAGATGTTGGTTCTTCTCTCTCTGGTAACTATGTATGTATTGCCTTCATCAGACAGTTGGATCTGTCTGTTTATCTGTTCTAATTTCTCAGACAGTTAGAAGGCCTGTCTGTTGGTCTTTACTTCTATGCTTGTATTTTCTCTGAAGTTCAGGGTGCTGACTTTTCCCCTGAACTAATGAATGTAATTAAAAAGCTTGTTGACCCCTTAGACAGCTATCTTTCCTAGTAAAACAGATCTAAGAACCTGTGCTAGCACCATCCTGTTATGCCAGTATGGTTGTTGCTACAGTCAGGAAGATGAGTCTTCCTGACTCTGGGTCCCACATTTCATCCACTACACTAACAATACTAAGCACTAAGTATATGCCAGGCCATGTACTAGGTGCTGAGGATATAATGGCCATACAGAAACAAAAACAAATAAAAACCACCCTACAAAGTACCTGCCTTCAAGGAGCTTCCATTCTACTGGTATGTAAATACGAATTTTTTATAATTTTCCTTCACTGTAGTCCTCTTCAAGTGCTATATTATGGTATGGAGGTGTGTTCAAAGGCTATGACAGAGGTACTTCAGTTTTACCCATCAATCAATCAATCACTGACCAAGCATTTATTAAGTACCCGCTACAGGACAAACACTGTGCTAGGTGCTAGGGATAAAAAAAAATGAAACAGTCCCTGCCCTCAAGGAGCTTATATTCCAATGGGAACTATCAGCCAGAAAGGCTTCATGGATTGTGTATTGGATGTCTAATGTTTGTCCTTTCTAAGATGATGAGAGGCTCATCAACAGATTAGCAATGGGGGAAATTTTTAGCCACAGAAATTCTTGAAGACGCTCTACTAAATCTTATAAGTTTTGTGATGTGTTTGGTGGAGGGAAGGCCCATGCCAGCAGGATTATAGATTTCCAGAAGCATGGATGTACTGTAACATTGTTTTTATGGGGAAAGTCATTCCAAGTTACAGGCACCATTTTGTAGCATCACAGACATAGGCTGTACCTTTTAGAGATGATATGGCAACCTCAGTTCCCTTGGAAAAGAAGTAGACTAGCCAATGTAGGTGGCTGGGTCAACTCTGCTTTAGTCTGGGCTTTCCACTGGGTTTGGGGGGAGAACAAGTCACTTCTAACATGGGATGTGTTGTACTTCCAAATGGGGTCTGTAACCAGGTCATCTTTCCCCTTTAGGAATAACACATTAATCCATACTTCAGAGAAGAGTCATTTCATCAGTGTCTAAATCCCCTCTATCAACAAAAGCAGAAGAAATAAGCTGAATCACAAGGTTGGTTAGCCTTTCTACTCCTCCTAAGTCAGGAATCTATGGGGATGACTCTATTGAAAAAGTCACTGCCTTAGTTTCCATCACTCTAACCCTGGTCCTTGATTCCTTCTCACATATAACATAGTGAGTGAGGTGAGGTGAAGCTATGTCTGTTTTCAAATGGAATTAAAATATAAACATAGATGACTTCAGATTATATGTATGATCAGGGCTTTACTGTTGGCATGGATAACTGAAAGTCATATCATACTTACCTTGGGATTGAATAGTTGTGTAATATTTGATAGTTGTAATATTGAATAGTTGTGTAATATTTGATAGTTGTAATATTGAATAGCTGTATAATATTTCTCTTTGCTATGGGACCATTAGCTATGGTGAAAAATAATAAAGAAACCCCTTTTTTGTAGAGTATTTCATGGTTTACTGAGGAAGCCCTTTAGACATGGCATCTTCATAGGACCAAAGATTTAGAACTGGAAAAGACCTTAGTACTATTAAGTCTAACCCCTTCACTTTACAAATGAGGAAACTGAGGCATGGAGAGGTAAAATGACTTGCCCAGGGCCACAGAGTCAGAATATAGACTCAATCCCCCCTCCCTACAAGGCCAGCAGCATTCTAGTTCCATTTTAGAGATGAAGAATCTGACACTCAGAAAGGACAGTGATTTATTAGAGGAAAATCTGGGAATGAAACTCATATCTCCTGACTCCTATTCCACAGTTTTCCACTGCACTATACTGCTTCCTTTCCATTAAGAAGTGTTCTGTGTACTTGGAGAGAAAATAGGGGAGTCCTGCTGTGTTTAGATGGGGACAAGGAGCCATAGTTACCATAATTTCTGCACACCTCCATCACCTTTCCCTCTTCTGTGCTCTGATTGGTTCCTTGTCCCTGGCAGGGGTGCAGAGACTGAACTCTAGAAAATCAATTTATTGGGTCTTTTTCTTCCTATTTCGTTTATCCTGATTAATTAAAAGTGTGGCTACACTGCTCCCCTGGGCAGAAATCCAACTCACAAAAACTTCAGGTAATCAATACTTATTTGAACAGGGCCCTGTTTTAAGGTGGATCTAACAAAGCTACATCATCAGCCTGCTGGGAAAAGGGCTACAATGGGGAAAGATTCCCTTCTCTGCTCCCTCACACTCCTCTCACCTTGAGAAAAAGAGCACCCACCAGCTACCCTGCTGTGACTTCCTCCATAAACACACTCTAATGAGAGACAACTGCTCTGATATTTGGAGTCAGAAGGCATGCAATAAAATCCCAATTCTGTTACTTGTAACCTTTGTGACCTTGGAGAAGTCCCTAAACTCCTTGTACCTCAGTGTCTCCATCT
The DNA here is from genome assembly GCA_011680675.1 of Gymnobelideus leadbeateri. NCBI lineage: Eukaryota > Metazoa > Chordata > Mammalia > Diprotodontia > Petauridae > Gymnobelideus > Gymnobelideus leadbeateri. The sequence continues at coordinate 67,049 of WOXC01001243.1, forward strand.
GTAAAATGGAGAGGTTGGAAAAGAGAAATTTTAAAGTGCCTTTTAGCCTCCATGACTGGAATTCTCTTCTTCCCCACCTCTGCCTCATTAAATACCTAGCTTCCTTCAAGGCCTAGTTCAGGAGGCACCCGAATCTTTCACCAGGCCAATACTGTTATGCCAGGTAATTATCCGACTGAGGGTTAGAAAATTTGAGTAAATGCCATTAATTTCTTTTTTTTTTAATCAATTTATTAGTTTAGTTTCAGTTAACAAGTTTCAATTCCATAGTTCCTTGATTTTCAAATTTCCTTTACTTCCCTCCCCCCTCCCCACACGACAGCATATTATAGTCTAGTAGAAGATCTGCAAATGCATTCATATTAGACATTATTCCAATTACAAAGGCGTATTGTACTAGGTGGGATGAAAGATGGTAAGGAAGAGATAAAACCAAACAATGAAAAGAACAAGATCATTTAGTTTGCTTCCATCAGGATTCAGGTTCAGTTCTTTCTAGTTATATCTCTGGATGGCGCATTTCTCACTTTCTTGAGTCTTTTGGGATTAACTTATATCACTGCATTGCTGAAAAGAGTCCAGTCTGTCATAGTCGGTCATCATAGATATGGTATGTCTGTGATTGTATACAGATTTCTTCTGATTCTACTCTTCTCACTCAGCATCAGTTTGTATAAGTCTCTCCAGGTAATTACATTAATTTCTTATAGGTGTCTCTCAAACTGTTTTTATGGGTTAGCACCAAAGAAACCCTTAGGACTTGTATGGAAGCTAGGTTTATGAAATGCACTTTGCTCCAGGCCCCTCTCCACATCGGAATGCAAATAGCCTTAAGCACAAATACAAAACCAAGGGGGTGAGGTCAGTGTCCTTCAACCTCCTAGCCCACACTATGCCATTTCTCATGCATATCTGTCATCAGAGAGAGATGAAGCCCTGACTTGTTTTGTTTTCTGGCTAAGCAAAAAAAAAAAAACAAAACAAAACAAAAAAAAACCTTACCGTCTCTCTCCATGTTTTTTTTTTTAATTGTTTGTCCTAACCCACAAACCACTTTTTTTCTAATCTAGAGAGATCACTCTCTCCAAACTATTCTCCTACTCTGAAATTCTTTTTTTCTCACCCACTAAAATTCTCTGGATTTCATTTCCCTTCTTCCTTCACAAATCCTGGCTAAAGTGGAGAGCTAAGTTTATAATTCTCAAGCAAAAACCTGAACAACAAAAAAAAATGTAATACTAACTAAGAGACAGTCTCTTAAGACAAGACACAAAAACACATTGGTTCCTGCAAAGTCACCAAGAGCAACAAATTGTGTCAGTATTTGGAGGGTCTTAGCTCTTCTGTGTTGTCCTGGTCTGGAATCCTTGAGCCCACCTCTAGGATTTACATGATCCTGGTAATAATAACTGACATTTGTATATCCTTCTAAAGTTAGCAGAAGTTAACATACAGTAGTCTATTCCAGCCTTTTAAGTAATACTATTGCCCCAGTTTTGCTCTGGTTAGGAAATGCTAAATGATGTACTTACCCATGGTCACACAGCTAGTAAAATGCTGGAAGCAAAATTCAAAGTGAGGTCTTTCCGATGTGAAGTCCAGCACTCTATCCATGGAGGTGATAGTGCCCTTAGAGATCATTTAGTCTACCTAGATCATTTTTCAAAGAGGAAACTGAGGCCCAGAGCAGTATAGGACCTCATAGACATCTTCCATTTGTGAGGGAGTCTAGTGGTGAGATAATCCAACATCCCCATTTTAGAGATGAGGTTACTATCTGTTCTCCCAAAACTACGAGAGCGGAAGTGACTTGACCAAGGTTATGAATCAAATTATTTGCCAAAGGGTCTAAGATCTTAGGTAAGTCACTTTCTTGGGCCTCACTTCCCTCATGAGGAGGTTGGATTATGTGATCTCTAAGACATCTTTCTGTCTTAGGTCTGTGAATCTCCCAATTCTTCATGGAATCTTTGTTCTACAGTGTGTGATATCCCAGTAAACGGGATTGGGTATGTTACCCCAGTGCTCTGGACCATAACTCAATGTGGGATGGATATAGAGCTTTGTCCCAGGGCATTAACACTCAGAAGACCCACGAGAGCACTTCTATTCCTTCCAGGTCAGAATAACTGATCTTAGCATCTGCTCAGCAAGAATAACTAGTTAAAATGTCAAGTTACCTGGCAGCTTCCTCCTCCCAGCCGCCACCCCTCTTGACTGATGCCATCTTTTCCCATTCTCGAGCACATCCTATGGGTTCCTGACAATGAGGACAATTGCCTCAGGGTTTCTTTGTCCTCCTCCTCAGGGTGGCGGGCTGATCCTTCTACCTGTGATTTCCTACTCGTTTTCCACCTTCTGCAGTGAGTTAGTGGCATTGACTTAAGGTTGCAGAATGTCTGGTGTCCAGCTTTAATTACAGGATTGTTGCTTAGGAGGCACTATAGTACAGAGACTGAGGGGCTGGCTTCAAATTTTGGCTCTTCAGCTTACCACTTGTGTTCCCTTAGTCATCTAACCTCTATAGACCTCATTTTCCTCATCTGTAAAAATAAGGATTATACTAGATGAACTCTGAGGTCCTTTTAACCTTGAAATCCATGACCCCATGATTTACAGCTGTGAGATCAGTGAGTCCTACTCCATCATTCCCTCCCCCTTGTCCGTATTGACTACTGCCAGTCCGTCACCAAACATTTATTAAGTTCTTAATATGTATCGATCACTGTGCCAAGTGCTTGGGATGCAAAGAGAGGCAAAAATAGTCCCTACCCTCAATCGAACTCACAGTCTGTTGGGGGGCACAAGATACAAACAACTATGTGCAATTGAGATATATACAAGATAAATGAAGGTAATCTCAGAGAGATGGCACTGACACTAAGTCGGGGAGAGGGGAGCTAGAAAGGCTTTTTGAAGAAGATAACCTTGGAATCAAGAAGACCAGAATTCAGGTATCAGGTGGTTGACTGTTGTCCACCTGTTCTCAAAGAGGACCAAAATGACATCACTATGTGAGAGTCAAATTATAGCGGCTATTCAGGCTAATATGATCTCGGAATGCTCTACCACAGGTAGGACACAAATAATAGACATGAACCTTTGGAGTGGATTCTCTAAATTGGTGCATTCTGCATTTCCTTTGGCCTATCTCAATTCTGCTTTGGTCATAGAGCACAGCACCTTCTCTGACATCGGCACACCATGCTGAGTGGTCCTGGTCCAGTATTTCTCATGTCACACAGTCATTTCCAAAGTTCTTAAGAGAGACTTTGAGAGTGTCTTTGTACTGAGAGTGTCCAAGTTTCAAGTAACACACGCTGGCTGTATGACTGTAGTCAAGTCATGTAACCCCTCAATGTCTCCCACCTATCCATGTGTGACACCAGGGTGATGGTAAGACTGCATCTGTTAAGGAAGTTTCCACACCAGAAATTCCCTAACCAATGAAATCATAGGTCCAGACCAAAAAAGGTCGGGGGAGGGGGGACTCCACAAAACTAAAGGTGGAAATAGCCTGGTATTAGGTAAAACCTAATTTTAGTTCTCTGCAGCTTCTACTGATTGCTTCTAGTTTTGATCTCTTGGTCCAACCAGAACAAGCACAATCCCTCTTTGAGCTAAGGAGTCTTTCAGATTCTTAAAGATAATTCTTGTGCCCTCCAAGTCTTCTCTAGTCTAAGCAACCCCAATTCCCTTCATTGATTTTCACATGAAATAGAGCATTCTGATTGCCCTCTTGTAGATGGCCTTGAACTTATTGATATCCTTTCCAAAATGAGGGCTCCAGAATTGTGGCCTGAGTAGAGGACAGCTAGACTCTCCTTAACTTTTCCTTCACCTGTGGAGGTAGGGTTTCTTTTAATGAAGTACAAGTTCTCATTCACTTTTTTTGGCTCTCTTGTTTCCAGCTCTGGGACCCCACACATGCTAATTAACCTTAATGTAGATAGGACTATAATTATTAACAAGACAGGGATGAGGGAGTTGCATCACTGATGAAGATGTTTTCGAGTTAACTAGAGGTGCCTCCATCAATTACATGTGTGTGACTGTTTTACGAGTAAATATGGTAACCACAGTAACTGGCTGCTCCGAGGCTCTGTGGCCATCACCACAGCCCTCAGAACAGCAGGAGCTCAGAAAAATAAATTTTGTAGCCCTTAGAGAGCAGCAGTAGGGGAGGGAACAAATGAAACCTTCCCTTGGATGAATAGTCCAGGCCTTAGAAAAGCCACACTTTTTAGCCACTGGTTTAAAGAATCCATTTTCTTTCTTCTCTTTTTTCCAGGAAAATCAGTCTTTACTTGTCATCAGGACCATAGGACAATTCCTGTTCTTCACAATTTTTCATAGATCACTAAGAGCAACTCAGCAATCATACATCCTTATTGCTTCCTGTTCCCTAGGGAGTGAGTTTAGCTTTGAATGGTGCCTCAGTGACTTGAGCTCTTTGAGGGAAGCTAAACACTTACTTAGTCTTCTCATCTTCTTATATATCTTGGATTTAAATTCCCAATTAACTTGTGTTTATTTAGTTTGCTTGTTCATATTATTCTATTCTTTTCACTCCAAAGATTGTTTTCCTTTGTAAGAAACAGAATCAATTTGGAGTTGAGTAGTTTTGCCTTCTACACCATGCCCTGCAGTCACAATATTTGCTCTGTGTAGTGGTCCTAGATTTCCTTTATTGTTCTACTTTCCCACCCCTCATAACTTAAAAAAAAAGGTTCTGGTCCTTATTCATTCCAAGTCTAAGTTAGTTCTCAGTCTGGCGTTCCTATCATCATTCTTTTAAAAAATATCTAATTTAATATTCCAAGCATTAATTATTTCTCCCTTCTACTGTTTCTCTCTCTCATTGAACTATTTAAAAGAAAAGCCTCATAATAAATATTTATAGTCCAGCAAAACCAATTCTCCCATTAGCCATTCCTCTAAATGCATATCTCATTCTGTATTTTAAACCTATCACCTTTGTGGCAGGGAGTGGGCATCAGGTTTCATCTTTAGCCCTCGGGACTTGTGATTTATCATTTCTTGCCATCATTCTTACTGGACCATGATTCGTATTTGTATTCACACTCAATTACCTGACCTTTCATCTCCCTTCTATACATGTCTTTTTCACATCTGAATAGATCAATAAGTTGGCTCCCTATGCAGCCCCTTTGGTCTCTTAACCCATGCCATTCTTTTCTTTATAATAATTCTTTTCTTTCTATTTATGTCTGTCATCAGCGTTTCTTAAGAACCATTTGTCCTTAAACTTACTATATATATACATATATGTGTGTGTGTGTGTATATATATATATGTATGTGTGTATGTATATATTAGGCCAAGGGATCCTGCCTTTGAAATTTTCACTCCTATAGTGAAGGGTACATGCTAAACTATTCTTATCATCACCTCCTTACATGAATTACTAGTTCTAAGATGGTGCAGTCACTTAAATTTATCTGTGTGCATCTCATCAGTGCAACTAGTCTATAAACTCTATGAAAGCAGACTCGTGTGAGGCTGGATTTCATTTCTATGTCATTCCCCATATTATGGGGGTGCCTCCCACCTACAATCATAAAATCATAGATTTACAGCCAGAGGAGAGCTTGTAATGCGCTTATCCCAATTACTTATCCTAATCATTTTACAGAGGGATACTTAGGTCAAAGAGGCCACTGACTTACCTAGTGTCACCCAGACAGTAATGAGCTGGTGTAGGCTTTGGATAGAGGTTGCTCACCTGCAAGTTGCCCTCCAGTGCCCTTTTCCACAAGATCACCCGTCCTCCCCATGGTAGGAGCTCAGTAAATGCATTTTATCACTTTGGTCCACTATGTCATTGACCAAAGGGAAGACAGAAGTCTCCTCAGTTGCTTAGAGACATTAATCCCAAGCCTGCCATTTAGATTTTCTTGCTCGTTAGTTTTTTGACTTTATTAATGCAAAAAAATTCACATCTGATTGGGAAATCATTAAGCTAAACCGAGCCACTGAGAACAAAGCAATTGAGTAGAAAATTGTGAACACTGACTTATTTTCCCCCTCCCTGCCCAGAGAATACAGAAAATAAATACATTGGTATGTGGCACTCCAGGGGTCAAGGGTCACATGATCTACATTTGGGGCAAAGAAAACCCATCTGTGCCATTACTGAGAAAAATGCAAATGTACAGGGGATGAAAAATGTGGGATTTTCTTTAATAATTATCACATCTACATGGAGAATGAAAACCCATTGTCTAGGATACAATATACAGTTGGATAGGCAACCTGCAGTGCACTTTATTGATACAAATAACTTGGACCAATATAACGAATGGACAAGGAGCAGGGTGGGAGTGGGTGTGATTGTCTTGGGGAAATTGTGCAATGCTTTTAATGACCTCAAGCTTCCCACCAAAAGAGGTCTATCTTTTCCTAACATCAACATTATTCTGACCATTCTATAGGCTGGGAGCTGTAGGATACTGTAGTCTCCAAAGAATTAAAAGTGAGGGTCACCCAGAGGGCAGTGGGAAAGAATATGGCCCGCAGGAGTAAGAATTGGATAAACCATATAAAGTATATCATCATAGGGATAGGTGAGCATAAAAGGAGGTATGTTGACTCTGTATCGAGTGAGAGATTAATCATTGAACCATTCATAGATCAGTTCATGGCTCTACAATGTCAAGAGGGCACAAGAGAGATCCTGAATATATTGGGTGTACCTTTGGAGGATTTAGAGAAGGATATGGACATGAATCACCCAAGATGAGGAGGTAAAGGGATGCCCTAAGGTGGAAGTGCACATACAAGGTACAAGCAACAGAGGCAAGGCCCCAGGCTCCCTAACCAGTTACTTGAAGGAAGTGACATTCTTGGGCTACTCTAGGGCTAACATTCCATAGATCAATGCCAATGAATAAGAGTGAGAAATATTTGAATTATATTAAATGGTAGACAGACAGACAGATGGATGGTTAGGTAGGTAGAATATTTATCAAACATTGTGTGCCATGTTCAGTATAAGTATGCAATATAAATAAATAATACAGTTCCTGCCCTCAAAGAGCTTACATTCTAATGAGGGAGAAGATAATAAATAAAAGGGACCTAGAAAGAGGTGGGGCACTACTCCAGTGACATGGTTTGGAGATGATGGCTGGGAAGTGAGGTGGAGGCCTGGTTCCATGCACAATAAGGTGAAACTTCACTTATTAGTCTGTCAGAATCCAAAGTTCCTCTGAGGAGAAAGTAGAAATGATGGCAGCATGTAGAGAGAGCATGGCCTGGATCTAGTGGGCTGGGAAGTACTATTTATATAATTGATATAATTGGTTACCAACAACCAGAGAGAATGTTGGCAGTTTCCCTTAGTACACCCAAGTGCTACTTTCTGGATAGCTAGGTCACTTTTCTCTTATATTATCTCATTTCTAGCCCTTGCTTCTGTCTAGTTTCATGGTTTGTGTTATTATATCAGGTTATGTTTTTAGCAGTTGTTATCATTCACTTATTTTTTTCATCTTGTCTGTCTCTCTGTGACCTCCTTTGGGGTTTTCTTGGCAAAGATACTAAAGTGGTCTCCCATTTCCTTCTCCAGATCATTTTTACAGGTGAGGAAACTGAGGCAAACAGGGTTAAATGACTTGCACAAGGTAACACAGATAGTAAGTGTCTGAGACCAGATTTGTCTTCTTGACTGCAGGAAGGTCCAGCCCTCTGTCCATTGTGCCACCTAGTCATGTTATAACTGAAGGTCAATCTCTCCCTTTGTATTGGAAACATTTTGATTGACTGTGGTTGACAGTACAGGAGCAAGACAATATGGAGACCTATTAATCGTCCCTAATATTGTCAGCAAAAGATGTTGTTTAGTGTCATGTCCTGCTCTTCGTGGCCCCATTTGGGATTTTCTTGGCAGATGCTGGTGCCATTTCTTTCTCTAGCTCATTTAATAGAAGAGGAAACTGAGGCAATCAACCTGTGACTTGCCCAGGGTCATACTTTTAGGACAGTATTGGAGGCCATATTTGGCCTCAGGAGGGTGAATGTTCATCATTTAGAGATGAGGAAGTGGAAGAGCAGAGGATTGATGCTTGGGGTCCCACAAATGGTAATTACAGACCTGAGTAAGGAAATGAGATCTTTTGACCCCTGATCTAGGCTCCCACTAAAGCACAATTATGACCGAGGAATACAAAGGATAGAGAAAATGTGCCTCCTACCTCTAAAACTGGGTATTCAGGATGTTGATCACACAGGACAGTACCAGCACACAACAGGTACAAGCAACACACAACACACAAGTTGTGAGTCCAAGAAAGTGGATTGATCTAAATGAAGGAATGGAGCTTTGAGCTGGACCTTCAGTCTCAAGCTCTGTGGGCTCAGAGGTTATAGAAACATGGGAAAAAGAGAACAGAAGAAAGCATATTAAACTTACTTTCATAATGAAAAAATGCCACTGTACTCTTCAACCACAGTCAATTGAAATGTTTCCTATGTAAAGGGAGAGATTGACCTTTGGTTATAACATGACTAGGTGGCACAATGGACAGAGCACTGGGCCTGCAGTCAGGAAGAAAAATATGGCCTCAGACACTTACTCTCTGTGTTACCTTGAGCAAGTCACATAACCCTGTTTGCCTCAGTTTCCTCACCTATAAAAATGATCTGGAGAAGGAAATGGGAAACCACTCCTGTATCTTTGCCAAGAAAACCCCAAATGAGGTCACAGAGAGACAGACAAGATGGGAAAAAAAAAAAACAAGTGAAAAATAACAAGGGACGGGGGCGGAGCCAAGATGGCGGAGTAGAAACAGCTCTTCCAAGCCTCTCTGCCCCCGGATTCCCCACAAACTATGTAAAAAAGGACTGTGAACAACTTCTGGAGCCCCAGCACCCACAGAACAACACAGAGAAGCTAACCTCCCGCTGAGGACAGCCCAGCAGCCCTGCAGGAAGGACCAGTGCAGTGGTCTGGGAGCCAGCAGCGCGCAGAACGCAGAGCGCAAGAGCCGAGCCAAGACGAGCCCAGGTCCGCGTGAGCCGAGGTTTTAGCCCCAGGGCGGCAGGGCCAGCAGCCGGCTAGAGGAACCCCAGAACACCAGGAGCTGTGGCGACTCCAGAATTATCAACATAGACATGCCTAGGACAAAGTAAGAGGTTAGTGTCCTATGGACTTTGGGACCTGTATTTGGGGAATGCATCAGCTCCCTCCCCTGGGGGCTAGAAGCTGCTGAGGAGACACGCCATTTTGTAGTTTTCAGAGTCAGCTCTGGCTCCCAGCCTACAAATCGTGGGGAGATCCAGCGATCAGTCTTGGGGGGTAATTGCTCGTGCTTTAACCTCCCTGGATCTGGATTGTGATCTTGGGCGGAAGTTGTGGGTGGGTTTACAGCTTGCCAGAAATGGAAGTTGCCCCCAACACGTTCGGGACGAAAATTCCTCTAGCTGGCCTTAAAGCCATAGTGTGGCAACAAGCCCAAAAGTCAAGCAATTAAGTGGCAACATGCCAAGGCAAAAGAAACAGAAAAATGCAACCCTAGACTCTATTTTGGGGGCATAGAGCGGGAAAAGGACTGTGAGGTCAGAAGTCCTGCTCCAAAAGCCCCAGGGGAAAACATGAGCAGGTTGCAGGCCATAGAGGACCTTAAGAAGGACTTTAAAAATCAAATAAGAGAAGTGGAGGAAAATTAGAAAGAGAAATGAGAAGGATGCAGGAAAAGTATGAAATGAGGGTCAACAGCCTGACTGAGGAAAACAACACCTTAAAAAATAGACTAGCTCAAATGGCAAAGGAGGCCAAAAGGGCAATGAGGAGAAGAATGCCTTAAAAAGTCGAATTTGCCAGATGGAAAAGAATCTCAAAAGTTCACTGAGGAGATTCATTCCTTCAGAGTTAGACTGGAGCAAATGGAAGCTAATGACTTTATGAGAAATCAAGATGCTGTTAAGCAGATCCAAACAAATGAAAGATTAGAAGGCAATGTGAAATATCTCATGGGAAAAACCACTGACCTGGAAAAT